>OX451738.1:234655107-235232607 GCA_948472305.1 Vicia faba | reverse complement strand
AACTTGTTGGGGATTGGTTTCTATTTGGGAAAGGAATGAACTCCGTTGGGGATGATTTTCCAGTTGCGGCTTCACGGGGAATAACCTTTTGGACTCTACTGGGGACAATCCTTCAAACTCCACTGGGGATAATTCTTCAAACTCCACTGGGGATAATTCTTCAAACTCCACTGGGGGTATTTTTTTTTATACTCCACTGGGGATATTAAGACTTTTTAGTGCTGATGGTAGATAAACTCTGCTTTGGGGAGAATATCGCCAATTCATTCACAGCTTCGAGCCTCGGCTGGGGAGAGTTAACATTACTGTCTTTTTCGTACTCTACAGAGAGTGAATGTTACTGGGACGTGTGCTGAGGATATGACGATGGTTTTGCATCGAGACTTTTCTGCCCTTGTATCTGTGGGAAAAGGGGCTTGTGGAGGCCCTGTGGATCGAGTATTATCCCAACTTATGAGGTGCTTGGTAACTTTCGATCGAAATGATCAGTCTGCTTCTGGTAGGCAAGTGGCAAGATGACGGGACATAGTTATTGTACCCCAAAATTTTCCCTCCCATATTCTTTAAGGTTTTCAAGAATCATCTCAAGTCTACTCAAGGATTGCACAGTCCAAATACCTCTCAAGCCAACTGAAATTAGGGTTTTGGTTCTCTCAAGGAATTTGAGGTTTTCAATGGCTCAATCAAGTCTCATAGGCTTCCACACATTCTCAAGCATCCACATGGCAAGTTTCAAGACTCACAGTGCCAAATTGCACAGTCAAAAGCCCTATTTGATCCACAGTCAACTGCAGGGGCAAAATGGTCATTTCACAGTCAAAAGTCAGCATTTTTGGTCAACATCTTATTTTGAGTCCACAATCATCATTTGATCAAGTCTTGATCATGATTCCACAAGCATGACTCAAAAATCATCAAGGTGCAAAAAGTTACTATTTTTGGACAGTAGAAAAGTCAACTGTATCTTGACCAGGGCTTAACTTTTTCATGGTTAATCAGAAAAATTCCATCCAATGCTCATTTTGAAGGGGATGACATTTCCTACAACTCATCTTCACACTCCAAGTCCAAGAAATGCTCTCACAAAGAGTTATCAATTTCTACATTATAGGTCAAATTCAAAAGTCAACAAAAATGCACTTTAAGTCAAAGGCCATAACTTGATATTGGTAAATCCAAATGACATGGGATCAAAGGCATTGGTTAGAGGACTTCAAGACCTTTCCAAAATGTCCAAGAACATGTTCATATGATCAAATTTGAGCAAGATATGCATTGGAGAAGTTGGGAAATTTTTTGTGAATTTGCAAAAGTCAACTTTGCTCAAAACACTTTATTTTTGCTAATGGGCCTCAAATTTCTTCTTGAAACTTTATCCAAGGCCTATGCACGACCCATCAAGCTTAAATTGAATTATTTTCTTATTTTTTATTAATTAATTGGATTTTTAATCAATTTTAATTCATTTAATTAATTTAAATTGTAGGAAATACAAAGATTTGATTTTTCAATCTTTTTGTGAAGCAAAAGTGGTCAATATATGCTGGAAATTTCGTGTGCAAATCAAAGGGACAAGAATATCCAAGTTTGGAAAGTTTTTCCAATAAAAAAGATTCCAAAATATATGATTGCAAATCAAATATTCAAACCATTATTCAATGGATCTTTGCTCAAGGATTTGACCTAATTCTATTCCACTATAAGTACACAAGCCAACCCTAATGCCACAGACGTGAATTTGCTGCAAAAAAGCCATAACCACTTTGAAAAAAAACTCAAGAAATTTGAAAATTGATTTCCATATTCTAACGTGATTCAAAGGCTTTTGTGGTTTCTAATACATTGCAGGGGTTCCCAGAGACGGATTGCAATCAAAACCAAGTGTTAAAGCTCAAGGAATCCTCAAGAACAGTCACACGGTTTGATACTTTTTTTCATAATCGTAACTCATATTTCATGCATAATTAACATGATTTAATCATTGTTTTGTGTTGCTTGAATTCATATAAAGCTAATGGTACAAGTTAATTGGATTATAGTGTGCAGAATCGTAAGTTTCCATTGACAAAAGCTAGGGTTCTTGAGCTTCTAAATTGGGGCTTTTCAGTATAGGAAAAATCAAGCCTCATAAGACCCATGGTTGAATTCGTTGAGACAAGACGAATCCATAGCCATCCTCGCGAAATATTTATATTGATCATACGCCTATTCGCTATTTTTCGTGCTTGCAGGTTGTGGGGGTTAAAAACCCCCGCTATCTAACTCTGTTTTTACAGGCAAATGAGGAAGACGAAGGACGTGGTGATATGCTATTGGACAATTCAAATGGCGCGCATTTTCGTTTGTTTTTCAGCACATGCATTAATTTTGTATATATTATAATTGTTTGTTAATATATTATCAAAAGCAAGCAAATGGCCTGGTGGTTGATGCGCTGGACGGTGATCATTGAGACCTGGGTTCGATTCCCAGGTCCACCCAAAAACACTTCTATTATTTTTCTATACAGGATTACATGCAGGCTTCAGGAAGTGCTCCACCATATACCTCCAATGATCAGTGCGCCATGTGGCTGCCAGCATAGATCCAAAGGCTTGGATTGGAAGACCATGATACTCCTCAGTCAACCATGCCATGGAGGATCTCAAAAAGTCAATGGACTGAATAGCTTAATGGGCCTGAAAATTGCTTTCTAACCTCCATATTGGGCCATCACCCCCCCTGGTTTATTATCTTCTTATTTTCTTTCCCTTTTATATTTTCTTTTAATAATTATTATAACTATTATTATTATTTAATTTACTCATAATTAATTTTTTCACAATAAAAATCAGAAAACCTAAAAAATATAATTATTATTATTATTATTATTAATTTCACCTTTTATTTATTATTTTTGTAAATAAATGTAATTAATTAATTTAGTTATTTTAATTAGGTTAATTGTAATTATTTTCACAATAAATAAAATCCATGTAGAATTAGGTTTTGACAACTTTTAACCATGTTTTCCATTTTTATTTTATTTTCATTAAAACATAAAAAAACTTAAAAAAACATTTCTTTTAATTAATTAATTAATTAGTTTTAGGTTTAATTTAATTAAATGCAAAATAACCAAAAAACTCATTCTTTTCTCAAAAAGGGTCAAAACCCTAAGGACTTCTCCGATTCAACTTCTTTTCGCGCATATTATTTTTGGTTATATTTATGTAATTGCTCCGAGGATGGAATAGCGTAATTAGGACCTTTTATCGCTTTCTTTAAATTCCCGCAATTTATTTTCAAGGGTTATGTTTTTGGCGATGTAAATACCCGACGCCTTGTAATAGCGTAGATTTACTTTCCGTGCAATTATTAACTGTTAACTATGCATGACAAGACTTGCCTGAAGAATAAAATCAACCCGTAGCTCACCATAATACATGTACAAAGATAACATTAATTGAAACCTGACACACTCGCACATGCCACTCCTAGGGTACGCCTCACTTGGTTGCCTCGACGTGGTCATTGAGTATAGGGTGTTTTAGAGGTCGCCCTCTTGTCTAAAGATCCAAGTTGCCTCGAAACGGTTACCTCGGATAAAAAGGATCTAGGACATTAGGGTTACCGCTAAGGCATCCTACTATTGCTTTGGTGACCACACATGTCCCTATAATCGAATTGACCTGAATAACTCCAACGACGGTGCTACCTACTTCTCAATAGTGGGATAGTATTGTCTAAAGGACATTTACACAGCTTAATTTCTTTTGAGTAGGTAGATTTCTCCTGGGTACTTTCTCTTTCAAAAACAAAAATAACTTTTCGCACCTACACTTTCAAACAAAAGTTTTCAAACAAATACTTCATACACTCTTGAGGACTGATACAAGAGTTACCTAGATGTTTTCAAACTAAACTTTTTTTCAAAACCCACAAACACAAGAAAAGCAAACATTTTTGAAAACATAGTGAGCAAGTACCTAAGAGCCCGTGGATAACCACAGATAGAAAGGGTGCTAACACCTTCCCTTTCTATAATCTACCTCCCGAACCGAGAAACATCTCGAAAAGGAATTTTGCTGTGCTTTTGTCCTTTCCATGTTGGGGAAAATAAAAGACGGTGGCGACTCTTGCTTACCGCGACATTTTGCAAAAACAAACGCAAACGCAAACCAGCATTCCAAAACAGTCAGTTCTATTTCCACCGATCACAGAACTGGCGACTCTGCTGGGGATATTATAAGTGAGGTGTACCTTAGGATTAGATCATTCTATGTTTTTAATTGTATGCCTTGTTTGCTTTAATATTTGTGGGCTTGCATCGGAGTTTCATAGATCCTAACCCGGATCTGGGGAATACCCTTTAGGTAGCAATAAGCTGTAAGGGACCTGTCCGGTGTAGACCGACACGGGTGAAGCAGTAGCTACGTTGGTGTGACACCTTGGTCTGTACCGATATCCCTTGTGTTGGAACGAGGAGAATATGGGTCTTCTGAGGAGTCATTAAGCACCAACCGACCTTAGAACCCTAAATTGACCCAACTTGGCCATAGATAGAAAGGGTGCTAACACCTTCCCTTTCTATAATCTACCTCCCGAACCGAGAAACATCTCGAAAAGGAATTTTGCTGTGCTTTTGTCCTTTCCATGTTGGGGAAAATAAAAGACGGTGGCGACTCTTGTTTACCGCGACATTTTGCGAAAACAAACGCAAACGCGAACCAGCATTCCAAAACAGTCAGTTCTATTTCCACCGATCACAATAGTCGTACGCTTTGATCCCTAATTTTTTCCTGGACCGCCCTTTCGGGTTTTCAGTCCACCGGGATACCCTTTTTTGCCCAAGCCTCCTTTACAAGTTTTCTACTTGCCAGGTGTACAGTTTTTTCATTTTCATCCCTTATTTTTGCCCGAACCCTTTTGGTTCGCCGGGAAGCCCTTATTTTTGCCTAGGCCAATCAACCTAGCGGGTCTTTATTCATGCGTGGTATTTTCTGACTATGTCCACGCTCTCAGAGTGTAGGGAGTTGTCACTGTCGGTAGTGTCGTGTTGCCGTACTACCATAAGATGTTTGTTTGATCATGCAAGATTCGTTGTGGGAATCCATGTCTAATGCCCCAAGTGACTCAGATGGAGATTTGCCCCTGGTTATTTGGAATCTTTGAGAGATTCTCTGAATCTTGACTTGACTTCCCCAGATGATGGACAATGATCATGCCGTGCCCCTTGGTTGGAAGTGTTTTTCTACTTGAGGTGATCTTTTTTAATGAGAAGGTTTTTTGTTCACTAGATGTTCGTCGTGCGAATTTCTTTACCGTTTGAACAAATAGTCATATGCAAACAATGTTATTTTAAGAATGCAAAGCTTATGTCTGTCTTGAAGTTTTTTGAAAATGCATTTTTTCAGTAAGATAGGAAAATTTTGTAAAATGTGACGTCAACTCAGGATTTACAGCAAGCCTTACAGGAGTCAGGATACCTTTTGTAACAGTATGCTTTCGAACTAACCCATGCTTCAACTAGGAATTTTAAGAGTTATAATGTGGCCTGGTTCACGGTTTAAGAAACAAAATATAAAGGCTCAAATTTTATTTGTACCCACCCCTTCTTCGTGATGTTCTTCGATCTTAAACTCAGCTAATCGTGCATTTAGATCCCGTTTGAGTCTTTGCTCTGATATTCCAGTGATGGTTCGAATACTGACAGTTTATTTTGAACAGGCAGTCATTTTTGTTGAGAGTTTGTAGGATCTCTTTCTTTTTTATTTTATTATCCCTATATTTTTCTTGAACTGTTTCTTTTGTGATTACAGTCAGCGGGATGCCCCAGTTTTGTAAGTCTCCTTCATAGGTTTTGACTTAATGGGCTTTTATTTCTGAGAGATAATGATTGTCTGTCCTGACGATTATAAGGAACCATCACCATCTTTTTATTTTGGAAGGACCTCTTTGATGCCATTCATTGTGCACCCGAATTAACTGAGAAACTACCCTGCCCCGGGTTGTGATTAAGGGTTTTAATTTGTGTGAAAAGAAAAAAAACTCCTACTTCTTTGGCTCAAAGGGGTTGACGAGGGATTATCTCTCTTATAACTCCACTGTTTAGGATTTGAAACAATGCATGTACGTCGTCAGCAGGGTCTTTTCAAAAGCATATTGTAGATATTTTTGATATCATTTTCGTCATCCTCCCTCTAAAGGCTTAGAGTTTTTTAAATCAAGAGTTGAACATCACAAAAAGGAAATCAATTTAAATATAGTGAATACGAATGGATTGATTCAAAACAGCCATAGGCAATGTATTGATAAAGTAACAAAGTTTGACATGAATAAATGTTTGAACAATCAAAAGAAAAATACAAATTGAAAATTCTAATGAACAAAAAGTCTTCTCATCTGGTCTTGTCACTTCATAGGGTGTGCCTTGGAGGGATGGTAAAAGAACTCAGCCAAACCATCTTGTGTGAATTCCAATGCTCCTTCATCAATCAGGTTTTGAATTTTGTACTTCAACTTCCAACAGTCGCCAGTATCATGCCCCGGGCTGTTAGAATGGTATGCGTACCTTGCATCAGGATTGTAGTTGGGTGAAGAAGTCTTAGGATTCGGATGAGGTCCTACCAATGTCACCAGATTCAATCTCAACAAGTGTTGCAAAGCTTGGGACAGCGGCATGTTGAGCTTGGTAAACTGCCTCTGATTAACCCGTTGTTTATGGCAAGGTTGTTGTTGGACCCGTGAGGTAGTAGAAACTTGGAGAGGTCCACTCTTCACCATACCAAACTCTTGTCTTCTTGGAGGCTGATTAATGATTTGATCCCCGGCCTCGATTGTTTGCTTCATGTTGTTGTATTTGTCTTGATGAAGCTGGCTGATAATGGTTCTCAGCTCTTCTTGTTCCCGGGCTAAGCGTTGGATAATGGCCATCTTCCCCAGCATCTGGGTTCTTATTGCATCTACCCCAGCTTGCAATTGTCCCGGCCGTTCGTCCTTATTGTCTTCAGGACTTTTCTTGATCAAATTCCCAACGAGGAGTGTTTTCAACTCTTCCTACCCCTTGGATAGGTTTAGGAAGATTTCCCTGAACTGAGCTTCTTGGGTTTGAAGATCTCCGTTGTCTTGTTTGAGAGCCATTGCTGAAATAAACAGCGAGAACATGAGAGACCTGTACTGGAAGACCTGTTATGCAATGATATGTATGATATGTATGCAATGTTTTCAAGGATCTCGTGGGGTAAACAAGAAACTGTTAGAATTTAAATTTTGCAGCTTTGATTGAAGAAACTTTGTGTCATCAAGAGTCCTTCTTCAAGAGTCAAGCTCACCATATCGAGTGGGTCATAGCCACAGACTCAAATTATCATGTTTTGATCTCTAGATGACATTGGCTAAAGGCAAATAAATCCCCTTTGCCCCTTTCTAGACGTTTGATTTACCATAACCTGCATCACAAACCTTTGAGATCCTTGAAATGGTTAAGGAAATGTTAAGGCATGATGTTATGATGTGTATGTTATGCGTTTAAGCAAAAGTACGAGGTAATGTAAACAAGTAAATCCGGCAAGAAATCTAAGGTATTGGATAAGGGCTATAAACAAAACCTGCAAGGAACTCAAGTTGTTAGATAACAAACATGTGCAAGTAGTTCAAGTTAAAAGCACACAAGTCACACAATAGCCCTTAAATTTCAGGCTGGCATGGAGTTTAGGTATTACCCTCTTTCAGTTTAGTTGGTTCAACCTGTCCTAGTAATAGTAATCGGGTTCTAGAGGATCTCAATATCACTGACCATCCTCGATCGGTCATAATTCCAGTTTAGTAACATTTTCTTGCAGCCGGAATCATCGCGAGAGTTTGGTCTCAATGAGTGTAGCATACTGCTACTTTTCTATGGCCAAGTTGGTCACTTATAGGTTCTAAGGTCAGTTGGTGCTTAATGACCACTTAGCAGCCCCATATTCTCCTTGTTCCACCACAAGGGATATCGGTACAAACTAAAGTGTCACACCAACGTAGCTACTGCTTCAACCATATCGGTCTACGCTGTACAGTTCCCTCACAGTCTATTGCTACTTACCTAAAAGGTATCCCCAGATCCGGGTTAGGATCTATAGTGACTCCAATTCAAACCTACAAAAATAAAGCAAACAGATCAAACAATTGAAAACAATATGAACTAATCCTAAGGTACACCCCACTTATTAAGTCCCCAGTAGAGTCGCCAGTTCTGTGATATGGTGGAAGAACTGACTGTTTTTGGAATGCTGGTTTGCGTTTTGCGTTTTTTTTTGCAAAATGTTGTGGTAAGCAAGAGTCGCCACCGACTTTTATTTTATCCAACAAGGAAAGGAAAAAAGCATAGAAAAATTCCTTTTTCGAGATGTTTCTGAGTACGGGGGGTAGATTATAGAAAGGGAATGTGTTAGCCTTCTTTCTATCCGTAGTTATCTACGGGCTCTTAGGTACTTGCTCATTGTTTTCAAAATTGTTTTCTTTGTGTTTGTGGGTTTTGAAAAGTTTTTGTTTTAACTTCGATTTAACTCTTGCTTCTGTCTTCAAGAGTGTAATGAAGTGTTTTTGAAAACTTGTTCGTAAAAGTGTAAGTGTGAAAAAGTTTTGTTTTTTGATTGAGCAAGTACTTAAGAACTAATCTACCTACTCGAAAAAGGAATCGTTCTATGTTTGTTTCCTTTAGACAATGTTATCCCACTATTAGTGAGTAGGTAGTATCATCGTTGGAGTTTGAGGGTCAATTCGAAAGAGGGACATACAGTCACTAAAGCAACGTTAGGACGTCTTAGCGGTAATCCTAATGTCTTAGATCATTTATCTGAGGTGACAATGTCTGAGGCAACCTTTCCGAGGCAACTTATGATCTTTTAGACAAGAGGGTGACCTCTAAAACAACCTATACTCAATGACCATTTACGAAGGCAACCAAGTGGGGTGTACCCTAGGGGTGCGCATGTGCGAGTGTGTTGATTTCAGATTATTTATCTTTGTACATGTTTAGGGTGATCTAACTGTTTTAAGATTAAACATTCATTCTTGTCATGCAAACCCTAATTATTCACATCTAGCAGTTAATAATTTGCAGAATTAAAATGCGAAATTTAAACTAAACTATTACAAGGCTTCGGGTATTTACATAGCCAAAAACAAACCCTTTGAAATTAAAAAAAAAAGGCGATAAAAAAAATAAATGTCCTAATTTATTATTACAAACCGGGAGCAGATACAATAATTGGATAAAAATTAAAATAAAGCGCGTGAGACAATTAGATCGAATGCGAAAACTAGGGTTTTGACCCTCCTAATTAAAATAAAATGTTTTTGTTGTTTTTAATATTTTTTTAAGAAAAGAAATTAATTCTTAAAATTAAAATGCAAAATTAATTGGTTATTAAATAAATTAATGAACAATAATTAAATGACATATTTTTTTATTTTTTGTTATTTTAGGAAAGAAATAAAATAATTAAGTAAATGTTAAAAAAACCTATTGATTCTAATTAGTTTTAATTATTTGCAAAATAAATTAAAATTATCTAACAAACTAACCTAATTAATTAATTGATTTTTTTACTAAAAAAAAATATCTAAAATTTAATTTGGACATGATATTTTTTGGTGATTTTTTATAAAAAATAAATTTTTTTTGGTTAGTAAATAAATAAATAAATAATTAAATGAAAATATAAACAAAATATAAAAAAGAGAAAGAGATGGGCCTGAAATTAGGGGGGTGCATAGTCAGAATTCTGGCCCATTTGTGTTGATCCATATTGACTTTTGCAATCCAGTGCGTTGCGTTTGACCGGCCTGTGGTGCACCCTCAGTAGTAGCCACCAGATCTGGCCATCTGGCCATCTGGCGCATGGATGAGGAAGGAGCATGGTGGACATTAGGCTCAAGCGCATACTGGATTTCCTGTAAGAAAATAATATAGAGTAAATAGGGGGACCTGGGATTCGAACCCAGGCCCCAAGGGGAATTTCCTGCCACGCCTACCACTGGACCACTTCCTGCTTGTTGTTATATATTAAAAGATAATAATAAAATACAAAAACAAATGTTAGTGGACAAAAATCAGGAAAAAAATGCGCCAATGTTTAAACAGGCCAGTAGGGGAGTGACAATTCATCGTCTCCTTCCTCTGCACTATGGCTAAAAACTCAATGACCTATACCCACGGACAGTGTCCGTTGCTATACCCCTATCCACTCTCAAAATCTCGTACAGGTAACAAAAACGACCACCAAGGCCATGATTAAAACTGTCTCCTTCTTCTGAACACAGTGGTACCCATTACTAAGGCCAATTGTCCCTGAAAATAAAACCCTAAAACCAAACTCGAAAACCTAACAATGGTGAATTTCGATTCAGTCCATATAAACGAAATTGAATAATGCCAAAAGCTTTCAAATGCTCTGTAGATTAAGATTATGCCATTATTTTATGCTATGGATGCAAGAACAAAGCTATTCGAATGCAAAAAGATGGTGATACTGATGCGGACTTACAGTGCGTGGGAGGGCTTGAAAGCGCTTGGTTTTGATTGCTTTAGGTTGTGGAGAATGCCAGGAAACGATTGGGACAGATACCAATCCTTTAGGATGCTTCTAAGTGGGACTTTGATCTCACACTTTTTTGCCCTTTTTTCATATTTTGTTCTCTCTCTCGCCTATTTCTAACCTTTGTTTTGATCTGCCTCGCCTCCTTATGTATCCAGCAATGCATTAGGGTTAATAGTTGTGTCCAAATCTTCTCTTTCAATGCTTTGGATATTAATTTGATTCCCTTTAACAACCTTCCAAATTTGGATTCTTTTCAATCTTTTTCTGCACTCTAAGGCTTGGCACGAATTGGAATGATGCTAGTTGTATAATGAAGCCTGAAATAATCACAAGATCCTTTGTTATCAATATTTTGGATTTTATTTGATTTATTATGATTTAATTTGAATTAATTCAAATAAAAATTAAAATAAATAATAAAAATAAGATATGGACAAGTGGAAAGGACTAGAGCACGTGGGCTATGATTCCAACTCAAAAAAAGTGAAAAAAGAATGGGCCCATTTGGCAAAATTTGAAGTTTTAGGGATAGTTGACTTTTGGCAATTTTGCAAAAAAGTCAACTTCAATAATGCATAACTTCCTCAATTTTGACTCTTTGGAGGTGTTATTTGACTTTGTAGAAAGCTTGATTTGGCCTATAATCAACCCTTTTGGTCTCATCTCATTTTGATATTCCATGCTCATGTATGAAGCTTTTACAAAAAAGGTGTTTTTCTTGACTTTTCAAAATGACCTATAATGTCCAAATTCATAACTTCTTGTGAGTGCATATTTTCAATTTGGGAGATGTAGATGGATTGTAGGTAATTGAATCCTATTCAAAATGAGCTTTAGATGGATCATTTCTCATAAAGTATGAGAAAGTTATGCTTGGTCAAAGTTGGGTTGACTTTTCCTGCAAAACCCTAATTTAGCAACTTTTGAGTTTTGATGAATTATGAGCAATCCTTGATGAATCATGATCAAACCTTGATAAAATGATGAAATTTACTTCAAAATGAGGGTGTTGACAAAAAATCTTGAAGTTTGACTGTATTTGGGCCACAGTTGACTTTTGCCCAAGCACAATCGATTTTTTGACCTTTGAGCAATTGACTGAGCAAACCTCCTCTGCAAGGCTTGAAACTTGACATGGATGATCTTGAGAACATATTAGGACATTGGTGATAACTTGGGACCATTTGGGCTCAGGTATCTTGAAGCAACATGAAACCCTAATTTGAGGTAGACTGCCTTAGGAGAGAGCTTGTCTGACCAACTCTTGGACTACCTTGAGCAACTTGGACATCTTTCTTGCAATGTTTTGAGAAATATGGGAGGGGAAATTTTGGGGTACAACAGGTTGCATAAGAGTGTCTTGAAATATAGGAAAAGGTTTGGATACTTGAGATGGTCAGAATCACAAGATCACAAGTTATGGGATTTTGACTTGTCTTTGAAGCAAGCTTGACAAGTATGGTTTCAAGGCAAGGTACAAAGCTATCTAGAGTGGTCACCAACTTTAAACATGCTTATATGACTTTGTAGAGGAAGCTTGTGCAGAAGGAACAAGTGCAAAGCTCAATGCAAGTTAACTTTGCATAAAGCTTGCTTTATGTAAATGGCAATGGTGCCTTTGTGCCATTAATGGAAAATTATCTTGGATAAAGCTTGAATCAAATGGATAATAGCTCAAAAGCAAGTGTAATCTTATGATTAGGGAGATATTTTGAGGTTTAGAGGCCTGCAAAGCAAGATTATGCAGCATAGGCTTGAGATTTAAATTCTTGTTCATCACAAAAATGACCTATAATTCCAGTTTGAAACCCTAACTTCCTCTCTTCAATTCTCCTTGCTCAAGAATGATCTCAAGGAGTTCCTTGACATTTTGGAAATATTATAATATGCTCCATAATTCATATTTGAATCACTTTTGAAAATTCCCCTTGGAACTATATGAAAAATTTCCATGAAGTTAGGTCAAAATCCTACCTAAACTAGGGCAAAATTTTCACTAAGTGTTTAGTTTCATGACCATGACTTCATGGATTAATAACTTGAGATCCAAGTATTTCTAGGAGAAGTTGTGTAAAGCAATGTTTTAGATCTCACAAAGATCTACAACTTTCATGTTGAAAGTTTCTTTTGAATCATCTTGCATCATGGTGAAAAATTGGCTCAAAGTTGTGAAAAAATGTGAAGTTTTCAACACTTAGAAAAATTTCTAAGTTTGGAAACTTTGACTTTTCAAAATGAAATCTTGACTTTTTGATTTCTTGATGAAAAAGTTTCATATTTTGACATGTTTTGATGAATTATGATCTTTGACACTTGACTTTGACCAAAAAGTCAAAGTTTGACTTTTTAGTGTACGGTTGACTTTTCATCAGTTGACTGAAAAATCCACTATCAATTAAATGACCTTGAGCAATGTTTTGAGTCTTGCCATTAGGTAAAAATGGTGCAATTGAACTCTGGAGATCATGCCTCAAATCAATTAACCATTTTCTAGGTCAAAACTCAAAAATTGCCCTTTCTCTGTCAGTCAAAACCCTAATTTTAACCATTTTGCCCTTTTGATGATCTGATCAAATTTCTTGAGGAATTGTGGTCCAAACTTGATCAAATGATACATAGGAGTTCACAATGTTGATATGGATAAAAAATTACGGAGTTTGATTGTTAATTGGCCACAGTTGACTTTTTCCCCAATACTGTTGATTTTTAGGTCAACTGCTCAATTGACTGAGCAAAAATGTGATCCAAGACTTAAAACTTGACATGTGTAATCTTGAGGGTCCATAATGATCCATGAAAGTCATATGAGGCATTAAAAGTTCAAATATCCTTGTGCAATCTCAAACCCTAATTTCAGTCATCAGTGCTTAAGGAGGTGTCTTGAGCTGATCAACCCTTGTGCAGTCTTGAACCAAAGGAGATATTGTGAGAAAATATTTGATAAATGAGAGGCAAAATTTTGGGTTACAACACTACACATGAAAAAAATACCCGCTAGGTTGACTGGCCTAGGCAAAAATTAGGGATAAACACACAAAAAAATATGTACACCCGGCAAGCTGAAAACCTGAAAAGGCGGCTTGGGCAAAAAAGGGTATCTCGGTGGACTGAAAAACCGAAAGGGCGGTCCTGGAAAAATTTAGAGATTTAAAGTATAAGACTATGTCTCGTTGGATCACCTTACAGCCAATATTTAGTATCAATTGTCAAACTCAAACGTTACTAATCAATCCAATCAGCTTCGGATAAAGCAGCAAGTGGATGAGACGCTCAAAGACATAAAGGCTATAGCAGAATGGGAACCCCATGGGATTATTTCACATAGTTGTATTTCTTTGTATTAGATTTCATTCTTACGACGACATTCTCTTACTAGGATGTTCGTCTGTTTGTACAAAAATGCTTATTCAAGTTAATACAAAGATATTCCTTTAAAAGTGCAAAACTATCTATTTTTCTTTGACTTTCCTGTTTTGTTTGCAAAAACGTTAAGTGATTATTTTTGAACATATGCATTTGAACGTAATTACTATTTATAAATGAACGCATAAAAAGGAAAAGAAAATAGAAAGACAATTACTAATGGCTTTAAGAAACATGATAATATCTATAGGCCATTCCATAAAATCCCCGCAGATACTTTCTCCAGTAGGAGCAAAGGCAGAGACACCCTCCTACAGGACCACTGTCATATCCCTAAAATGTAGTCTAATGATATCAGGTACTCTCATATCCCTGACAGAGCAAAATTTCCAATTACCGCTCCAAAGATTCATCAGTGAAAATTGTCGAGCTTCTTAGGATTCCCCAGCAGGACTTCACAAAATCCCCAAACAATGCACAGAGTTTCCCTTCCCCAACAGAGTTTATTTCTCTAAAAATGGAAACCCATCTGTCAACACTTCAACTTTAACAAAATATAAAGACTTACACTCCTCATTCCCAGCAGCAGTCAGGGATTTATTTTCCCCAGTCTAGCAACACTGCAGTAGAACAACTAATATGTTCATACATTGCATTCATACATCATAACATCAACAACAAAAATGCATATATATTGCAATCTCATTTATTTTGAGAAATATCATTACACCATACATTTCATACATCATGACATTGCATACAACTAACTATTTACCTTTTCAGGAAAAATTAATCAACAGAAAATTATCATCAACAAATTTTCGACAAGACAAGATAATTATCTGTGAACAAATCAATTGTAGATCAATTCCTTAAACAGGATGGGGTGACTATCTACATGACGAATAATTCCTTCAGACCTCTGCTGGTTCAGTTTAAATTGATCAACGGTTTATCCTGATTCCTTTCTATTAGACACTTTTTCTGGTTCAGATAAATCGTTCCAAATATTTATTTTGATTCTTTTCCAGACCTCTGCTGGTTCAGTTTAAATCGATCAATGGTTTATCCTGATTCCTTTTCGGTAGACACTTTCTCTGGTTCATATAAATCGCTCCAAATATTTATCCTAATTCTTTCCAGTTAAAGATCATTCAAGACTTCTGTTGGTTCAGTTTAAATTGATAAATGGTCTATCCTGATTCCTTTATAGTAGACACTTTCTCTGGTTCATATAAATCGCTCCAAAGATTTATTCTGATTCTTTTCCAGACCTCTGCTAGTTTAGTTTAAATCGATCAATGGTTTATCCTGATTCCTTTCCAGTAGACACTTTCTCTGGTTCAGATAAATCGCTCCAAATATTTATTTTGATTAATTTCCAGACCTCTGCTGGTTCAGTTTAAATCGATCAATGGTTTATCCTGATTACTTTCCGGTAGACACTTTCTCTGGTTCTGATAAATCACTCCAAAGATTTATCCTGATTCTTTCCAGTTAAAGAATATTCAAGACTTCTATTGGTTCAGTTTAAATCGATCAATGGTTTATCCTGATTCCTTTCCGGAAGACACTTTCTCTGGTTCAGATTAATCGCTCCAAAGATTTATCCTGATTCTTTCCAGTTAAAGAATATTCAAGACCTCTGTTGGTTCAGTTTAAATCGATCAATGGTTTATCCAGATTCCTTTCTGGTAGACACTTTCTCTGGTTCAGATAAATCGCTCCAAAGATTTATCCTGATTCTTCCCAGTTAAAGAATATTCAAGACCTCTGCTGGTTTAGTTTAAATCGGTCAATGGTTTATCCTTATTCCTTTCCGGTGGACACTTTCTCTGGTTCAGACAAATCACTCCAAAGATTGATTATGATTCTTTTCCAGTTAAAATCAAGCTTAGACTTAGTCTAATTTTTGTCAACAATCACCTTTAGATGGCATCTGTCAGCCCATCTCTGACAACTATCCATCATTTCTCCAAATGGCATCTGTAAGCCCATTCGCTACACAATCAACCACCACATCATCAAGTGAAAATTTCTAGGCACTCTAGTGTTCAATCATCTTCCACCTTCAAGTCACGAATGGCAGACTCGCCAATCTAACTCTTCAGGTTTAAGAAAATTGAACAGGGGCAACTGTTGTACCCCAAAATTTTCCCTCTCATTTCTCAAGGCATTTCTCACAAGGATTTTCAAAAATTCAAGCTTGCACAAGTACAATTGGATTTTTCAGCATCAAGCTAAAGAGGAAATTGTTAAAAAGGGCAAAGCAGATGAAAATATTCTTTTTGACAAAATTGAAGAAAAAAATAAGTTTTCTTCAATTTAACATCTTTCGATTGGGCACTTTGGCTCCTTCAATGCAAGCTTTGGTTAATCCCTTCATTTGGGCACTGGACTTCTTTTGGGCAATTTCTTTTCCTGCTTTCGTTTAGGCACTAGACTTCTTTTGGACAAGTTTGATTCCTGCTTCGTTTGAACATCTTAGTCTCTTTGTGCAAGATTGGTGTACATATTTTGTTTGGCCATATAGCCTCTTTCTTACATGTTTGCTAAATTCACAAGGCAAAATTTCCCACCATACTAGCATGCATAACGCCAAAGTCTCCATTTGAAACAACTTGTTGCAAGCTTCGACAGGGCAACACTTATCTTTAACTAGCTTCAATTCACAAGGCAAAAAGCCTCCTGATTGATGTCCTTCGATTCAGGAGGCAAATGCCTCTTTTCTGGTCTCCTTCGATTGCATATTTTTCCTCCTGCATGCCTCTTTCGTTTGGGGCATGTGTCCCTCCTTTGTTGCAAGCTTCGTTTGGGCGTTTAGACCTCCTGCATGCCTCTTTCATTTGGGGCATGTGGCCCTCCATTGTTGTAAGCTTCGTTTGGGCATTTAGACCTTCTGCATGCATCTTTCGTTTGGGGCGTGTGACCTCCTTCAAATGTCAGTTTTGGTTACACCCTTCATTTGAGCAAAGGCTCCTTGCATGTTTGCTTGGAGTCATAAAGCAATAGCCTCCTAAAGCTTTTCTTTGATTCAGAGGCCATTTTCCCTTTGCATGATCCCTTCAACTCACAAGAATTAAGACTCCCTTTAGGCCAGAAAGCACAATGCAAAAACTTCCCCATGGCTAGCGTTCACAAGGCAATGGCGCCCACAAAAGCATTGGTTACTTTCATGCTAGTTTCGACTGGGAAGTATTTCCCTTAGAAATAGTTTGCTTCAACACACAAATTCTACACTATGCCATTGTCTCATGCGAAAGAAGTACCATGATGGCACATTCGAAGGACTTTCCAGATATACCTGGATGTCCCAATCGAATGACATACTTTGGTGATCCATTCCAGGGGCATGCATTTGGTCCATTCGAAGGAACATACAAAATTCCTAGTCGAAAGACACATATTTGGGCCCTTTAAAAGGATACCCATATCAGCCATTCGAAGGACACTATGATTTGAAAAGAAATGTTGTTGAGGAGTTTGGTCGAAGGATAGGGGTAGGGAGTCAAAACAAAAGTTTGAGATGTCCAAAGGTACTTGCTGGCCAAAGTCCCATGCGCTTCCAAGTTCAGGCCTGATACACTAGCCATAACACTCCAAAACTGCTGCATAGCAGTCCTGCAACACTGCCCTTATTCTTGCACCAATTTGGCATATGAATACCCCCCCCCCCCCCCCCCTTTGAAAGCTACAAGCACAACATACCTTTTTTGTTTAAACTTTTTGTTTTCCCTCCTAAAACATCAGCATAAGCCATCTATAGATATGAGCCTCCACCACACATATTAGGGGCCCCTGGATAGTTGCAAGAAAACTCTTGTTGTGAGTGTGATACGGTGGCAGAAGTGACTGTTTTGGAAAATGTTGGTTTGCATTTTGCGTTTGTGTTCACAAAATGTCGCGGTAAGCAAGAGTCGCCACCGACTTTTATTTTATCCAACTGGAAAGGAAAAAAGCATATAAAAATTCCTTTTTTCGAGATATTCTGAGTACGGGGGGTAGATTATAGAAAGGGAAGGTGTTAGCACCCTTTTTATCCGTAGTTATCTACGGGCTCTTAGGTACTTGCTCATAATTTTAAAATTGCTTGTGTGCTTGTGTTTTGAAAAGTTTTTTGTTTTACTTCGTTTAAACCCTTGCTTCTGTCTTCAAGAGTGTTACGAAGTGTTTTTGAAAACTTTGTTTGAAAAGTGTAAGTGCGAAAGCTTGATTTTGAGCAAGTACCTATTAGCATCTACCTACTCGAAAAAAGATTGTTTCTGTACTCATTTCCTTTAGACAACGCTACCCTACTATTGAGAAATAGGAAGCACCGTCGTTGGAGTTGTAAGGGTCAATTCGTAAGGGACGTACGATCACCAAAGCAATGTTAGGACGCCTTAGTAATAACCCTAATGTCTTAAGATCATATTTGAGGCAACATTTCTGAGGCAACCTTTTCGAGGCAACATCTCCGAACGGGACTTTTGATCTTTGTTTAGACAGGAGGACAACCACTAAGACACCCTATATTTAATGATTGTTTACCGAAGGCAACCGAAGTGAGAGTATACCCTAAGAGTGCGCATGTGCGACTGATTTGATTTCAGTTATTATCTTTAAACATTAGGGTTTGCTAGACATTAAATTGTCATGTAATCTTGTCATACAATCCTATTAACATACATCTAATAGTTAATATTTGTGACAATTAAAATGCGAGAAATAAAAACTACGCTATTACAAGGCTTCGGGGAGGGGGATTAATTACATAGCCAAAAAACCCGTAAAATGATAAATAAATAAAACCTAGATTAAATTATTACATACCACGAGCAGTTACATTATTATTTCAAAAAAATAATAAATACGCGCGATGAATCGAGAACGAGAGAAATTAAGGTTTTGACCCCGTCTAAACCTAATTGATATTTAAAGAGAAAAATCATTTTTTTGTCGTTTTTGGTTATTTTGAGAAACGCAAAGTTTTAATTGAATAAATAAAAACCTAATTACTAATTACTTTAAAATTAAGAAAAAAATAATTAATTTAACTTATTTTTGTATTTTTGTTTCATTGAGAAAATAAATAAAATTAAATCACATGTTAACCCTAATTTTTTCTAATTGGTTTTAAATATATGAAAAAAGTTAGAATTAAACCTAAATTAAATTAGACTAATATTAAATTAAATTTGATAAAATAAAAATAAAACCTAATTCTATATTTGTGAAATTGATTTTATGATTTCTTGTAAAAAAAGAAAATTAATTTGTGTTGGAAAATAATTAAATAAAAGAAATTAAGTAAAAAGAAAAATTAGAAAAATAGAATGGGCCTGGTTTTGTAGCAAAGGAGGGGGGTGTCGATTGCACTTTTGGGCCCAATAGTTTCTGGCCTTCATTGACTTTCTCAATCTTGTGTGCACGCTTGACTGATGCACATGGTGGACTCTCAGGGATAAGGCATTGGATCTGCCTTGTTGAAGATCTGTTGGCTGGATATTGATGGTGTATGGTGGATACCTTGGATGCTAGCGCCTGATTATGCAAAGAAAAATAACATAAGGCAAATATGGGGACCTGGGGATCAAACCCAGGTCCTTTAGCATTCATCCATTGCGCGCTTGCCAGCTGAGCTAGTTGTATTAGTTGTCATAATAATAACAAGCAAATATTATAAGATAAAACAATAAAACAAATTCTGAAGTGCACGAATTTCAAATGGACGAGTCATGGGGCGCCACGTTATCCTTCTTCTTCCTCCCACCGTTGCTAAAAGTTCCTTGACTTTTACCTACAGTTACCTGCGTGTAGGTATAACCTTGTGTCGTTCCAAAATCCTATACAAGCATGATAAATGAAAAACAATGGTACCAATCAACTCGTTGCAACCTCACGAGCATCATGGTACCATTATCTATGGCCAATTGTTCCTATATGAATAATCCTTAAAAATGAAGCATAAACCCTAGCCATGGCATCTTGGTATACAGTTAATAAAAACGCAATTAAACATAACCATTAGCTTGCACACATCATAAGGATTAAGAATATGTCAATAAAACATGCTAACTATGCCAGAATTATTGAATTCGATTTCAAGAAAATGTGAAAACTGTGGGGTACTTACAGTGCAATTCAGGATGTTAGGAAGCTTGTTAATGGTTGAAACACGTTCTTGGGATGTCCAGCAAACGTTTGGGATGCTTAGAATGCTTTGAATTGGTCTGCAACTTGGAAATCAATGTGCCACTTTTTTTCCAATTTTTTGAAACTTGCTTTCTTTTTTACACGCCTCCAATCCCCTTTTTATGATCTGAACTTGTTCCTTATGTACCCTAGAAGGAATTGGGGTTGCAAACTTATATAAAATCTTCTCCAATTATGATGATTGAATCATGATTTGATCCTTATGCAAATCTTTCCAAATCAAGCCAAATCCAATCTTTTTGTGTCCAAATGAAGCTTGCACGATTTGATCTCACTTCCAGCTGTATAATAGATCTAAACATGCATAAAATCTCAAGCTTTGATTAGTTTTTGATATTTTCATGATTTTATTTTGATTTTATTTGATTTAATTGAAATAAAATCAAAATAAATGACAAAAAATAAAAGAATGACAAATGGGAAGGATCAAGGGTCGTGGGTCATGTCACAAACTCAATGCAAGCATAAAAAGTTGGGCCCATTTAGCAAAATTTGCAATTTGGGACACATTTGACTTTTGCCAATTTTACAAAAAAGGCCAACTTTGCCAATGCATAACTCCCTCAATTTTGACCCTAGATATGTGTTCTTGGACTTTTTAGAAAGCTTAAGATGTCCTCTAAGCAACCCTTTTGGTATAATCTCAATTGAGTCTTCCATGTTTATGTATGAAGCTTTGACAAAAAAGGTGTTTTTGTTGACTTTCCAAAATGACCTATAATGTCCAAATTCATATCTTGTTGTGAGGGCATATTTTGAACTTGGGAGATGAAGAATAATTGTAGTGAATTCCATCCTATTCAAAATGAGCTTTGTATGGGTCATTTTTAATAAAGTATGATAAAGTTATGCTTGGTCAAAGTTGAGTTGACTTTTCCTATAAAACCCTAATTTAGCAACTTTTGGGTTTTGATGAATTGTGAGAAATCCTTGAGGAATCATGATAAACCCTTGATCAAATGATGAATAATACTTCAAAATGAGGATGTTGACCAAAAATCTTGAAGTTTGACTGTATGTGGGCCACAATTGACTTTTTCCCTATCATAGTCTATTTTTAGGCCTTTGAGCAATTGACTGGGCAAACTTCCTCTGCAAGGCTTGAAACTTGACATGGATGATCTTGAGGACATATTAGGGCAAACGGTGATCATTTGTGACCCCTTGGATCCAAACCTCTTAATGCAAACTGAAACCCTAATTTGAGGTAGACTGCCTTAAGAGAGAGTTTGTCTGGTCAACCCTTGGACTTTCTTGAGCAATTTGAGGACCTCACTTGAAATGTATTGAGAAATATGTGAAGGCAAATTTTGGAGTACAACAGTGAGAAATTTCTCAAAACTCTCAAACATCCATCCAACGTTTTTTTAAATATTCCTAACACTCCTAAAAAACTCAGCCCCCTTTGTACACTAAGTGAATCCTTCGATTCACTCCCCAAGTGACCAGATAATTAACCTTTGACCCACTCCCCCAACCACAATATAAAATATTTTGATTCATTCCCTTACCTATTATAGAGTAACCTTCAATTCACTCACATACCCTTCCTTCGATTCAGTGACTGCTCAAGCAAAGTAGTAATTAGACTAGCCTCAGGGAGACCCCAATGAACTTCCATTTATCACCTAGGAAGTCACTTGCATTTCTTTTGATTTAAGCGCTTCAAGAGGTAAGTTCTCTCTAAACTTGGAACTCTTTCATTTAAATATCATGTGTATATACCAATAAAAAATAAATGTAGATATCTCATATAGGGAGTTTGACCATGTTTTAACCTTCGATCTTGACTGCCTATATGTTGAAAGTTTCAACCTTGATTAGTTAGACTTTGGATTTTGAGACCCAATAATCTTATGTTAACCCATGGCATGTAGCTTTCGAAAGTTACACTTGTATGTTGCATGTTTAAAATTTTAAAATAGGTTCCCTATATCCTTCGTTTGGCTAAATACTCAAGCCTTTCAAATCTCAACCTGGGGGCCTAGCATCCCTGAAGTTGAAGGAGGCAACAAAGAGCCTAAAGCTAAGAGTGCACTTCACGTTGACCCCAGGCCTCGAATGAAAGAAGCATCCAGAAGGATGGTCACGCTGACTTCCAGGTCCCAATCGAAAGAAGCAGGAAAAGGGTGAAATCAAAAGATACGACCTTACTAACTCCAGGCCTAAATCGAAGGAAGCCAACAAAATCGAAGAGTGTGGCTGCCTGAATTGAAAAAGCCCATTTTCCTTTATTTATTTTATTTTGTCTTTATATTTTCTTGCTATTCAATATGGTTGTAATAGTGTAGGATTTATTTTTTGCATTTTTATTACTTTTGTACAAATATTAGTAATTAGGATGTATGGAAAGATAAAAGCAACAAGTAGACAACCTAAAATTCAAATACAAAATGCATGAAATTAAACACACTATTCACACACATGCACCCCTAGGGTAATCTCACTTGTTGCCTCGAAAAAATAGCCATGTCCCTCGAATATGGGCGTTTTAGAAAACACCCTCGATAAAAGATCGTAGTCCCTCGATGACCCTCAATGTTGCCTTCGGTAAATGATCTAGTCTCTAAACGAAAATTGCTAAAACATCCCATAGGTTGCCTTCTATGACTATACAAGCGTCCCACGCCCGTCCCTTAAAATCCAATGATGGAACTTCTTACCAAATCAATGGTAAGATAGCAACATCTAAAGGAGGAGGAAAAGAACATTAGACCTTTTGAGTAGGTAGGATGCTCCTAGTTGCTCGCTTGCTCACAACAAAAAACATTCTATACACCAACACTTTCAGTTGAAACATTTTTCAAAAGACAAAGCTTTTTGTACGCGTTCTTATAGAAACGAGAACCATTATAAAGACAATTTTCAAAATACTTTCAAAACCCACACAACAAGCACATTTTCAAACAAAAGCAAGTGATCTAGCAAGCAACTAAGAGCCTGTAGATAACTACGGATGGAAAGTGTGTTAATACCTTCCCTTTTCATAACCTACCCCCTGAACTCAAGAAAACAATCTCAAAGGTCCTTCCTGTTCTTTTCACCCTTTCCTTATTGGATAAAAGAAAAGTGGTGGCGACTCTTGCTATCCGCAAAAATTACGATCAAACGCAAAACACCTAAGTCAGTTCTCCCACCGTATTACACAAGTATTTGGATGAGTTATATATGAGTTATAGAAACTTTGTAAATGATTTAGAGTGAAAATGCACGAGTGGATTGAATGTTTGGTGTTCAAGGTCAGAAGTTGCAACAAATGGAGTTTTTTGAGCAATTATGACTTTGAGAGAGTTTGAGAGGGTTATAGGGCTTGCCTATTCCTGTGTTAGCTTGAAAATGCTTCCTTTATTTATAGGCAATAGGTTTGAGGGCCTGAAGTAACCAGGTTTACAAGATAACAAGTAATGGCTTGGTTGCTTAGTTATGAAGCAAACTTGAAGGTCATGGTTCCAATGCCTTGTACCTTGTATCATAGAGTGGTTAGACACTTTAAACATGTTCCTATGAGTTTCTTAGGTTGAGTGTGATTATAACAAACAAGTTAGAGGCTCAAGAAGTTGACTTTGTGTATAAAGTGACTTTATGTAAATGGCAATGGTGCCTTTGTGCCATTAATGGAAAATTGTCTTGGACAAAGCTTGAATCAAGTGGATAATGGCTCAAAAGTTTGTGTAATCTTCTAATTATGGATAGATTTAGAGTTTAGAGGCCTGCAAAGCAATATTATGCAGCGTGGCATGAGGATTTGGTTACGAGTTCTTCACAAATATGACCTATAATTCAAGAATGGAATACCAACTTCATCTCTTTGATTCTCCTAGCTCAAGCATGATCTTTCTATGCTCTTGGACATTTTGGAAAGCTTGAATCATTGTCTACAACTTTCATGTTGTGATTTTGGCTAAATCAAATGGGAACTTGGTGAAAAATGGCCATGAAGTTGGGACAAAAATATGATCAAAACTTGTAAAAAAAATTTCTAAGTGTTGGATAAAAACATCATAACTTCATGAGCTTATATCTCTTAATCCAAGCATTTTTTGGAAATCAACCCTCATTGACAAAGTTGTAGAATTCATCAATCCCTACAACTTTCATGTTGAAATTTTTCCTTGAATCAACTTGCATCTTAAGGAAGCTTGCTTGTGAAGTTAGGGTTTTTGTGAAGAACAAAAACACTTAGAATTTTTCTAAGTGTTAGAAAATTTTCCAAATTTGAATTTTGTTGACTTTTTGATTTCTTGATGATAAAGTTTGATAGTTTTGAATATTTTGATTATTCTAGACTTTTAAATTCCAATGTTGACCAAAAAGTCAAAGTTTGACTTTTGAGTGACTGTTGACTTTTCATCAGTTGATTCAATTTTTCAACTATCAATCACTTGCATCTTTGGAAATGTTTTGAGCCATGTAATTAGGTCAAGATGTTGTACTTTATTTCTTGAGATCATGCTTCAAAATATTAGGTCATGCACTAGGCCAAAAATCAATGATCAGTTATCTTCAGTCAAAACCCTAATTTTGGCAATTTTTAACCATTGATGATCTGAGGGTTTTTCTTGATGGATCATGATCAAGACTTGATCAAATGATTAATATCACCTCAAAATTTTGATATTGACAAAAAATCTTGAATTTTGACTGTAAATTGACCATGATTGACTTTTTGTCCAACATAATTGATTTTCAGTCATCTGAGCAATTGACTGAGCAAATTTATGATGCAAGGATTGGAACTTGACATGAGCATTGTTGAGGACCTATGATGGACCATGAAAGTCAATTGAGGCATTAGAAGTCCAATTTCCCTTAATAAAACCAAAATCCTAGTTATAGGCTAATGCTTATGAGGTGAATTTGTTTGATAAACTCTTGAGAATCCTTGAGTATTTGAGAATCTTGGAAGAATGCTTTGAAGAAAATTGGAGGGAAAATTTTGGGGTACAACAGCTACCCCTGTTCAATCTTCTTAAACATGAAGAGTTAGATTGACATGTCCTCCATTCGTGATTTAAAGGTGGAAGATGATTGAACACATAAGTGCCCAGAAATTTGCACTCGCATGTGCCCGCGAAAATATTATTAGTTGATGTAATACTGGGAATAGGCTTAAAGATGCCATTTGGAGAGGTTATTAATAATTGTCGGAGATGAGCTTATAGATGCCATCCTGTTGTACCCCAAAATTTGCCCTCCCATATTCTTCAAAGTTTGTCAAGAATCATCTTCAAATGGTTCAAGACTACTCAGGGATTGCACAGTTCAAACATCCTCCTAAGCCAGTCAAAATTAGGGTTTTGGTTCTCTCAGTGAATTTGAGGTTTTCAGTGGTTCAATAAAGTCCCATAGGTCCATATATATTGTCAAGCACCTACATGTCAAGTTTCAAGACTCACAATGCCAGTTTGCACAGTCAAAGGCCCTATTTGATCCACAGTCAACTGTAGGGGTAAAATGGTCATTTGGCAGTCAAAAGTCATAATTTTTGGTCAACATCTTATTTTGAGCTCACAATCATCATTTGATCAAGTCTTGATCATGATTCCACAAGCATGGCTCAAAAATCATCAAGGATGCAAAAGTTGCTATTTTTGGACAGTAGAAAAGTCAACTGTATCTTGACCAAGGCATAACTTTTTCATGGTTCATCAGAAAAATCCCATCCAATGCTCATTTTTAAGGGGATGACATTTCCTACAAATCATCTTCACATTCCAAGTCCAAGAAGTGCTCTCACAAAAAGTTATCAATTTCTACATTATAGGTCAATTTCAAAAGTCAACAAAAATGCACTTTAAGTCAAAGACCATAACTTGAGATTGGTAAATCCAAATAACATGGGACCAAAGGCATTGGTTAGAGGACTTCAAGACCTTTCCAAAATGTCCAAGAACATGTTCATATGATCAAAATTGAGCAAGATATGCATTGGAGAAGTTGGGAAATTTTTATGAATTTGCAAAAGTCAACTATCCTTAAAACTTCAATTTTTGACAAAAGGGCCCACTTTCTTCCACTTGATTCAGCCTTTTCATGCCACACACGTGTCCCATGATTAATTTCAAGATCAAACATTTATTTTTCTATTTTATTTAATTTTTATTGATTTAATTCATTTTAAATCCATAATAATTCAAATAAAATCTAAAAATCAATGGAATAGTATCTTTTTGATTTGAACAGCTTTCATGTACCATGTGCCAACTAACAAATTCGTGCTAAGCCTTTTTTGTGCATAAAATCTTAGATTTGCTTCAAATTTGGAAAGGTTTTTAATGGTGGTCAACCAAATCTCCAAACTTCAATACACCAAGATTAAGGCCCAGCTTTTGACCTAATTTTGTTCTCATATACATAAGCAAGCAGTACCAACAGGATTCACGACCTAGACATTGCTAAAACGGACAAAGCAAAACTGAAAATTTGTTGGAAAAGTGAGAGATCAAGAACAGCATTGCAGAGGTTTTCAGACAAAAATAAGAACGTGGTTCCCCTCCTTGCTATCCACTGAAGCTAACTTGACCATTACCATGTCCAAAGACCACCTACAAAGCGCTGTAAGTCATCACAAACTCGCCCCTGAACACGAAACCTAAGCTCTCTATTTTTGCACTTTTTCTCAAAAGCATTGGCATATTTGTGTTCCTTATTTGATTTCTAACATAACTGTAATATCCAATTTCGTTTTTAGGCTCTGAATCGCGATGCCCGATTCTAGGGTTCATCTTTTTGCGTTTTAGGTATTTTGGTTCCAGGTGAAATTAGGACAAAGCATGAGTATGGATGGATTCAGGGGACATGGACGAGACCAACCATGGTCTTGGAATGAGTTTTTGAAGCCTAGAGACAATTCTAGGAAGAACCCACGGATCTTCCTGCGGATAAAAATCCGCAGGTAAAAAACAGGGATCAACGAAGAAGACGCTGACGCGTCTCCCTCTCATTCGTTCGTTCAAAAAACGCGTGTTTTATATTTTTTTTTCAGGCATTGTTAGTGATCACTAATATATTATTTGTTGTGCATATCAATATCAATTAAAGCAAGCTGGCATAGTGGCAAGGGCGAACAGGCATTAAGCGTTGGGACCTGGGTTCGAATCCCAGGTCCCCCAAATAATTGTTTCATATTTTGTTTAACGTGATTTCATGCAGCATGTCCAAATGAATTCCACAGTACACCTCAACCATCCAGACGCCAGGTGTTTACAAGCAGCAATCCAAGGGCCAAAGATGGAAGACTATGGTACTACCTAGTCAATGAACACGCAGTTAATTCTGGAAAGTCAAAAGGCCTGAGATAAATGGGCTTCACAATTCCAGAATTCACTTCCTTGCTGGCCCATCACCCCCCATGAGTTTGCCTTTTTTTCTTTTATATTTTTATTTTACTTATTTAAATTTAATTCTTAATTAACTATTAACTAAATAATTATTTTTCCATAATAAATCCAGAAAACATAAAAAAATAATAATATTTTTATTGATTAAATTTAATTAGTTATTATTTTGTAAATAAATTCTAATTAATTAGTTTAGTTGTTTAATTAGGACAATTTTAATCTTTTTCATAATAAATAAAATAAACTTAGAATTAGGGTTTTTCTTTTAACAATTTTAATTCCTTTTATTTTATTTTCATTAAAACATAAAAAACACAAAAAACATTTTTTTTCTTTTAATTAATTAATCAATTAGTTGTTAGGTTTAATATTTAATTAATTGCAAAAAGGACCAAATTTCAATTCTTTTCTCAAAAAGGGTCAAAACCCTAAGGACGTCCCGATTCAATTCTTTCGTGCGCATATTTATTTTTAATTCATTATTTTGATCATATTTATGTATCTGTTTCCGAGGATGTAATAGATAATTAGGCTTTATCGCTTTCTTTATTTTCTCGCAATTTATTTTTCAAAGGGTTATGTTTTTGACGATGTAAATACCCGACGCCTTGTAATAGCGTAGATTCAATTTTCCGCACTTTACTTTCCGCAAAATTATTTCCCTTTCTATAATCTACCTCCCGAACCGAGAAACATCTCGAAAAGGAATTTTGTTGTGCTTTGTCCTTTCCATGTTGGAGAACATAAAAGACGGTGGCGACTCTTGCTTACCGCGACATTTCGCGAACCAGCTTAAAAAATAGTCAGTTTTATTTCCACCGATCACAGAACTGGTGACTCTGCTAGGGACACTTAATAAGTGAGGTGTACCTTAGGATTAGACCACTCTTGCTTTCAATTGCTTTCTTTGATTGCTTTAAGATTGTGGGCTTGTTTTGGAGTTTCATAGATCCTAACCCGGATCGGGGGGATACCTTTTAGAAGTAGCAACAAACTGTGAGGGAACTGTGCGGGGTATACTGACACGGTTGAAGCAGTTTGCTACATTGATGTGGCACTTTGGTGAGTACCGGTGACCCTTGAGTCAAGTCAAGGAGAGCACGGGGCCGCCGCGTGGTGTCGTGAAGCATCAACTGACCTTAGGAACCTTACTTGACCATCCTGGCCTCTTTAGGGGTAGTGAGATGACCGACTTTGGTGCAGTCCGAAGTTGGTAGATACTCGATACTACACTCATTGAGAGTTATTTTCTTGGAATATTTTTATCGCCAGTTCAGTGGCTAAATCAAAACAATGAACATAGAAAACAACCCAATGATATTGAGCTCCTTAGAACCCGGTTACTTTTGATAGGACAGGTTTTGAGCCCACCAACTTCAAGAGGGTAGTACCTAGACCTCATGCTGGCCTAAACTCTAAGGGTTGTCTGGTGTGACTTGTGTGCCTTATCATGTTTTCCTTTTTGAATACTTGTGGTGTGCTTTTATCATAACATCATAAAGAATCATATGCATTTACTAACCACTCAAGGGTTCGAATCTTCATCTTTGTTCTTGTTTTGTAGGACATGGAAACTATCCGCAGAAAGACAATTCAGGTCAACCTTGTAAGGATCCCTCCTCAGCTTAAGGAGCTTACATCCAGGATTCCTGAGAACTCTTCCTTCAGTGAAAGGCATGGTAGACTCATCAGCTTGGTCAACACCAACATTGAAGAAGATATGATAAAAGTTCTCTTCCAGTTCTTTGACCCTTTGCACCACTATTTTACTTTCCCGGATTATCAATTAGTACCTACTTTGGAAGAGTTTTCTCAGCTTCTGAGGGTTCCCATTCTCAGTCAACTACCCTACAACGGTACGGAAAGGGAACCAAAACTTGAAGAGGTTGCTAAAGCATTACGCCTACAACCATATGATATCAAGGGGCATTGGGAAATCAGAAGTGGTATCAAAGGATTCTTGGCAAAGTTTCTTTTTGAGAAGGCCCAAGAATGTTGGAATTCCCTTGACCTACAAGCCTTTGAAGAAGTTGTGGCACTCCTTGTCTATGGTTTGGTGTTGTTCCCGAATCCCGACCAGCTTATAGATATCAATGCTGTCAAGATTTTCATGTCCAGGAATCCCATACCTACGTTGCTTGGGGACATCCTCCACTCATGTTACACTCGAACCATGAGAAAAAGAGGTGTTCTCATGTGCTACACTCCTCTCCTGGCAAGGTGGTTTATTTCGCACCTTCCACAATCAGTTTTGAAGAACGAGCGGTGTTTGAGATGGTCACAACGATTAATGACTCTTACGCATGCTGATATACATTGGTGTTCTCGGTCCAGAGAAAATGTCACTATCATTGATCGTTGCGGAGAATTTCCTAATGTTCCTTTACTTGGAATTAGAGGGGGCATTACTTACAACCCATGTCTGGCTTTGAGACAGTTTGGATATGTTCGGAGGGATGGCCCTCATGACATGTTGATTCCTGACATAGTTTTTGACTTCGACAACGATGCACAAGGACTTCGCCAGAGATTCATCAGAGCTTGGAGGATGCCCAACAGGGTAGATAGTAAGACACTAGGACACAAGAACTCCATTCCCCTTGAGCCTTATCTCAAGTGGGTACGAGCCCGTTCCCAGAAGCTTGTGATGCCATATCCACATGTTCTTCCCGTAATCAAAGAGCCTGTTTTGGAAGGAGAGGTGCCATATACCATCCAACATCCTGACATGCCAACATCTTGGGAAGAAATGCAAAAGAGCTGGATCCAACTAAAAGAAGAGCGGAATTCTCTTGAAGCCAATCTACATGCCAGTGAGAAGAAGGTCTTGGAGCTCACCCGTCTACTTCACGAGGAAAAGACCCTCAACACCTACATCGCTCCAAAGAGGATGCGCAGTGTCTTTTGGGATTAAGTATTTTATAATATTTCGCCCATGAGGCATTGATGTACTGAACATATTATTTCTTAATGTAAAGTGTGTTCCTTTTTGTCTACAACGAAATTGAATTTTCGAACCCTTGAATGCATTGCATAAATAGCATATCATGCATCATGTGCATAACAAGTACCCTTTTTTACAGGTCACCCATCTTCTTCGCTGTTTATTTCAGCAATCATCATGTCTTCCGAGCTTACCAATGAACAAGCTATCAAGGCCCTCCAGGCCCAGAACGCCCAGTTCCAAGAGCTGGTCATGAGCTTAGCCCAGGGACAATAGGAATTAAAGACTCTGCTTTTGAAGAAGAAGAAGAAGAGGACTGTGATGTTCAATACCGGACGCAGATATGGGAATACACTACAGAATGAAGTTGAGCTGACTACCCCATCTGTTGGGAAAGACAGTCCCCAAGAGAGAAGGGTTCCTAGTCTCGTGGTCTCTGACAACGAGACAGATTTCAATGATGAACAGTACCCTCCTGCTGAGGACAGGTACAAACAGCTGGAGGACTGGTTAAGTGCTATGGAGATTCAACACGTGCCTGGGTTGGATTTTGGAGATCTAGGTTTATCTTCTGGGGTGGTGATCCCACACAAGTTCAAGGCACCTGCCTTTGCGAAGTACGACGGGGCTTCCTGTCCCAAGCTGCATCTCAGATCATATGTAAGGAAGATCCAACCTTACACAGCTGACAAGAAGTTATGGATCCATTTCTTCCAGGATAGTCTTTCAGGGACTCAACTCGAATGGTTCTATCAGCTAGATAGAGCTAGTATTCGAAACTGGGAGGACTTGGCTACTGCATTTTATAAGCAGTATCAGTACAATTCCGACCTTGCTCCTACGCGTACCCAACTCCAAGGTATGTCACTAGGGACGGGTGAAGGTTTTAAGGAGTATGCGCAAAAGTGGAGAGACCTGGCTGGAAGGGTGCAGCCACCTTTGACGGACCGTGAGATTGTCGACATGTTCTTAGGGACCCTGTCCGGTCCATTCTTCAACCATCTGATTGGGAATTCTTCTGCTGGGTTTACAGATCTGATCTTAACCGGTGAGAGGATAGAAGCTGGTATCAAGTCGGGGAAGATACAAAAAGGTGCCTCCTCGAGTACCGAAAAGAAGCCCTTCAAGAAAGAATCCAGTGCTGTTTATGGTCCCAGAAGACAAAATAAACCGGAACGCCGCCAAGCTGTTAATGCGGTGGTAATTTCAAAGCCTGCTGCTGCTCCTCAGCAATACAACCAACCAAGGGGTGAGAGACCCAAAAGGCAGTACACTCGGCTCAGCATGACCCTATCTCAGATATTGCCGCAACTGCTGTCAACCAATCTGGTAACTGTCAAAGAAGCTCCAAAGGTAGTGAACACCACATATCCGAAGTATAATCCCAACGTCCGCTGTGCTTATCACTCTGACAGCCCGGGGCATACTACGGATGATTGTTGGGCTCTGATGAATAAGGTTCAAGACCTTATTGATGCTAAAGAAATACAGTTCGAGGCGCCCGAAAGGCCCAATGTTGTGACTGCTCCCATGCCCCAGCATGGAGTGAATGATGTGGAAGAAGACCTGTATGTAGCCTCTGTGGATGAGATTGTTACTCCGTTATTTACCGTCAAAAGGAACCTGTTGCTAGCCGGTTTATTTCCGGGATGTAGTAAAGGTTGCCTTCTATGTTCTGTTTCACCTGCTGGTTGTCCTTTGTTGAAGTCAGGTATCCAAAGCCTGATGGATAATAAAGAGATCTTGTTCAAGAAGATTGATGTTCCTGTTATCCCTACTGAAGAAGTGTCCATTGTTACTATCTTCAACAACCCTCCTAAGGCTCCCTCAAAGAAGCCTGTCAAAATCATGTCTACTCAGAAGATTACGCCCATCATCATTACTGTTCTGGGGCCCATCCCCTATACATCTGACAAAGCTGTCCCTTGGCACTATGGGGCAGATGTTTATGTGCTTGGAGTAAAACAAGAGTTTGATACTAGTATCGGTGTCAGTAACATCACCGGGCCCTCCAAAGTCACCCGCAGTGGTAGGCTCTTCTCACCCGATATTGCGCCACCAGCTATTCAGAGACCTCTTGTCATCACACCTGTAAGTGTGCCCACTTCCCTGCCTGACCAAGTTCCTATTTCTACCCCTGCTACCGAGTCATCTGACGCTCGGGGCAAAGGGATTGCTACTGATGTGCCTGCCCAGATGGAGGCACCGAAGACAACCATTGTTGAAGCTTCCAAGCAAGAGATGGAAGAGATCCTTAAAATTATCAAGAAGAGTGATTTCAATGTAGTTGAGCAGTTGGGGCACACCCCATCTAAAATATCTATGCTATCACTGTTGTTGTGTTCAGAGGCCCATGCCAAGGCCCTGATTTCCTTCCTGAAGACGGCCCATGTGCCACAAGAAACGTCTGCTGATCAATTTACCGATTGTGTGGCCAACTTGAATGCTGATAATGGGTTGGGTTTCTCTGACGCTGATCTGACTGCCAAAGGAAAGAACCATAACGATGCCCTAAATGTCTCCATCGAATGCAGGGGCACTACTCTTTCCCATGTGTTGGTAGACACCGGTTCTTCGTTGAACGTATTACCCAAGAAGGCCCTAGACAGGTTGGATTGTGAGGGTTTAGAGCTCAAGCCTAGTAACATTGTTGTCCGGGCCTTTGACGGGTCGAAGAGGATGGTACATGGCGAAGTTGACATTCCAATCAGGGTTGGTTCTCAAGTTTTTGATTCTACTTTCTATGTGATGCACATCCGACCATCCTATTCTTGTTTGTTGGGTCGTCCATGGATCCACAAGGCTGGAGCTGTGACCTCCACATTACATCAGAAGCTTAAGTACCCGGTCAGAGGGAAGATTGTTATAGTGCAGGGGGAGGAAGAATATATGGTCAGCCACCTCAACTCGTTCCGGTACATAGAGATGGATGGGGAGTTCATTGAGACCCCCTTTCAACACTTTGAAGAGGTGCCTCAGACACTGGCGTCAGCAGAGACTGTAACTGAAGAAGATTCTCCTTTGAAGATGGATTCCTTGAAGGATGCTCGGGTTGTGGTTGAGAAGGGTGAGTGTGCAAACTGGGGCCGACTTCCTAATTTCACTCCGAAGACTGATAAGTTTGGTTTGGGTTTCACTGCAGAAGCTCAGAGGGTTGTTCACAAGGCAAGGATTGGAAGACCTCCCGTATTCATCACCAACCCGGGAGTAAATGCTATTGAAGACGACATGGAGGAATCCGAATTTGACAGCTGGATTTACCCAACGACCGACGGTGGACCAAGCAACTGGACTGTGAAAGACTTCGTACCTATTACTTTTGTCACTCAGTAATGAACTCCTTTGTTTTGAATTTGTAACAAACAATATTACTAAACTCTATGGCCCGGTGTCTTACCCGGGGCACCGCGGCTTCATTTGTGAGGGCTTATTATTTGTCATTTTCATATATCATTAATAAAAGCATTGGACGTTTTCGCATTTCAAATCTCATGCTCCTTTTCTTTCTTTATTATATATATTGCAAAACAGATATATTTACACACACTCACCTATACAGGTTCCCATCCACTCTGGATCCCACTGGTAACGACTCTGCTACTGCCAGTTATGACTTCGAAAATCCGATCAACTTAGCCGAAGACGAAGGTGAAGACGATTGCGAAGTGCCTGGTGAGCTTGCAAGACTGCTACTCCAGGAAGAGAGGGTCATTCAGCCACATGAAGAGCCAGTGGAAACGGTAAATCTGGGTACCGAGACAGACAGAAAGGAAGTCAAGATTGGTGCCAATCTAGAGCTCAGTGTGAAACAACGGTTGATTCAGATGTTGCATGATTATGTGGAAATCTTTGCCTGGTCTTACGAAGACATGCCTGGGTTGGATACCGACATTGTGGTTCATCACCTGCCTACCAAGGAAGAATGCCCTCCGGTAAAACAGAAGGTCCGTCGTATGCGTCCAGAGATGTCCGAGAAAATCAAAGCTGAGGTTATGAAACAATTCGATGTCGGGTTTCTAGCAGTGACTTCTTACCCTCAGTGGGTTGCCAACGTGGTTCCAGTGCTGAAGAAGGATGGTAAGGTCCGAATGTGTGTGGATTACAGGGATTTGAACAGGGCGAGCCCTAAGGATGATTTCCCTCTGCCTCATATCGACGTTCTGGTTGACAATACTGCTTAGCATAAAGTGTTCTCCTTCATGGACGGCTTCTCCAGTTATAATCAGATCAAGATGGCTCCTGAAGACATGGAGAAGACCACTTTTGTTACTCAGTGGGGCACCTTTTGCTACAAGGTCATGCCATTTGGGTTTAAAAATGCTGGGGCAACCTACCAACGTGCCATGGTTGCTCTGTTTCATGATATGATCCATCACGAGATCAAAGTATATGTCGACGATATGATTGCAAGGTCCCAAACTGAGTAGGAACACCTTGACCATCTACAGAAGCTGTTTGACCGTCTGAAGTTGTACAAGCTGAGGTTGAACCCGAACAAGTGCACCTTCGGGGTGAGATCTGGAAAACTACTAGGTTTCGTCGTGAGCGACAAAGGTATTCAAGTGGACCCTGCCAAAGTGAAAGCCATACAAGAGATGCCAGTTCCCAAGACAGAGAAAGAAGTCAGAGGCTTTCTAGGACGGCTGAACTACATTGCCCGATTCATCTCGCATCTAACTGCTACCTGTGAACCAATCTTCAAGCTACTGAAGAAAGATCAAGTAGTACGTTGGAACGATGAATGTCAGGCCGCTTTCGAAAGAATCAAAGAGTATCTCCAAGAACCACCCATTCTTATGCCACCGGTTGAAGGGAGACCTCTAATCTTATACCTGACAGTACTTGACAGCTTAATGGGGTGTGTGCTGGGGCAGCATGACGAGTCTGGCCGAAAAGAGAACGCTATTTATTACCTTAGCAAAAAGTTTACCGACTGTGAGACTCGATACTCACTGCTCGAGAAAACTTGATGCGCTTTGGTATGGGCTGCTCGCCGGCTGAGACAGTATATGTTGACCCACACTACTCTCTTGATTTCAAAAATGGATCCAATCAAGTACATATTCGAAAAGTCTGCCTTGTCCGGAAGAATAGCAAGATGGCAGATGATCTTGACAGAATACGACATCCAGTACACGACTCAGAAAGCAATCAAGGGAAGTGTATTGGCAGACCATTTGGCACACCAAGCAGTGGATGACTACCAATCTATGAACTTTGAATTTCCAGACGAGAATATCATGGTAGTGACGGATTGTGAAGTACCTAGACCAGATGAAGGACCTGAGGAAGGATCCCGATGGTTTATGCACTTTGACGGAGCCTCCAACGCTTTGGGTAACGGCATTGGCGCTGTGATCATATCCCCTAAAGGCACTCATACTCCACTTACTGCCCGGCTATGTTTCAACTGCACCAACAACATGGCGGAGTATGAAGCATGCATCATGGGTCTTCAAGCTGCAATTGACTTAAGGATCAATTTTCTGAGTGTCTTCGGAGATTCCGCTCTTGTGATCAGTCAGATCAAAGGCGAGTGGGATACGAAACACCCAAATCTTATTCCTTACAAGGATTATGTATTGACGTTGCTTCCCCATTTCGAGGAGATAACTTTTGAACACTTCCCAAGAGAGGAGAATCAGTTGGAGGATGCGTTAGCTACAATGTCTTCCATGTTCAAAGTCAAATGGGATAATGAGGCTCCCCGGATCATTATCTGGAAGTTGGATGAACATGCACATTGTTGTGATCTTGAAGCTGAAGAGGTAACTAAAAAGCCTTGGTATCATGAAGTGAAGAGGTACCTTGAAGCTTAAGAATACCCCGAGGGTGCATCTGTCAACGACAAGAAGTTCCTGAGAAGGTTCGCGGCAAAGTTCTTCCTCAGCAATGACATTCTGTACAAGCGAAACCATGATTCAACCTTACTGCGTTGTGTGGATAAGACTGAAGCAGAAAGGATCACGGCAGAGCTGCATGAGGGTACCTTCGGAACACATTCCAGTGGACATACCATGGCAAAGAAAATCCTTCGGGCAGGATATTTTTGGTCCACAATGGAAGCTGACTGTTACCAATATTCTCGAACATGTCACAAGTGCCAGATTTATGCAGATAAGGTGCACATTCCTCCGGTTCCTTTGAACGTCTTGACAGCACCTTGGCCTTTTGTAATGTGGGGCATTGATATGATCGGCGAAATCAGACCTACGACATCTAACGGTCATCGCTTCATCCTAGTGGCGATTGATTATTTTACGAAGTGGGTCGAAGCAGCTTCCTATGCTACTGTAACCAAGAACATAGTGGCACGGTTCATTCGGCACAACCTGATATGTCGCTACGGTGTACCTGAGAGGATCATTACGGACAATGGTACCAATCTTAATAACAAGATGATCACTGAGCTCTGCGAGCAATTCAAGATACAGCACCATAACTCTTCTCCTTACCGGCCGAAGATGAATGGGGCTGTAGAAGCGGCGAACAAGAATATCAAGAAGATTGTGCAGAAAATGACAGTGACCTATAAAGATTGGCACGAGATGTTATTGTTTGCTCTTCATGGGTATCGTACCTCAGCAAGGACGTCAACAGAGGCAACACCCTTTTCCTTGGTCTATGGCATGGAGGCAGTATTTCCTATTGAAGTCCAGATACCCTCTCTCCGGATAATGAAGGATGCAGGTTTGAGCAAAGACGACTGGATCCAGACTCGACTTGATCAATTAAATCTAATCGATGAAAAGAGACTCACTGCTATTTGCCATGGTCAGACGTACCAAAAACGAATGATCAAGGCATTTAACAAGAAAGTTAGACGACAAGAGTATCAAGTCGGAGACCTGGTAATCAAGCGCATCATTCTTCCTCAAAGTGATCCCAGGGGCAAATGGACCCCTACGTACGAAGGGCCATTTGTAGTTAAGCATATCTTCTCAGGAGGAGCTATGATTCTAACTACCATGGATGGTGACGACCTTCCTCACCCCGCCAATGCAGACATAGTAAAAAGATACTACGCATGAATAAAAGACCCGCTAGGTTGACACACCTAGGAAAAAATAAGGGCTTCCCGGCGAACCAAAAGGGTTCGGGCAAAAATAAGGGATGAAATGAAAAAATCTGTACACCCGGCAAGTCGAAAACCTGAAAAGGCGGCTTGGGCAAAAATGGGTATCCCGGTGGACTGAAAACCCGAAAGGGCGGTCAAGGCAAAAGTTAAGGATTAAAGCGTAATACTATGTCTCATTGGATCACCTTGCATCCAGAATTCAGCATCGACTATCAGGCTCAGACGGCACCAATCAGTCAGCTTCATCTCCAACTAAGCAGCAAAGTGATGAGACGCTTGAAGGCATAAAGGCAATAGCAGAGTTGGAACCCAGTGGGATTTTTCACATAGCTGTTTTGTTTTTCTTTTCACAAAGTTGTATAAACTCTATGTTGTTCGGCGGCGTTCTCTTACTAGGACGTCAGCCTCTTGTACACAAAACGCCTATTTACAGGCAAATTTCAAAATCAATACAAACTCACTTTCCAGACAAATTGCCAAGTGTTTTTTCCTTTTTCTGTTTTGTTTTGCAAAGAACGTCCAATGTTCATTTTTGATATATGCGTTTGACATTAATTGCTGATCATAAATATGTGCATGCGAAACAAAGGACTAATTACAGGTGACATCAGAAACAGGGGCAATAATGAGTTGTTTAAGCGATCTAGTTGCTCTGTCCACCAAGGTACCAAGGTAGGTTCGGCTGAAGAACGTGACCAAGTTACCTCCACTCCCCGCAGAGTAAGATAAATCAGCAATACTCTCCCCAAGCAGAGTTGGTCTCCCATCAGCCCCGAAAAGGCACGGTATCCCCAGCAAGTCAGTGATACTCTCCCCAAGTAGAGTCAGTCTACTGTCAGCCTTAAGGAAGTTGGGTATCCCCAGAAAATCTCAATATTCCCGAGCGGAGTATACAGATGTTCCTAAGAAAGCATCCCTGGCAGTCTTAATATAAGATTGTTCCCCGGTGGAATATCAGACACCCCAGTGGAGCCATTCCCCCAGTACAGTTCAAAGTTTCCCCGGGAGAGTTGAATCAATCTCCCCAGTAGATTCTGGAAGCTTATCCCCAGTAGATTCTAGAAGCTTGTCCCCTGCAGAGTACGAACGCATCTCCCCGGCCTTATTCAAAGGTTATTCCCCACCAGGGTCTAACTGAGTTATCCTCAGCTAATTACCCCGGAAATATCGTCCTCGGCAAAGTTCTTCCTATCCCTCAGTGGAGTTCATCAAATTCCCCAACATAACTTATCAACGGAATCCCCAGCGGAGTTCTCATTAAAATCCCAGCGAAGCATCTCTCCCCCATAGAGTATTTCCCCGCAGAGTAATCTCTTCAATAAGTTTATTCCCCAACGGAGTCATCTTCTCCTGCCGGTTTATTCTTGCAACCATCATCCCCAGCGGAAACGAAGAACTCCACTCTTCAACATCAGCCCAGGATTCAACGAACTTCCCGGCGTTCGTCAAGGATTTATTTTCCCAGACGAAAATACATTCATAAACATTTCACAATTCATACATCCTTCTTACATGATAAAGTGCATACTACACTATCTCATTTATTTTTGGACATCATGACATCATGCATTTCATACATCATGACATTGCAAACAACTGATGTTTTGCCTTTTCAGGAAAAAGGTCAATCTAAAGATGATTACTATCAACTGTCACAGTTCCAGATTCGATACTTGTATCTAGCCAGGGCATATCTGTGAGTGATTGATTGTAGATTTGATACCTGTATCTAGCCAGGGCATATCTGCATGAAGAATTTGAAGTTCCAGATTCGATACCTGTATCTAGCCAGGGCATATCTGTGAGTGATTGATTATAGATTTGATACCTGTATCCAGCCAGGGCATATCTGCATGAAGAGTTTAGAGATTCGATACCTGTATCTAGCCAGGGCATATCTGTAGACGACTAATTTCGGATTCGATACCTGTATCTAGCCAGGGCATATCTGTGAGCAATTGATTATGGATTCGATACTTGTATCTAGCCAGGGCATATCTGCATGAAGAGTTTAGAGATTTGATACCTGTATCCAGCCAGGACATATCTGTAGACGACTAATTCCATATTCGATACCTGTATCTAGCCAGGGCATATATGTGAGTGATTGATTGCGGATTCGATACTTATATCTAGACAGGGCATATCTGCATGAAGAGTTTGAAGTTCCAGATTTGATACCTGTATCTAGCCAGGGCATATCTGTGAGCGATTGATTATGGATTCGATACCTGTATCTAGCCAGGGCATATCTGCATGAAGAGTTTGAAGTTCCAGATTCGATACTTGTATCTAGCCAGGGCATATCTGTGAGCGATTGATTGTGGATTCGATACCTGTATCTAGCCAGGGCATATCTGCATGAAGAGTTTGAAGTTCCAGATTCGATACTTGTATCTAGCCAGGGCATATCTGTGAGCGATTGATTGTGGATTCGATACCTGTATCTAGCCAGGGCATATCTGCATGAAGAGTTTGAAGTTCCATATTCGATACCTGTATCTAGCCAGGGCATATCTGTGAGCGATTGATTGTGGATTCGATACCTGTATCTAGCCAGGGCATATCTGCATGAAAAGTTTGAAGATCAACCCCTGTAACAGGCCAGGAAATTATCTTTCTTTCTCAGGTATGCAAGTTCTCTCTAAGGAATCTCTTACGCGATCGACACCCCCGGATGGCATCTTTAAGCCCATCTCCACAACTATCCGTTACATCTCCAAATGGCATCTATAAGCCCATTCCCGACAAGATTCTGTCACATCTCCAGATGGCATCTATAAGCCCATCCTCTTATCCACCACCTCTCCAAATGGCATCTATAAGCCCATTCCCGCCATCACATTGCTGATACTCTACTATGCGAGTGCAAATTTCTAGGCACTCTAGTGTTCAATCATCTTCCACCTTCGGATCACGAAAAGCACGCAAGCCAATCTACATCCTCAGGTTTAAGAAGATTGAACAGGGGAAACTGTTGTACCCCAAAATTTGCCCTCCCATATTCTTCAAAGTTTGTCAAGAATCATCTTCAAATGGTTCAAGACTACTCAGGGATTGCACAGTTCAAACATCCTCCTAAGCCATTCAAAATTAGGGTTTTGGTTATCTCAGTGAATTTGAGGTTTTCAGTGGTTCAATCAAGTCCCATAGGTCCATATATATTGTTAAGCACCTATATGTCAAGTTTCAAGACTCACAATGCCAGTTTGCACAGTCAAAGGCCCTATTTGATCCATAGTCAACTGTAGGGGTAAAATGGTCATTTGGCAGTCAAAAGTCAGAATTTTTGGTCAACATCTTATTTTGAGCTCACAATCATCATTTGATCAAGTCTTGATCATGATTCCATAAGCATGGCTCAAAAATCATCAAGGATGCAAAAGTTGTTATTTTTGGACAGCAGAAAAGTCAAATGTATCTAGACCAAGGCATAACTTTTTCATGGTTCATCAGAAAAATCCCATCAAATGGTCATTTTCAAGGGGATGACATTTCCTACAACTCATCTTCACATTCCAAGTCCAAGAAGTGCTCTCACAAAAAGTTATCAATTTCTACATTATAGGTCAATTTCAAAAGTCAACAAAAATGCACTTTAAGTCAAAGACCATAACTTGAGATTGGTAAATCCAAATGACATGGGACCAAAGGCATTTGTTAGAGGACTTCAATACCTTTCCAAAATGTCCAAGAACATGTTCATATGATCAAAATTGAGCAAGATATGCATTGGAGAAGTTGGGAAATTTTTATGAATTTGCAAAAGTCAACTATCCTTAAAACTTCAATTTTTGACAAAAGGGCCCACTTTCTTCCACTTGATTCAGCCTTGTCATGCCACACACGTGTCCCATGATTAATTTCAAGATCAAACATTTATTTTTCTATTTTATTTAATTTTTATTGATTTAATTCATTTTAAATCCATAATAATTCAAATAAAATCTAAAAATCAATGGAATAGTATCTTTTTGATTTGAACAGCTTTCATGTACCATGTGCCAACTAACAAATTCGTGCTAAGCCTTTTTTGTGCATAAAATCTTAGATTTGCTTCAAATTTGGAAAGGTTTTTAATGGTGGTCAACCAAATCTCCAAACTTCAATACACCAAGATTAAGGCCCAGCTTTTAACCTAATTTTGTTCTCATATACATAAGCAAGCAGTACCAACAGGATTCACGACCTAGACATTGCTAAAATGGCCAAAGCAAAACTGAAAATTTGTTGGAAAAGTGAGAGATCAAGAACAGCATTGCAGAGGTTTTCAGACAAAAATAAGAACGTGGTTCCCCTCCTTGCTATCCACTGAAGCTAATGTGACCATTACCACGTCCAAAGACCACCTACAAAGCGCTGTAAGTCATCACAAACTCGCCCCTGAACACGAAACCTAAGCTCTCTATTTTTGCACTTTTTCTCAAAAGCATTGGCATATTTGTGTTCCTTATTTGATTTCTAACATAACTGTAATATCCAATTTCGTTTTTAGGCCCTGAATCGCGATGCCCGATTCTAGGGTTCATCTTTTTGCGTTTTAGGTATTTTGGTTCCAGGTGAAATTAGAACAAAGCATGAGTATGGATGGATTCAGGGGACATGGACGAGACCAACCATGGTCTTGGAATGAGTTTTTGAAGCCTAGAGACAATTCTAGGAAGAACCCGCGAATCTTCCTGCGGATAAAAATCCGCAGGTAAAAAATAGGGATCAGCGAAGAAGACGCTGACGCGTCTCCCTCTCATTCGTTCGTTCAAAAAACGCGTGTTTTATATTTTTTTCAGGCATTGTTAGTGATCGCTAATATATTATTTGTTGTGCATATCAATATCAATTAAAGCAAGCTGGCATAGTGGCAAGGGCGAACATGCATTAAGCGTTGGGACCTGGGTTTGAATCCCAGGTCCCCCAAATAATTGTTTCATATTTTGTTTAACGTGATTTCATGCAGCATGTCCAAATGAATTCCACAGTACACCTCAACCATCCAGACGCCAGGTGTTTACAAGCAGCAATCCAAGGGCCAAAGATGGAAGACTATGGTACTACCTAGTCAATGAACACGCAGTTAATTCTGGAAAGTCAAAAGGCCTGAGATAAATGGGCTTCACAATTCCAGAATTCACCTCCTTGCTGGCCCATCACCCCCCATGAGTTTGCCTTTTTTTTCTTTCATATTTTTATTTTACTTATTTAAATTTAATTCTTAATTAACTATTAACTAAATAATTATTTTTCCATAATAAATCCAGAAAACATAAAAAAATAATAATATTTTTATTGATTAAATTTAATTAGTTATTATTTTGTAAATAAATTATAATTAATTAGTTTAGTTGTTTAATTAGGACAATTTTAATCTTTTTCATTATAAATAAAATAAACTTAGAATTAGGGTTTTTCTTTTAACAATTTTAATTCCTTTTATTTTATTTTCATTAAAACATAAAAAACACAAAAAACATTTTTTCTTTTAATTAATTAATCAATTAGTTGTTAGGTTTAATATTTAATTAATTGCAAAAAGGACCAAATTTCAATTCTTTTCTCAAAAAGGGTCAAAACCCTAAGGACGTCCCGATTCAATTCTTTCGTGCGCATATTTATTTTTAATTCATTATTTTGATCATATTTATGTATCTGTTTCCGAGGATGTAATAGATAATTAGGCTTTATCGCTTTCTTTATTTTCTCGCAATTTATTTTTCAAAGGGTTATGTTTTTGGCGATGTAAATACCCGACGCCTTGTAATAGCGTAGATTCAATTTTCCGCACTTTACTTTCCGCAAAATTATTAACTGCTAATTATGCATGACAAGACTTGTATGAAAAATAAAATCAAACCGTAGCTCACAAATAACATGTACAAGATAATCTTAACTGAATTTAACACACATGCACATGCCACTCCTAGGGTACGCCTCACTTGGTTGCCTCGAACGTGGTCGTCAAGTATAGGGTGTTTTAGAGGTCGCCCTCCTGTCTAAAGATCCAGTTGCCTCGAAACGGTTGCCTCAGATAAAAAAGGATCTAGGACATTAGGGTTACCGCTAAGGCGTCCTACTATTGCTTTGGTGACCACACATGTCCCTAATAATCGAATTGACCCGAATAACTCCAACGACGGTGCTACCTACTTCTCAATAGTGGGATAGTACTGTCTAAAGGACTCTTACACAGCTTAATTCCTTAGAGTAGGTAGATTTCTCCTGGGTACTTGCTCTTTCAAAAAACAAAAACATCTTTTTGCACCTACACTTTCAAAAAGTTTTCAAACAAATATTTCATACACTCTTGAGGACAGATACAAGAGTTACCTAGAGATTTTTCAAACGAAATTTTTTCAAAACCCACATACACTTGAAAAGCAAACAATTTTTGAAAACATAGAGCAAGTACCTAAGAGCCCGTGGATAACCACGGATAGAAAGGGTGCTAACACCTTCCCTTTCTATAATCTACCTCCCGAACCGAGAAACATATCGAAAAGGAATTTTGCTGTGCTTTTGTCCTTTCCATGTTGGAGAACATAAAAGACGGTGGCGACTCTTGCTTACCGCGACATTTCGCGAACCAGCTTAAAAAACAGTCAGTTCTATTTCCACCGATCACACATCCAAATTAATTGTTGATAGAAATTATACTAATTTTATGCTCGACTTCAATTGGAAGAAGTATCAGAATAAATCTACACTTGATTTAGACTGAGCCAGAGGATGTGTACGTTTGTTTTTAACTAGAAGAAGTATCAGAATAAATTTATGGTCAATTTAATTTGAGACAAAAAATGTCTATAGGAAGAAGTATCCGAGTAAATCCATGGTCGATTTAATCTGAGCAAGAAGATATCTTTGTTTGTCTTTAACTGGGAGAAGTATCAGAATAAATCTATGGTCGATTTAAATATGAGCCAGAAAAAGTCTACTAGAAGAAGTATCAAAATAAATCTACACTTGATTTAATTTGAGCCAGAAGGTGTTTGCGTCCGTCTTTAACTGAGATAAGTATCTAAATAAATATATGGTTGATTTGATCTGAGCCAGAGAAAGTCTCTAATGGAAGTGTTTGTCGTGTAGATAGTCACTCCGTCCTGTTTAGGGAATTGATCTACAATCTGTTTTTGTTGGTAAAACCGTCTTGTTTAGTGAGTTCATACCACTTGGTGTAGCGATAAAAAATGTAGCGGGGTAAATCGGAGATCGAATTATTGATTAATTCGTCTCGCAAAAAGCAAGAGTCGCCACCGCGCTTTATTGTTTCCAAAGGAAAAGGGAAAAGAGCGAAATAAAACCCTAAATATGCAATGTAAATAAAATACAAATACAAAGCGTTTTTGAAAAGAGATCTTATGGTTCGGGGGTTGGTTATACAATGGGAAGGTATTAGCACCCAATGCATCTATAGTACTCTATAGGAACCTTTTGAAATATCTGTTTTATTTAAAATTGATTGCTTGATTGAAAATAAATTGTTTTGGCCGAAAAGGGATACGGACGGGTTTTTGAAGATACGACGACCTAATGTCGAAGTTTTTGGCTTAAAAGGTATAAGTCTTGAAAAGGTTGAAATTTTGAAGTAATGTGAATGTTTGAAGAAAATTGACCTAAGTTTTTAATGAATGAGAGTATTCGCTCGATCGTTTTGAGGACATGAAGTCAACAAAAAATTAGACTATTCCCTTTGGATTGGTGCAAACAGAATAAACAGGTACAATGAAATAATTGACAGAAAATGATACACAACGATTAAATGTGGACATGCATTTTTATATGATTTTTGTTTAATATATGAAGAGAAAAAAAGTTTAATTGGTTTTCACCTTTTTACGCATTTTTAATGATAAAAGGTAACGAGAATAAATAGAAATGTTTTTTTTTTTTTAGGTTTTATATGTTTCTATTTTTTATGTCTTTTTAATATAAATAAAAAGTATTACTTTTAAGAATTCTTTAAATTAAATTAAAACTTAATTCTACTAACTTAAGTCTAATTTAAAAAAGATACTAAGATTACTAAATTAAATCCTAAGAGTTTAAATTAATAAAATTAGTCAATGATTAAAAAATGTTTTAAGTTACATCTCTTATTTTGATTTACTAAATTAAAACTTAAACTAATAAGATTTGGATAAAATACTGAAAATTATTTAATTAAAACTATATGTTTATCCCTAAGAAAACTAACTAATTTAAATTAATTAAGTTAAGAAAAAGAATAGAGTTAAATAAAAGATGGGGTATGAATGGCAAATAGAAAGGGCTTAAGTGTAAAAAGAAAATGGGCTTAGTTGAGGCAAATGGAGCGGTTGGGAGGACCCGGACAGAATGCTTGTGACGAAAAACCTAAGGGAACTGATGCCATGGCCGCCGCTGCTGGACCTCCTTTTCTTCCTCCTTGTTCCGGTCTCCTCCACGATCCACCTCGTGTTCTACAGTTCTGGCCAGTTCAACGGCGGTTCCAACGTAGGTACGCGGCGTTAACTTAAGAGATAGGTCTTTGCATTATCTTTGGGGATGAGAAATCGAAATCCGAAGCAGATACACCAGTTAGTTCCGGATGATCTCTTAGATATGCTGCTATCTCATTGCGGGTTCTTAGTTTTTACCTGTAGGTGTGATGTAGTAAGAGTCCAATTTAGAGTAATCTTTCCTCAGTACCAAGGTTCTCTTGAAACCTTGTGGAGTCTTTGGAAGGTTAGGCTTGTCAATGACCCATGTCCGAGTAGAATCATATTCAATATCAGCAGGATCATCACAGCTACAATTAGCCTTTCTGCTACATTCAAAAGGCTCTCGAATGATTTTATGTCGAATCTCTTCAAACTCTTCCTGCGTATCAATCACTCTCCATTTCATGCAACTTTGCACTGCGCCGCATATATATCGACTGAACCTTGAGTTGACACTGCTCTCTTGTTAGAAGAGGATGGAGTTTTGGAGGTATCTGGAGTGGCTGACATTGATTGAGCTGAGAAATCAAATTGAGATTACAGATAGAGCACTCGGAGAAGAGGAATTCGATCTTGTCTGAAAGAGTGTTTAGGGTTTGAAGAAGAGAAATGGCAGCAACGTTTCCCTTCTTGCTGGGTAGGTGGAACGATGAAGATTGCTAGCGTGGAGGAGATTTTGGAAGTCGCGGCGAGTTGCGGTCGAGAAGTAGTTAACGGTAAGCTTCGATTTCTTTTCTGTATTGACAAATCATTTGTTCTTAATTCTCTACCTTGTCATTCGCTTTTTGAAGAAGTTCATGATCAAGCTTCTCAGATTTCAACTTTACCTCTTGCGTTTGATTATCCTGCGCATTAAGAGATCTCTTCAAATTCTCAACTGAATCTGATTTGCTTCTTAATTCTGCCTTGAGTTTATCGATTTCAGGTTTCGCTTCCTCGAGCTTTTCATAAACCTTTCCATTCCTTTTCACATATAACAAATTCAACAGAATTTTCCCCGAACAGTTGAAGAGGACAAAGCAAAGCAAGTAGTGTTGTCGTGTTGCTGTAGCAGAACAGGGGTAGGGTCGAAAAGGACGCTGACGCGTGGAGGGAGAGGGAGTTAAAGTGATGGTAGCGGATTGGTTTGGATGACGCTGTTTATGAAAGAAAGAAAGGGATTTTGGAGGTGAACAACTGAGATTATTGCAGCAAGAAGAATGGATACGATGGCGAGTGGCATGATGGAGGGAGTTTGGAAACAAAGTTAGAGGGTGTTTGTTGTATCAGTTGCGGATCGGGAACGAAATCAGAGGAGATCTCCAGCTGGGTGCGATTTTGGAGTCATTGCGCGTGCCTCAAACATTGGTAATATTCTGCCATTTTTTAAAAGTTTCATGTTGCTCAAATCATTATTGTAAGATTATTATTCCTAAGAAAAGTTACTCTGTTGCTATGTTTTGTGTGATCGATATAGTGACGAGGAGCTGAGGTAGACGGGAAGCTAATGGCACCGTGGAAGTTGGACATAAACAATGATGATGAATCGTAAAGTCCGAAAGGGCAATTAAACGAAGGTTTGTGAATTTTCTATATTTTTACACGTTGGTTTTAAATTAACAGTACTTATGATTGTGTTGGTGATCCGCAATGATATTAAATGGCCATTTACATGATTTCAGGAAATTAAAGAGAGTATTGTTAAGTGAGACAAAGGCAACGCAACGGTATAAAGGTTTATGCGAAAAACTGAAGAAACTCACATGGTCGGAGCTAGTCCGACGGTACGATTCCGGCGAAGTCAGGTAAGCTCCGAAGACTCCTCGCTCCTTGCTTTCTGCCACTAATTCTGCTTTTCTTCTTCGTCTAAGAACTGGTTGAAATATGAATAAATGGTTTTTTGGTGGTTTATTCGGTTTTGGTCAGTATGCTGGCGGTTTAGCAATATGCTTAGAAATGGTTTTACAATATGCAGGTTATGTTGAAATAACGGACTATATTTTTTGGTAGTTTTGTAGTGATTCTGTTTGGGAATGGAATATGGTTTTTGATAGCAGTAGCAGGTTTTTTATGGTTTTGCAAAGTGGACTATGGTCTTGGATAGCAGTAGCAGGTTTTTTGCAAATGCTTGTTATGAAATATGCAGTATCTAGCAATATGCAGGATGGTTTTGAATGCAGAATGGTTTTTGAATGGTAGGCTTGTGGGCTATGTATTTTGATAGTTTTGTAGTGACTGTTATGTGGAAAACATGCTATGGTTTTGATGGTAGCAGTTTTGCAGTGATGTTCTGGTGTCCCCCCCTCACTATGCAAGTTCACACTTCCTTTTTGAAGGGATTTTCAAATAGCCGTTGCTTTGTATTCTCATGGCTCAGGTTTTGAATATCTTAATATATTTTTCTGCTGTTCTGCACCTATGCTGCTTCAAGGTTGACTTTACTCCCAATTCATGCTTAAGTCAGAACCTGCAAAAATTGAACCTCTTCTCTCTCTCTCCCAAGTACAGAAATTGATATATATAAATGATATACTGTACATGCTGTCTGAAAAAGCAATAGGCTGGAAAAATGATGAAAAAGGAAATATAGGTTGCTTGCATATGTTGTTTAAAACTGCACATTGTTTGAAATCGCATATTGTTTTTTTTTGTCTTGCATTAGCCTATATTATTCTGCTATAAGGGTACAGGTTAACGTTACTTGTTGTGTACCTTGCATATGTTTGTTTTGAAATTATGTATGCTGTGTGTACTTATGCAGTTTTGACCAAAAAATGCATTTATGCATATGTGAAATATGCAGTAGGCTTTTGATAAAAATGCAAATGATTTTGAAAATGTGCTATTTTTAATTATGCATTCATTTAAAAATTCCTCTCTTTTTTGTGAACCGGGAGAAATCCCGTGATTTGCAAAAAAGAGTAACTGATTCCGGCCATTGCTTTTAATGATGAACATTGAATTTATTTTCTGCATTTTAATTATTTATTCGAATTCTAATTTCTTTCTTTTAATCGTTTTTTTTGCAGGTAAAATTTAAATGAGCAGACAAAGAGCATTGGATTGAAGATTTAGAATTAGAATTTAGAAAAATAGCTTTTTATTTACTTTAAGCATTTATGTAATTGTCTTTATGAATATTTTGTAATAACACAACATTTAAATGACAATTGTAATAAATAGAATAAAGTGAATAAAAATTCTATTATTTCTCAATTAATTCTTTTTTCTTTCCAATTATTTATTTATTGTTTATAATTCCTTAAATTATATAATGATTAAAAATCCAATCATTTAAATTTAAAATGATAAACAAATAAATAAACATCATTGATCAATTAATAACTTCAATTATTTATTTTATTATTATTTTTAATTCTTCTAAATTATAATAACTTGAAAAATAGAATTTCAGCTATTTAAATTTAGAACAATAAATAATCAAATAAACATTGCTTGATCAATTAATATACTCATTTTCAAATGTTTATTTCATTATTCATAAACCTTCAAATTATATAATAACGGAAAACAGGTTCCCATTATTTAAATTTAGGATAATGAATAATTAATAAACATTATTTGACCCATTAATAAACCTCTTTTCAAATATTTATTTTATTATTTATAAATCTTTAAATTACGTAATAATCGAAAATAAATTCCAATTATTTGAATTTAAGATAATAAATAATTAATGAACATTGTTTAAGTCTTGATCAGTTAATAAATTTAGCGTTCAACAAATAAACAGCTTCCGACTCGAAAAAGTTATGAATTTTTAAAATGCTTTGAAAATTTGATAAAAATGGTCCAAAACTCTTGCAATGCGAATGATGCAGATGGAAGACGGTATCTTAGGTCAAAATTTGGGGTACAACAGCTGCCCCTATTTAAGTTCCTTCTATCCGGAGATATGAAGATTTGAAATCTTCGTTTCGACGAGATTGAAGGTACTTAAATACATAACTACGCAAATTTTGTCCTATGATGCCGTCATCATGCAGTGATATGAATGTAGTGTATGAATTCACAGAGAAAGATATTGTATGAAACAAGACAATGTTGGGGGAATCGAACACCAACAAAACACAGCGGTTCGGATTATACATTACTGGGGAGACAAGCTATTGACTTCAAACGACAGACTCCCGACAGCGAATAAAATCGAGGGGAAACAACCTCTAACCCTAACAAAGAGAGCATCTTGCATAGGCTATAACAGATCATTGATCCAAAACAGTGAGTTCGCGACTCAAGGTCAACGATAGACAGAGAATAACAAATTGCGGATAACTGATTACCGACTCCTGAAGGTAATGATTCAACAAACTTTCTCCGTGAGACTTCCGGAGAGAAACCGATTAATGCTGCAGTAGTAAGATTGTAGGTGCGCAAGTTGTCCAAATAAAGAAAAATGCCACTGGCCATCCATGGGTGTCAATAACATACAAGTTGCTCAAATAAAGAAGCTGCCACCTGCTGTTTTTCCAAAAAACTAACAACGCGCAAGTTGCTCAAATAAAGAGACCGCCGCCTGCCGTTCAAAGAAAATACCAAAGCATACAAGTTGCTCAAATAAAGAGGCTGCCACTTGCTGTCGTCCAGAAAAAGAAAATACCAATAACATACAAGCTGCTCAAATAAAGAAGCTACCACTTGCTGTTTTCCGAAGAAAATACCGATAACATACAAGCTGCTCAAATAAAGAAGCTACCACTTGCTGTTTTCCGAAGAAAATACCGATAACATACAAGCTGCTCAAATAAAGAAGCTGCCGCTTGCTGTTTTCCGAAGAAAAAAACCGATAACAAACAAGCTGCTCAAATAAAGAAGCTGCCACTTGCTGTTTTCCCAGAAAAGTAATAACATACTGGTGACTCATGAAGAGTTTGCTGCCCGTTGCTTTCAGAAAGATAAAAGATGACGCACTAGTAGCTCATGAAGAACTGCTGCTCGGCGCTTTCCAACGGAATAAAATGACGCACTAGTAGCTCATGAAGAACTGCTGCTCGGCGTTTCCCAAAAAGGATAAAAGACGCACTAGTAGCTCATGAAGAACTGCTGCTCGGCGTTTCCCAAAAAGGATAAAAGACGCACTAGTAGCTCATGAAGAACTGTTGCTCGGCGCTTGAGAAAATGAATAACGCACTAGTAGCTCATGAAGAACTGCTGCTCGGCGCTTCAGAAGATAAATAACGCACTAGTAGCTCATGAAGAACTGCTGCTCGGCGCTTGAGAAAATGAATAACGCACTAGTAGCTCATGAAGAACTGCTGCTCGGCGCTGGTCGAAGATAGTAACGTACAAGTTGCTCGTGAAGAGCTACCGCTTGTCGTTTTCCAACATAATTCAGAGGGAGACTGCGATGATATTGGCAGAGAATAAAATCTTCATCAAAGAGAACCCTGAATCAATCCTTCCCGAGGAGATCATATACTTTAACGTGCAAAATAAATGCACCAGTCGTCTTGGTCGCAAACTCACTGGGGAAAATCAAAGAGTATAGCCTATGCAAGAGGCAACAACTTCATCCAGGAATAACCCGAGAGAAAACAGTCAAACAAGACTCCTCCCAATGATAAAGTAAATCGATTGGGGAAATTATCCTATCCAGAAATGGACAAGGTAAGCTAAATCAAAAATCATCCACGAGGATTAGCTCAGTTGGGGAATTAGAAAGGAGGCACATTTTATGCTTAAGTTGGCACTCTATTTGGAAAGATCAAATGTGCTATTTGAAAAGGCACAACCAAGGTGTACGAACTTAATGACGTCAACAAATACAACTGTGCGTGCATGATGCAAGTGTGAATGAATAAATGAATGTCATGTATATGCTGACAAAACAGACAGGGGAGACGGACAGAAGATGATGAAACATCACAGTACAACCCGACGCTCGGCTAAACTCAACAGGAGGGGAACATCACTGGAGATAGAAGACAAAAGCCAACAACGCTGTAAAATCCTTCTACAAGGCTTAAATCTCTTTGGGAGAGGAAAATATTCAACCCAAAGTCCCATCTTCTATCGTCGACAACACGAACAAATCTTCTGCTGGAAGGAGTCATGCTTAGCTGGAGACACTGGGAACACCACCCTCTGATAAAGTGTGCAATACATAACACACATTCTAACAAGTCTAAATTGCCCCTGGGACCAATATGGATGCCCCAAATTACTGCTGACGAGCTGCATGATGCACGACGATTCTTGCGAATAGCTGCACTTCTCCAAAGTCCCCCAAGCTATCTGGTTGATGAGGAGAAAACGTCTCAAGGGGATTTACAAAAGACCTGGCATTCACCATGCTCTGGTGTCTTCAAACTTGTAGAGGAAAACGTCCAATCTTGACGTGATTGCCCCGGATTGACTGTAGTCGGCACAACAAAGTCTTCGAATTTTTGCCCCAGACGAGCAAACAAATTGGGAAAAGCAATAACTAGGAGAAGCAACCTGTCCATGCTTAAGGTCTTCAACTAACATGCCCCTGGATATGATTCTCTCGACGTGATCCGCCAATTACTCAACAAAGTTTCAAGCCTCAAAAGAGTAAACTCATCACTGGTGTTTATGTGAGCTTCCTTGACATCAAACGCATGTTTTGCAGTTAGAAAGAGTTTACAATGAGAATGAAAACTCTAATGCAACAGTTATGTAAGTCTTGAAGATTTTGAAAAGATATCGCACAAGTTGTGCGAGTTAGAGCATCATTTATTTTCGTATAGGAAAAACATATGATACCAACATAACTATTTGAAACTCATGGGAGTCAGGAACACTATCTCATTGAAGTACGCTTTCAAAATGACCTTGCTTCAATTAGGACTTTTGAAGGTTGTAATGTGGTCTGATTCATGGTTTTTTTTTTAGAAAAAGATTTTAAGGCTCAAAATATTTGGTGCCCACCCATTCTTCATGATGTTCTCCAACTCTATGTTCGGTTAATTCAACATGAGTGTTCATCTCTCAAAGGATTTTGTGACGATAACATCTTCCTTGCGAATTTTGAACACTCAATCAGATTAACTGAAAACTACCCTGCCCCAGGTTAAAATTCAAGGTTTTTTTTCGTATAGAAAAGAAACTTCTGCTTCAAAGGCTCAAAAGGGGTTAGCAAGGGATTATCTTCCTTATATCTCCGGTGTTTAGGGATTTGAAACAATGCCTGTACATCATCAACAAGATTTTATTCAAAAGCAATGCAACCAAAGATTTTGTGTTCTTTAGATCATCATCCCCCCTTCAATCTTTGCCTAGGCAAGAGAATGAGCAACAAGTTGGTATCATAATGCCAAAAGAAATTTAAAATTTGAAAACAAATATGAGTGAAACGAATGAATTTCTTCAAGACAAACATACCCATTGTATTAAGATAATCATACAGATGCAAACAAGTTCTTACATGCAAACAATGTTTTGATAAACAAGAAAAATTGCAACAAGCAGAAATAAGTTAATGATCGGGGAAGGCTTTCCACTTGAACTTACGAAAACAATCTTCAAAAATTCAAAGTCACCCTCAGTCGTGTTTACTCTTCGGCGCCTGTTTGATTTGAACTTCAAAACCAACGTCCTTGAATGACAAGATACCACTTCGGACCAACTTCTGAACCTCAATCTTCAAAGCAAAGCAACCCTCCAAGTCATGCCCACGAGCACCTTGATGAAAAGTGCAAGCCAAATCAGCTTTGTAGTTCCAATGTAACTTCTTAGGGACCTTCGGTGGAGGTCGGGTCTGAACCAAATTCCTCTGCATCAGGATAGGGAACAACTCTGTATAGGTGATTGGGATTGAATCAAACTGGGTTTTCCTCTGATTAGGAACTTGCTGATTCTGTTGATGAACGTGAGGATTCTGATGATGATTATCTCTTCCTCTGGTTCTCTTCTTGGAAAAGTCATTATCAAACCTCTTCACACCATTAGCTGCGCTACCGTCTTCATACGAACATCCTTTTCCGACATCTTCTCTAGACGCACTCCCACATTCACCTTGTCAGGAAAGTCGTCAGGTGCATTAACCATCACCTTTTCATGAGAAAAAGATTCTAGAGTTTCCGCGAAGACTTTTATCCTTGCTTCCTCCCTCCTAGAAGGATTGGCTTGGGCGGAGATCAGAATTTCAACCAAACCAGTTAAGTGATCCAAACCAGCTTTCAAAACAATCACCTCTCTGCGGAGTTCAGAAATCTCTTGCTTGATATTCTCCATTGTTCTCTTAGCGCGAGTGTTGTACTGGTGAGACCGAAGGAAAAATGAGACTCGGAAAAAGACTTTTGAAAGTGAGACAAAGAAAGATGTAGAACGATGTATGATATGCAAAAGAGAATTTTATTTGACTTTCAAGGAACTCAAGATATCAAGTTATAAACATCCAAGTATGAAGATAACAGATGAATTTTAAATGGGCTCCAAACATTGATCAAGTTATCGTCAAGATCAATCATCCATTTTGGTGGATTAGGGTTTTCGCCCTATCGACACCCAAGATCCATTGAGTTTGACGAAACTAGCGATGTTTACAAAGAAAGACCTCCAAACTCCTTCAAAGTCAAGTGAAAAGAGTTTTATGGATGCATGAATGCATGGAGATGCAACAACCACAAGCAAGGTCACAAACATGGGGTTTAAAGGTTCAACATTCCGCATGGAGTCGAGGGTAAATCCCACCCAAAGGTATGTACTAACGTTTCAATCGCACCTGTAAGACATGGTTCTAAGAGTTCCCAGAGTCTACATTCCTCCTTCAGATATTGCCAACGTCTTGATTACTCGATAATTAGCAATATTCTCAAGAGAAACTCGTCCGAGCGTAGCATCGCGTAACAACTACTTCCGAATTAATCCGTTATAGTCTCCGCGCTACACCTAAAAAGGCCAAGATGGGTTAGGGTTCTACGGTCCTCAACTTCTCGGGCTCCTAGGTCGAAAATAATAACGTCTTCCCGATTACTCGGTAAACAAATATTAAGTTCAAGAGGGCCTTCCATTGAGTGGGGAATCTCATGCCTCCTTCTTCGGGATTACTCCCTCAAAGTTAACATGACTATACCGCCCGTCCTATTCCTTAAGTGTTACTTAATCCGGGTGTAGGATTTGTCCTTCAAAAAAACCCAAACACCCCAATTTAAACATATAATCAAGCAAATCAAATAACCATAAAACAGATAAAACAAATTAGGCTTAACCCACTTAGGGATGGACCAGCAAGAGGTCAATCATTCCCCAGCAGAGTCGCCAATTCTGTAGCGATAAAAAATGTAGCGGGGTAAATCGGAGATCGAATTATTGATTAATTCGTCTCGCAAAAAGCAAGAGTCGCCACCGCGCTTTATTGTTTCCAAAGGAAAAGGGAAAAGAGCGAAATAAAACCCTAAATATGCAATGTAAATAAAATACAAATACAAAGCGTTTTTGAAAAGAGATCTTATGGTTCGGGGGTTGGTTATACAATGGGAAGGTATTAGCACCCAATGCATCTATAGTACTCTATAGGAACCTTTTGAAATATCTGTTTTATTTAAAATTGATTGCTTGATTGAAAATAAATTGTTTTGGCCGAAAAGGGATACGGACGGGTTTTTGAAGATACGACGACCTAATGTCGAAGTTTTTGGCTTAAAAGGTATAAGTCTTGAAAAGGTTGAAATTTTGAAGTAATGTGAATGTTTGAAGAAAATTGACCTAAGTTTTTAATGAATGAGAGTATTCGCTCGATCGTTTTGAGGACATGAAGTCAACAAAAAATTAGACTATTCCCTTTGGATTGGTGCAAACAGAATAAACAGGTACAATGAAATAATTGACAGAAAATGATACACAACGATTAAATGTGGACATGCATTTTTATATGATTTTTGTTTAATATATGAAGAGAAAAAAAGTTTAATTGGTTTTCACCTTTTTACGCATTTTTAATGATAAAAGGTAACGAGAATAAATAGAAATGTTTTTTTTTTTTTAGGTTTTATATGTTTCTATTTTTTATGTCTTTTTAATATAAATAAAAAGTATTACTTTTAAGAATTCTTTAAATTAAATTAAAACTTAATTCTACTAACTTAAGTCTAATTTAAAAAAGATACTAAGATTACTAAATTAAATCCTAAGAGTTTAAATTAATAAAATTAGTCAATGATTAAAAAATGTTTTAAGTTACATCTCTTATTTTGATTTACTAAATTAAAACTTAAACTAATAAGATTTGGATAAAATACTGAAAATTATTTAATTAAAACTATATGTTTATCCCTAAGAAAACTAACTAATTTAAATTAATTAAGTTAAGAAAAAGAATAGAGTTAAATAAAAGATGGGGTATGAATGGCAAATAGAAAGGGCTTAAGTGTAAAAAGAAAATGGGCTTAGTTGAGGCAAATGGAGCGGTTGGGAGGACCCGGACAGAATGCTTGTGACGAAAAACCTAAGGGAACTGATGCCATGGCCGCCGCTGCTGGACCTCCTTTTCTTCCTCCTTGTTCCGGTCTCCTCCACGATCCACCTCGTGTTCTACAGTTCTGGCCAGTTCAACGGCGGTTCCAACGTAGGTACGCGGCGTTAACTTAAGAGATAGGTCTTTGCATTATCTTTGGGGATGAGAAATCGAAATCCGAAGCAGATACACCAGTTAGTTCCGGATGATCTCTTAGATATGCTGCTATCTCATTGCGGGTTCTTAGTTTTTACCTGTAGGTGTGATGTAGTAAGAGTCCAATTTAGAGTAATCTTTCCTCAGTACCAAGGTTCTCTTGAAACCTTGTGGAGTCTTTGGAAGGTTAGGCTTGTCAATGACCCATGTCCGAGTAGAATCATATTCAATATCAGCAGGATCATCACAGCTACAATTAGCCTTTCTGCTACATTCAAAAGGCTCTCGAATGATTTTATGTCGAATCTCTTCAAACTCTTCCTGCGTATCAATCACTCTCCATTTCATGCAACTTTGCACTGCGCCGCATATATATCGACTGAACCTTGAGTTGACACTGCTCTCTTGTTAGAAGAGGATGGAGTTTTGGAGGTATCTGGAGTGGCTGACATTGATTGAGCTGAGAAATCAAATTGAGATTACAGATAGAGCACTCGGAGAAGAGGAATTCGATCTTGTCTGAAAGAGTGTTTAGGGTTTGAAGAAGAGAAATGGCAGCAACGTTTCCCTTCTTGCTGGGTAGGTGGAACGATGAAGATTGCTAGCGTGGAGGAGATTTTGGAAGTCGCGGCGAGTTGCGGTCGAGAAGTAGTTAACGGTAAGCTTCGATTTCTTTTCTGTATTGACAAATCATTTGTTCTTAATTCTCTACCTTGTCATTCGCTTTTTGAAGAAGTTCATGATCAAGCTTCTCAGATTTCAACTTTACCTCTTGCGTTTGATTATCCTGCGCATTAAGAGATCTCTTCAAATTCTCAACTGAATCTGATTTGCTTCTTAATTCTGCCTTGAGTTTATCGATTTCAGGTTTCGCTTCCTCGAGCTTTTCATAAACCTTTCCATTCCTTTTCACATATAACAAATTCAACAGAATTTTCCCCGAACAGTTGAAGAGGACAAAGCAAAGCAAGTAGTGTTGTCGTGTTGCTGTAGCAGAACAGGGGTAGGGTCGAAAAGGACGCTGACGCGTGGAGGGAGAGGGAGTTAAAGTGATGGTAGCGGATTGGTTTGGATGACGCTGTTTATGAAAGAAAGAAAGGGATTTTGGAGGTGAACAACTGAGATTATTGCAGCAAGAAGAATGGATACGATGGCGAGTGGCATGATGGAGGGAGTTTGGAAACAAAGTTAGAGGGTGTTTGTTGTATCAGTTGCGGATCGGGAACGAAATCAGAGGAGATCTCCAGCTGGGTGCGATTTTGGAGTCATTGCGCGTGCCTCAAACATTGGTAATATTCTGCCATTTTTTAAAAGTTTCATGTTGCTCAAATCATTATTGTAAGATTATTATTCCTAAGAAAAGTTACTCTGTTGCTATGTTTTGTGTGATCGATATAGTGACGAGGAGCTGAGGTAGACGGGAAGCTAATGGCACCGTGGAAGTTGGACATAAACAATGATGATGAATCGTAAAGTCCGAAAGGGCAATTAAACGAAGGTTTGTGAATTTTCTATATTTTTACACGTTGGTTTTAAATTAACAGTACTTATGATTGTGTTGGTGATCCGCAATGATATTAAATGGCCATTTACATGATTTCAGGAAATTAAAGAGAGTATTGTTAAGTGAGACAAAGGCAACGCAACGGTATAAAGGTTTATGCGAAAAACTGAAGAAACTCACATGGTCGGAGCTAGTCCGACGGTACGATTCCGGCGAAGTCAGGTAAGCTCCGAAGACTCCTCGCTCCTTGCTTTCTGCCACTAATTCTGCTTTTCTTCTTCGTCTAAGAACTGGTTGAAATATGAATAAATGGTTTTTTGGTGGTTTATTCGGTTTTGGTCAGTATGCTGGCGGTTTAGCAATATGCTTAGAAATGGTTTTACAATATGCAGGTTATGTTGAAATAACGGACTATATTTTTTGGTAGTTTTGTAGTGATTCTGTTTGGGAATGGAATATGGTTTTTGATAGCAGTAGCAGGTTTTTTATGGTTTTGCAAAGTGGACTATGGTCTTGGATAGCAGTAGCAGGTTTTTTGCAAATGCTTGTTATGAAATATGCAGTATCTAGCAATATGCAGGATGGTTTTGAATGCAGAATGGTTTTTGAATGGTAGGCTTGTGGGCTATGTATTTTGATAGTTTTGTAGTGACTGTTATGTGGAAAACATGCTATGGTTTTGATGGTAGCAGTTTTGCAGTGATGTTCTGGTGTCCCCCCCTCACTATGCAAGTTCACACTTCCTTTTTGAAGGGATTTTCAAATAGCCGTTGCTTTGTATTCTCATGGCTCAGGTTTTGAATATCTTAATATATTTTTCTGCTGTTCTGCACCTATGCTGCTTCAAGGTTGACTTTACTCCCAATTCATGCTTAAGTCAGAACCTGCAAAAATTGAACCTCTTCTCTCTCTCTCCCAAGTACAGAAATTGATATATATAAATGATATACTGTACATGCTGTCTGAAAAAGCAATAGGCTGGAAAAATGATGAAAAAGGAAATATAGGTTGCTTGCATATGTTGTTTAAAACTGCACATTGTTTGAAATCGCATATTGTTTTTTTTTGTCTTGCATTAGCCTATATTATTCTGCTATAAGGGTACAGGTTAACGTTACTTGTTGTGTACCTTGCATATGTTTGTTTTGAAATTATGTATGCTGTGTGTACTTATGCAGTTTTGACCAAAAAATGCATTTATGCATATGTGAAATATGCAGTAGGCTTTTGATAAAAATGCAAATGATTTTGAAAATGTGCTATTTTTAATTATGCATTCATTTAAAAATTCCTCTCTTTTTTGTGAACCGGGAGAAATCCCGTGATTTGCAAAAAAGAGTAACTGATTCCGGCCATTGCTTTTAATGATGAACATTGAATTTATTTTCTGCATTTTAATTATTTATTCGAATTCTAATTTCTTTCTTTTAATCGTTTTTTTTGCAGGTAAAATTTAAATGAGCAGACAAAGAGCATTGGATTGAAGATTTAGAATTAGAATTTAGAAAAATAGCTTTTTATTTACTTTAAGCATTTATGTAATTGTCTTTATGAATATTTTGTAATAACACAACATTTAAATGACAATTGTAATAAATAGAATAAAGTGAATAAAAATTCTATTATTTCTCAATTAATTCTTTTTTCTTTCCAATTATTTATTTATTGTTTATAATTCCTTAAATTATATAATGATTAAAAATCCAATCATTTAAATTTAAAATGATAAACAAATAAATAAACATCATTGATCAATTAATAACTTCAATTATTTATTTTATTATTATTTTTAATTCTTCTAAATTATAATAACTTGAAAAATAGAATTTCAGCTATTTAAATTTAGAACAATAAATAATCAAATAAACATTGCTTGATCAATTAATATACTCATTTTCAAATGTTTATTTCATTATTCATAAACCTTCAAATTATATAATAACGGAAAACAGGTTCCCATTATTTAAATTTAGGATAATGAATAATTAATAAACATTATTTGACCCATTAATAAACCTCTTTTCAAATATTTATTTTATTATTTATAAATCTTTAAATTACGTAATAATCGAAAATAAATTCCAATTATTTGAATTTAAGATAATAAATAATTAATGAACATTGTTTAAGTCTTGATCAGTTAATAAATTTAGCGTTCAACAAATAAACAGCTTCCGACTCGAAAAAGTTATGAATTTTTAAAATGCTTTGAAAATTTGATAAAAATGGTCCAAAACTCTTGCAATGCGAATGATGCAGATGGAAGACGGTATCTTAGGTCAAAATTTGGGGTACAACACTTGGTGATAAAGATAATCGCCTAGTCCTGTTTCAGGAATTGATCTTCATCTGACCAAAAAGAAATATAGTTTCATCGTCCTGTTTCGGGAGTTAATATTTTCTTGGTTGTAGAAATAGTTTCCTCGTCTTATTTCAGGAGTTAATTTGGAACCTGGTTTTTGTTGGCCGTAAAGATAGTTTCCCCATCTTGTTTCGGGAATTAATATTTGACTTGGCCACATAGATAGTTTCCCCGTCTTATTTCGGGAATTAATCTTGGACCTGGTCACGTAGATAGTTGTACCATCTTGGTTCGGGAATTAATCTTGGACCTATTTGAGAATTGTTAATCATATTCGTCTGTTGATTGATCTTTATTGAAAAGGTAAAGAGTTAGTTGTATGCGATGTCATGATGTATGAAATGCATTATGTAATGGTGTTCTCAAAATAAATGAGAATGTGCTATATGTGTTTCGTATGTGTTTGCTATGATATCGGTAAATGATGTATAAATGTGAAATGTTGTTGGAAATGTATCAACAGTTCCGTATGGCATCTTGTTGGGGAGAGTGAATCCCTGACTGGTGTTGGGGATGAAGAACATATGTAATCTTCAACCTTGTCCAGAATGCTTGCATTGTGGATTCCTGTTTACTGTTTGAGGAAACTCTGCTAGGGAATGTTGACTTCTGTTTGAGGAGAAGAGTTCAGGAATATAGTCGTTCAACACTCTAGTGGGAAGTTTAATTCTTATATACCCTGACTAGGGATAAAAGAGATGGATAAACTTATGACTCGTCTGGGGAGTTTAATTCTTATACACCCTGACTGGGGATAAAAGAGATGGATAAACTTTTGACTCGTCTGGGGAGTTTAAAGTTGACTGATATCTGGTATGGTTCCAGGTTTCGTAGTAACTCTCTAGGGATAGTGGTGGTTTCACCGGGGAGAGGAATTTTGTCGTTGATTCATAGCTATCTGAGGAATATACTCAAGCTGAGGAGACTGTAATCTGTTGGGGAAATTAGATGAATTTGTAAAGATTACTCTGTGGGGATTTGTGGACGGCTTGAATGTCATCCCAACTTCTAGAATCTTGAGTAAAGGCTTATTCTTGCTCTTATGCATATATTTGTTAATAGTTAATTGTGTTCATATGCATATGCTCATTCAATTTTAGTCATTGGACGTTTTTGCAAACAAAACAGAAAAAGTAAAAAAATTGAATTTTGAAATTGTGTTTATATTGATAGTTTACCTATAAACAGACGATTTGTACAAAGAGGCAGAAATCCTAGTAAGAAGAAATTGTTGTGAAATGGAAAGAGTACAAAGTGAAATAAAACATATAGCTATGTGTAAGTGATCTCGTCAGATTTCAACTCTGTTATTGCCCCTATGTCTTTGAACATCTCATCCCTTGCTGTCGGAAGAAGTTGATTGAATTAATCAGCACCATTTGAACTTTTGACTTTGGTAATAAAATTTGCAGTAAGTGATCCAACTGGACATAGTCATACGCTTTTAATCCCTAACTTTTGCCTGGACCTCCCTTTCGGGTTTTCAGTCCACCAAGATACCCCATTTTTTGCCCAAGCCGCCTTTTCAGGTTTTCGACTTGCCGACTGTACAATCTTTATATATATCCCTACTTTTTGCCCGAACACTTTTGGTTCACCAGGATGCCCTTATTTTTTCCTAGGCCAGTTAACCTAACGGGTCATTTTCAGGCGTAGTATCTTTTGACTATGTCTACATTCACAGGGTGCAGGAAGTCTTCATCGTCCATGGTGGTTAGTATCATAGCACCGCCCAAAAATACTTTCTCGACAACAAATGGACCTTCATAGGTGGGAGTCCATTTGCCCCTAGGATCACCTTGCAGTAGAATGATGCACTTTACTAATAAGTCACCAACCTGATATACCTGATGCTTGATTTTTTTGTTGAATGCCTTAATCATACGTTTCTAATACATTTGATCGTGACAGACAACCGCGAGCCTTTTCTCATCAATCAAATTCAAATGATCCAACCTAGTCTAAATTTATTTGTCTTCGTCTAAGTCTGCATCTTTCATAATTCTCAGTGAAGTAATCTGAAATTCGACAGGTAGTACAACTTTCATGCCATATACCATAGAGAATGGGGTTTTTCTAGTCGATGTTTGTGCCTAAGTACGATAGCTGTGGAGAGAAAAAGGTAACATCTCGTTCCAGTCTTTGTAGGTCACAACCATCTTTTGCACAATCTTCTTTATGTTCTTGTTGGCGGCTTCCATTGTGCCATTCATCTTTGGTCGATATGGAGAAGAGTTGTGATGCTTAATCTTGAATTGCACGCAGAGTTCAGTGACCATAGTGTTATTAAGGTTAGTACCATTGTTCGTGATAATTCTCTTGGGGATGTCATGCCGATAGAAAATATTATGTTTTATGAATCGGGCGACCACATTCTTGGTAACGGAGGCGAACGAGGCTGCTTCAACCCATTTTATGAAGAATTCAATGGCGACGAGGATGAAGCGATGTCCATTAGAGGCAGTAGGTTTGATTTTTTCGATCATATCAATGCCCTACATTGCGAATGGCCTAGGAGCAGTCATGATGTTCAAAGGTATTGGAGGCACATGAACTTTATCATCATAAATCTGGCACTTATGACAAGTCCACGAATGGTGGTGACAATCGGTTTCCATAGTCTACCAATAGTAACCTGCTCTAAGAATCTTTTTAGGCATAGTATGCCCACTGGAGTGAGTACCAAAGATACCTTCGTGCATATCTTCCATAATTTTCTCTGCTTCCTTCTTGTCCATACAATGGAGCAAAGTTGAATCATGATTACGCTTGTATAAATTTCATAGCAGTGTGCCGATTCGTCAAATCTTTCAATGGTAATTATGGGAGCCTCGTTGTCCCATCTAAGCTTAAACATGGATGACATGGTAGCTAAGGCGTCCGCCAACTGATTATCTTCCCTTAGGGTATGCTCAAAAGTAATCTCTTTGAAGTACGAAATCAAGGTTAGCACATGTTCTCGGTATGGGATAAGATTCAGATGCTTCGTATGCCATTCTCCCTTAACTTGACTGATTACCAGGGCTGAGTCTCCATATATGCTTAAGAACTTGATTCTCAGGTCAATAACAGCTTTAATTCCCAAGATGCATGCTTCATATTCATCCATATTATTGGTACAGTCAAAGCAAAGTCTGGCAGTGAAGGGTGTATGGCAACCTTGAGGAGAGATAATTACAGCACCAATTTCGTTGCCAAGTGCGTTGGAAGCTCTATAGAAAACCATAATCCATCAAGATCCTATCTCAGGTCTTTCATACGGTCCAGGCTCTTCATAATCTGTAACTAGCATGATGTTCTCATCCGGGAATTCGAAGTTCATAGATTGGTAGTTATCTACAACTTGATGTGCTAAATGATCTGCCAGTACACTTCCTTTGACTGCCTTTTGGGTGGTGTACTGAATGTCATATTGTGTCAAGACCATTTGCCATCGGCCTATTCTTCCGGAGAGAGTTGGCTTCTCAAATATGTACTTGATGGGATCTATTTTAGAAATCAATAGAGTAGTATGAGTTAACATATACTGTCTTAGTCAGCGAGCAGCCCATGCCAGAGCGCAGCAAGTTTTCTTGAGCGGTGAGTATCTTGTTTCACAGTCGGTAAACTTTTTGCTAAGGTAGTATATTGCATGCTCTTTTCGACCAGACTCGTCATGTTGCCTCAGCACACACCCCATTGAATTCTCTAACATAGTTAGATACATGATTAAAGGTCTTCCTTCAACTGGTGGCATCAGAAACAGAGGTTCTTGTAGGTACTCCTTGATTTTATCAAAGGCTACTTGACAATTGTCATTCCATTTTACTACTTGATCTTTCTTCAGCAGCTTGAAGATTGGCTCACAAGTAGAAGTCAAATGAGAAGTGAATCTGGCAATGTAATTCAGTCGACCTAAGAAACCTATGACTTCTTTCTCGGTACAGGGAGTTGGCATTTCTTGAATAGCTTTTAACTTTGCGGGATCAACTTCAATGCCTTTACCACTGACGATGAAACCCGGGAGTTTACCGGATCTTACCCCCAAAAATGAATTTGTTTGGATTTAGCCTTAGCTTGTATTTCTTCAGCCTTTCAAATAACTTATGCATATGATCAAGATGTTCTTCTTCAGTATGTGACCTTGATATCATGTCGTTGACGTAGACTTTGATCTCATGATGAATCGTGTCATGAAACAAAGATACCATGGCACGTCGATAAGTCGCCCCTGTGTTTTTCAACCCAAAAGGAATGACCTTATAACAGAAAGTTCCCTAATGTGTGACAAATGTAGTTTTCTCCATGTATTCAGGCGCCATCTTGATCTAATTATAACCCGAGAAACCATCCATAAAAGAGAATACCATATGTCGAGCAGTGTTATTGACCAGAACATCAATATATGGAAGTGGGAAGTCATCATTGAGGTTTTCCCTATTCAGATCCCTATAATCTACACATATACGTACCTTGCCATATTTCTTTGGTACCAGAACAACATTAATAACCCATTGAGGATATGACGTCACTTCTAAGAACCATGCATTAAATTATTTCATAACTTTGGCCTTGATCTTCTCTGACATCTCAGGATGCATGCAACGAACCTTATGCTTAATCGGAAAACAACCCTCTTTCATCGGCAGACGTGAACCACAATATCAGTGTAAAGCCCTGGCATGTCTTCGCATGACCAAGAAAATACCTCAACATAGTCGTGCAACATTTGAATCAATTTGTTCTTGACAATACCCTCTAAGTTGGCGCCTATCTTGACCTCTTTCTTATTTGTCTCAAAATCCAAGTTTACCACTTCGACCGACTCTTTGTGCGGTTGGATAGCCTTTTCTTCTTATATCAAGAGTCTGGCGAGTTCTCCAGGTATCTCACAATCTTCCTCACCTTCATCCTCGGCTTGGTAGATTGGATTTTCAAAGTCATAAGCGATAATAGCAGAATATTTATCAACGAGATCCAAAGTGGATGGGGATCTGCAATATAGTGTGTGGGTGTGTGTAAGAACACATAGCTATTTGGAAGTTCAATAAATTAAAAGAAAGACATAGAGCACAAAATTTGAATGCAAAACATCCAATGTTTTCATTAAATGAAAATATGACATATGAAATGACAACCCTTAACAAATGAACTGTTGTGCCCCCGAGAAAGACACAAGGTTTAAAGTCATTGTTTTAAAAAAATTACATAACCAAACTTCTTAAAGAAAATAAAAAAATAGAAATAGCTATTACTCCTGGCTGAAGTAGATAGGGAAAATATCTTCTGCTTCCCAATTGTTGAGCCAATTGCCAATGGTAGGAAAGATCCAGTTGTCGAAATCATCATCACTGTCAGCATCTTCTATAGAATTGATTATGTTGTTGCTCATACGGAACATAGGTCTTCCAGCTGGAGCGCGACGAACAGCCCTTTGACCCTCTACAGTAAATCCCAAACCAAACTTATCAGATTTGTAGGGGATATCAGGAAGCTGACCCCAAATTGTGCAACCACCTTCTTCTATAGTAGCTTTGTCATATTTCAAGGAGGCCATCTTATGCAGAACCCAGGTAATCTTTGGAATGGCAGAAACATCTTCAACAACAGCGGGGGAGATTACTTCAAAAGCTTGGCAGGGAGTCTCAATGAATTCACCGTCCATTTCTACATACCGAAATGAATTCAGGTGGCTGACCATGTACTCCTCTTCTCTGTAGAGAGTAACAATCTTTCCTTTCACAGGATACTTTAGTTTCAGGTGCAAGGTGGAGGTAACAGCGCCTGCCCCATGGTTCCAGGGGCATCCTAATAGACAAGAATAAGTTGGTCGGATGTCCATTACATAGAAGGTGGACTCAAATATCTATGAACCTACTTCGATCGGTAGGTCTACTTCTCCATGTAACATTCTTTTGGAACGGTTGAAGGCTCAAACTATGATGTCGCTAGGTTTCATCATAACCCCTTCGCAATCCATTCTGTCAAGAGCGTCCTTTGGCAGAACATTCAGAGAAGAGCCAGTATCAACAAACACATGAGCTAACATAATGCCCTATGCATTCATGGAGACATACAAGGCCCTATTATTATTTATTCCCTCTGAGGTCAGGTCAGCATCGTAGAAACCTAATCCATTATCAGTCGTTAAGCTAGCAACATAACTTGCAAATTGATCGGCCGAAATTTCTTGTGGTACATGGGCAGTCTTCAAAAATTTCATTAAAGCTTGTGCATGAGCTTCGGAACATAGTAGTAGGTATAACATAAAGATCTTAGATGGGGTCTTCCCCAGTTGTTCAACAATTTTGTAGTCGCTTCTACAAATGATTTTCAAAACCTCTTTCATTTCTTGTCCAGAGGTATCCTTGACTGTAGTTTCTTTTGGGGCCTCCGTCCGAGAAGGCTCTATCATTGTCTCTTTACCTCGAGCTTCGGTAGTTGTCTTGGTAACTATGACTTGAACAGGTGGAGAGATTTCCTGGGAGAAAATCCTTCCACTTCTAGTAATTTTGCTAGCCCCTGCAATATTGTTAATATTGGGATTAACCTCTTCATCATCTTCATCAGAAAACTCTTGTTTAACACCATGGTAATAGACATCAGACACATAATTCCACGGAATAGCCTTCTCTAAGGAATATGGGATGGGCCCGGGTTTTGTAATGATTAAGGGAGCAGATTTTGGATTGGCAGTGATCCTTACAAGACCTTTGGAAGTGATCTTGAAAGGAGTACCAAATATGACATACAAATCTCAACACAAATTCTTAGCATACGGAATTTTCTCAATCAAAATTACATGTTCATCCATCAGGCATTGAATGCCCTCCTTCAGCAACCCGCAACCATTGGGTTGAAATACACAGTAATAACATTTTTTAACACAACCCAGAAATAAATCGGCTTGTAGCAAATTCTTCTTGACTGTTGAGAGAAGAGTAACTACATCACTTATGGAGGTAACATATAAAATATCTTTAATAGCACTTATGCATATGTCATGCTTCGGCATAGGAGCAATAATCACGTTCGCAGTCTCAGGAGGGTCGAACTCAATTTCCTTGTTATTAATCATGTCTTGAATTTTGTTTTTCAGGGCCCGACGGTTGTTGGTGTTGTGCCCAGGACTGTTCGAATGATAAGCATATCTTACATTTGGATTATACTTTAGAGAGGATGTATTGGCATTAGGAGGGGGATCCCGGAGTGTTATGATATCAGCCTTTATCAAATGTTGTAATGCTTGAGCCAATGGCATATTAATTCTGGTGAAGTTCCTCCTCAGAGTGTCTGACTTACGTTGGTTGCCTTGTTGTTATTGTTGAATATGTGTCGGATTAGAGATCAACACTACCCCTACAGACTGATGACGATCATTCTTACTACGGATTTTCTGGACATAGACAACGTTGGCTTCTTTTTTACCAACAAAGGGCTTCTTCACAGCATTAGAAGAGGTAGCCATCAGAATCTTCTCGCTCTTGATACCATTTTTAACTCATTCGCCAGTCAAAATTAGCTCAGTAAACCCTGATGAAGAACTCCCAATCAGCAAATTAAAGAACGGACTCGTCAGAGTGCCCATGAACATATCCACCAATTCCTGGTCAGTAAAAGGAGGTTGCACCCTTCCATCTAAGTCTCTCCATTTCTTGGCTACTCCTTGAACCCTTCGTTCGAGCCCATGGACATGTTTTGCAATTGTACACGAGTTGGCGCCAGGTTAGCATTATATTGATACTGCTTGTAGAAAGCAGCAACCAAGTCTTCCCATGTGTGGATGTTGGTTCCTTCTATCTGATAGAACCAATCAAGTTAAGTACCAAACAAACATTCCTGAAAGAAATGGACCCATAATTTCTGGTCAGCAGTATGAGGTTGGATTTTTTGGACATACGACCTCAGATGAAGTTTGGGACAAGAGACCTCATTATATTTCACAAAGACGGGGACCTTGAACTTGTGAGGGATGACCACCCCTGGGATCACACCTAGCTCTCCAAAATCTAATCTGGGAATTTTATGGATTTCCACAGCTTTGAGACGGTCTTCTAACTGTTTGTACTTGTCATCCGCAAGAGGATACTGTTCATTAGATTAGTCTTCATCTTTGGAACCCTGATTATTCTTACCTTCACCCCTAACACTTCTATCATCCTCATTTTGGTTGTCATCTTCCTTAGAGGAAACATCTTGAACTGGTTGAGCAGGACCTTTGAATCTTCTCCCTATGTTGCGGATAACAGCCCGCTTCTTAGTCTTCTCTTTCATGGTGAGGAGCGCCATCATCTCTTGTTGCCCTTTGGCCAGATTCAGGAGAGTCTCTTAAAATTGTGCATGCTGAGTTTGCAGATCCTTGACAATTTATTCAAGAGCCATCTTATACTGAAATAAACAATAAATAGATGAGGAAACTTATATTGGAAAACCTGCTTAGGAAATGATGCATGATATGTGGATGCAATATTTTCAAGGACCTTTAGAGATTTAAATTTATTGTCCAAAAGGAAACAGAAACAAAGATTTCATTAATAAGTTCAAAATTACAATTTCATTTTAGGCTTACAATGAAAAGAAAAAGAGTTTCAAGGAGACAACTACATAAACTTCTAAACCCTAAGACTCAAGTCTCCCACAAATGCTTCCTCTTTGTGTCGATGTATGCATTAAGATTCTGATCTTCATGTAGTTGCTTCGTGAGCTCCAACACTTTATTCTCGCTTGCGTAGAATTGAGCTTCAAAGGTATCTCGTTCTTCCTTTGAGTTGAATCCAGGACTTCTGCAATTCTTTGAGGTTAGTGGGCATGTCTGGATGGAGGATTGTATAAGGAATATCCCCCTCGGTAATAGGCTCTACAATTACCAGTAAAACAGCGGGATATGGAATCATAAGGTTTTGAGCACGAGATCGTACCCGCTTGAGATATGGCTCCAAAGGGATAGAATTCTTATGTCCTAAAGTCTTTCTATTAACCTTGTTTACCATGCCCCTAGAATGTATAAACCTTCAACTATAACCTTGAAAATCATTATCGTAGTCGAACACTATACCCTGGATAAGTGCGTCATGAGGACCATCTCTTAGAGCATAACCAAATTGTCGTAGAGCCAGAGAAGGGTTGTAAGTTATACCTCCCCTAATGCCAAGGAGTGGAACATTAGGGAATTCCCCACAATGATCAATGATAGTAACATCTTCCAAAGATCGGGCACACCAAAAGATATCTGAATGAGAGAGTGACATCATCCTTTGAGACCACCTCAAGCCTTGTTTGTTCCTTAATACCGATCGGGGAAGGTGAGAAATAAACCACATAGATAGAAAAGGTATGCAACACATAAGAGTTACTCGCTTCCTCATAGTACGAGTGTGAAGAGAATCCAAAATGTCTTCGAGCAAAGTAGGCACAGGGTTACGAGAAAGAAATTTTTTGACGGTATTTACATCTATGAGATGGTCTAGATTAGGAAATAGCACCAACCCATAGATCAACAAAGCCAATATTTCTTCAAAAGCTTGAAAACTCATAGCATCCAAAAATAGTTGAGCCTTCTCTAACATAAATTTAGCTAGAAAACCTTTGACTCAACTCCTTGTTTCCCAAATTGATACAATGGCGGGCCGCTTGAAATGTAAGGCTGCTGCAATTTCTTCAGGTTGTGGATCTTTCTCTAAACGTATTAAAGTTATTTGATTGAGAACATGAACTCCCAGTAATTGAGAAAACTCTTTCATTGTGGGTACCAACTGATAATCGGGAAAAGTGAAGCAGTGATGTACAGGGTCAAAGAACTAAAATAGAACACTCATCATGTCTTCTTCAAAACCCAAGGTAACCAAACTGAGTAGTCGACCATGCCTTTTGATGAACAGAAAGCTTTTAGGAACTCTTGAGACTAACTCCTTAAGTTAAGAAGGTATCCTCACAAAACTGATTCGAATAGTGTTTCTGCGAGCGGAAGCCATAACCTACAAAACAATAACAAAGATAAATCCCTAGGTCCTTGAAATGGTTAGTTAAAATGGTATGTGGAATGATGTCATGATATTATGATGTCATGTTCGAACAATTAATCATACATAAACAAAACACACAAGGCCTTAGGTTTTGGCTTGCATGGAGTTTATAGTTAAGTACCCTTTTAAAGTTGTAGTTGGCTAAACCTGTTCTAAAAGAAGTAATTGGGTTCTAGAAGCCTCAATATCACTGATCTTTCTCTCAGGCATTGTTTCAGCAGAAGCATCTAAATTGCGACCGAAATATCCTGAAAGTCCAATCTCAATGAGTGTAGCATCGAGTATCAACCAACTTTAGTATGCACCAAAGCCAACCATCTCACTACTTTTTAATGGCTAAATTGTGTCAAGTAAGGTTCTACAGTCAGTTAGTGCTTACGACACCACGTGGTAGCCCAACATTCTCCTTGACTTACTCAAGGGACACCAACACAGACCAATGTGTCACACTAACGTAGCCATCGTTTCAACCATATCGGTCTATGTTGTACAGTTTCCAATATCTATTTCTACTTACCTAAAAATGCCCCCAGATCCGTGTATAGGATCTATACAAGAAATAAACCCAAGCATATCCCGAAATATAAAAGCATACAAAGCAAATGTTGCCAATTCTGTAATACGGTGGGAGAACTGACTTTTAGGTTTTTCATTTTATCGCAAATGTTGCGGATAGCAAGAGCCGCCACCGACTTTTCTTTTATCTAATAAAGGAAAGGGTGAAAAGAACAGGAAAGACCTTTGAGAATTTTCTTGAGTTCAGGGGGTAAGTTATGAAAAGGGAAGGTATTAACACCCTTTTCATCCGTAGTCATCTACGGGCTCTTAATTGCTAGCTTACTTTTTGAAATGCTTTATGTTTGTGTATGTTTGGAAATATTTTGAAAATGCCTAAATGCGGCAATTTTGTAATGATTCTCGTATCGTTGAGAATGTATACAAAATGTTTATTTTGAAAATATTTATTGTTTATTTTGGAAAGATGTTTTGAAAATACCAATGTAAGGCAATTTGCTTTATAATAACCCTTGTATCAGTCCTCAAGAGTTTTTATAAATCATTTTGAAAGTAGTTATTTTGAAGGTGTGGGGTGTAAAGATTGTTTTATTTTTGTGAGAAAGCGACTACGAGCGATCTACCTACTCAAAAAGTCTTTGTTCTTGTCCTCCTCTTTTAGATAGTGCTATGCTACCATTAGTTAGTAGGAAGCCCTATCATTGGATGTGAGGGACAAGCATGGATCACCGTATAGTCATAGAAGGCAACTTGTAATACGCTTTAGCAATTGTCGTAAGGGACTAAGACCGTTTACCAAAGGCAACATCGAAGGGTCATCGAGGGACTACGATCTTTTAACTGAGGGTCTTTGCTAAAGCATCTCACGTTCGAGGTACATGACTGTTTTTATCCGAGGCAACAAGTGAGATTATCCTAGAGGTTCATGTGTACGAAGTGTTTTGATTTCAAGTATTTATCTTTGAGATTAGTTTTCTAATGATTGATTTTAATCTTGCCATACAAACCCTAATTACTGACATTAATAAGGGAAGCTGGAAATTAAATACCCTACACTATTACAACACTTCGGGGATGGGGGTAAAAATTTATGAATGGGGTGGGAAGAAGTAAACCCTAATTATCTGTTACAAACCTTAAGCAATTACATAATCATAAAAAATGCGAAATAATAAAATACGCAAAGATGTAAAATAAAGAAAAGAAAAGAGAAATTATTTTGAGATTTTTTGGTAGAAAAATGTTTGACGATTAACTTAATTATTAATTAATTAAACCCTAGAAATCTATGTTTAAATTAATTTATTTAATTAAATGAAAACCTAAGTGTTTAGTAAATGTTTTTGATGTTTTCATTTGGAAAAAAATTCATAATGTAAAATAAAAGGAAAACCTAATTCTAATTATTGTACAAATTAATTAACAAAAAACAAAACAAAGTGATTGAATTAAAATAATTTTTATTTAAAATTAATTAGTAAAAATAATAATATTTTTAATCTGATTATTTACTTAAAAAAACAAGAAAATATATTTTTTGTATTTTTATTAAATAAATAAATAAAGAAAATATAAAGAATAATAGAAAAAGTTGGGCCTGACGTTGTAAAAGGTAAATGGGGGGTGAAAAATAAACAGCACTGCTAGGCCCAACAACAATTATTTTTTGAAGTAGAAATAATAAAACAAAAATGGAATGGACCTGCGCTTGTATAAGAAAAGGGGGGTGAGAAAATAGAAAAAATGAAAAGCCCAAACAGAGGAGCCCAACACTTGTTTGTAATCTAGTGTGGTTGGCCCTCTGAGGTGCATCATAGGGCACGCATGTGGAGTGTTGGATATAATTGCCTGATGATCTGATGGTGTTGATGTAAGGACGTATCACGCATGTGCTTGCCTTGCTTGCACCTGATCAACAAAGAGAATGTTGAAAAATAAAATGCAAGAGGTAGGGATCGAACCCCTGCCCTGGCACACTAACACCTTACACACACACTGGGGTGGTTGTTTCATTCGGTTATGAAACAACCACCAATAAATGTATTATAATCTTGTTTTCAAATATTTGAAATGCCAGCTTCTTCTTCTTCCTCGCGCCATACATCAAGATCACCATTTTTTATTTTCAAACTCTTCCATTTCTCAATCATTTTAAAAAATGTAAACATGAAAATTGCTTGATTTTTCACCAAGAATTCAACCACGCCATTAGCTTAAGCTAAAACTCAAAGATTAAAGTGAATTTCTGTTGGTACCAAACTGAACCCTAATATTTCAGAAATTTCAAATCCAAAATTCTCATTACACAGTCAACATAAATGAAAACTAAGAACATGGTTAGCTTCAGGGCATTGATTTCTACATTTTTGCTTTAGAAAATAAATGCAAATGATGCTTGTACAGAGATTTCAAAGTTTAGAAAACTTACCTCAAAAGTGAGAATCGAATTTGAAGTATAGCACTTTTGGAGGTGTTAGGATGATATAGATAGCTCCATTGAACTCGCAGGAAGCTTTTGTAATGTTTACCTTGGATTGAGAGTGCCTCAATTCTTCTGGACAAGTCAAGTTGCAGAGCTCTGTTTTTGAGTTTGAAAGATGATGAATAGGTGTTACAGTGATGAAACAGGTCTTTGGATGAGTTCTATATGATTTATAGAAACTTTGTAAATGATTTAAAGTGAAAATGCACGAGTGGATTGAGCGTTTGGTGTTTAAGGTCAGAAGTTGCAACAAATGGAGTTTTTTTTAGAAATTCTGAGTTTGAGAGAGTTTGAGAGGCTTATAGGGCTTGTCTATTCCCGTGTTAACTTGCAAATACATCCTTTATTTATAGGCAAGAGGCTTGAGGGCCTGAAGTAACCAGGTTTGCAAGATAACAAGTAATGGCTTGGTTGCTTAGTTATGAAGCAAACTTGAAGATCATGGTTCCAATGCCTTGTACCTTGTCTCATAGAGTGGTTAGACACTTTAAACATGTTTCTATGAGTTTCTTAGGTTGAGTGTGATTAGAACAAACAAGTTAGAGGCTCAAGAAGTTGACTTTGTGTATAAAGTGACTTTATGTAAATGGCAATGGTGCCTTTGTGCCATTAATGGAAAATTGTCTTGGACAAAGCTTGAATCAAGTGGATAATGGCTCAAAAGTTTATGTAATCTTCTGATTATGGATAGGTTTAGAGTTTAGAGGCCTGCAAAGCAAGATTATGCAGCATGGCTTGAGGATTTGGTAATGAGTTCTTCACAAATATGACCTATAATTCAAGAATGGAATACCAACTTCATCTCTTTGATTCTCCTAGCTCAAGCATGATCTTTTTATGATCTGGTACATTTTGGAAAGCTTGAATCATTGTCTACAACTTTCATGTTATGAGTTTTGGCTAAATAAAATGTGAACTTGGTGAAAAATGGCCATGAAGTTGGGACAAAAATCTGATCAAAACTTGTAAAAAAAAATTCTAAGTGTTGGATAAAAACATCATAACTTCATTAGCTTATATCTCTTAATCCAAGAACTTTTTGGAAATCAACCCTCATTGACAAAGTTGTAGAATTCATCAATCCCTACAACTTTCATGTTGAAAGTTTTCCTTGAATCAACTTGCATCTTGAGGAAACTTGCTTGTGAATTTAGGATTTTTGTTAAGAACAAAAAACACTTAGAATTTTTCTATGTGTTAGAAAAATTTCCAAATTTAACTTTTGTTGACTTTTTGATTTTTTGATGATCAAGTTTGATAGTTTTGAATATTTTGATGATTCTTGACTTTTAAATTCCAATGTTTACCAAAAAGTCAAAGTTTTACTTTTGAGTGACTGTTGACTTTTCATCAGTTGATTCAATTCTTCAATTATCAATCACTTGCATCTTTGGAAATGTTTTGAGCCATGTAATTAGGTAAAGATGTTGTACTTGAGTTCTTGAGATTATGCTTCAAACCATTAGGTCTTGCACTAGGCCAAAAGTCAATGATCAGACATCTTCAGTCAAAACCCTAATTTTGGCAAATTTGACCATTGATTATTTGAGGGTTTTTCTTGATGGATCATGATCAACTCTTTATAAAATGATTAATATCACCTCAAAATGTTGATGTTGACAAAAAAATCTTGAAGTTTGACTGTATGTTGACTATAGTTGACTTTTTGTCCAACATAGTTGATTTTCAGTCATCTGAGCAATTGATTGAGCAAACTTGTGATGCAAGGCTTTAAACTTGACATGATCATTGTTGAGGACCTATGATGGATCATGAAAGTCAATTGAGGCATTAGAAGTCCAATTTCCCTTTAGAAAACCAAAACCCTAGTTATAGGCCACTGCTTAGGAGATGAATTTGTCTGATCAGCTCTTGAGAATCCTTGAGTATTTGAGAATCTTGGAATAATGCTTTGAATAAAATGGGGGGGGGGATTTTGGGGTACAACAATGTGGTCACTGTAATAAGGGTTCTTGATACTGCTTTTACCATGAATGATACGACAACGTGCTCCCAGGCGGCCCTTGATAAAGCGAATGCCCAGATTGACAAGCTGAAGGCACATAATGAAAAATTGAAGAATGATCTACTTGACCATCAGTCAAAATATCAGATTAAAGTCGGGCTCCTCACAGAGTTGAATGAGATAAAATAGAAGATAGATTCCATGACCAAGGAGAACGAACGATTGGCTGCCCGGGAAAAGGAGCTGGAGGGGATGGTGGCGCCTACTGATGAGGAAACCGTCGAGGAGGATGCCTTCCAGACTAGGAAAGAGTTAGTTTCCCGAATTCTCCAACTCGAGCAGGACGTGGTGGACACCCACAGGTATGTCTTCAATACTGTTGTGAAGCAACTTAAAATTGTCAATGTCGGGGGTTAAGCTCGTAACCAAAGGGACTAGACCTTTTAACCAAGTGGTTGATGGGGTTATCATTCCTCCTCTCGGTGATAACCCCTATGAAGATCCGTACGATAAAGAGGATGGATGCGAAGATTAGTTTTAGTTTTGGGCCTACGTGCCCGTGCATCTACCCAACTTGCATGCCAAAATTTTCTTTAATGCTTGGACAAAGGGGCTCTGTCTGGTTTTTGTATATATGCTTTTAGTTTGGGCCTGTGTGTCCCTCTTTATGTAACATATGGACAACATCGGACTATGTGGTCTTCTTTTTTGAATGCTTTACTATGCATGTTTTATCCAGTGTTGTTTTGGAATTGTACTTGTCATATTCATTTCATGTGTGGGAATTCGTGTTCGACCTATTTATTGATAGGCGACAATGTATGGAGACGTGTCGAGGATACATAATTGGATTCCATTGAGACGAGACTAAGTTCGTGTTCGATACCTTATTCTCGCGGCGTGAACAGTCCTATGGCGAGCTGGGTGTTCTGCCTCTTATGTACAACAACGGCAGAGCTTGATCGAGGTGTCCCTGTCAGGATAAAATCCTACTCGTCCAATGAGCAAAGACCCGACTTTTGTTTTGGGTTGGATGCAATGTTCGTACCTCAACATGCTTCCATGGTCGAGCAAGATCTGTTTATGTTGGAGAGGTTAGGTCGACTGCCAAGCCCCAACTTTTGTTTGGGACTTAGCTGTAATATTGTTTTAGCTTGTCAGCGTTCCAAGGTTGAGGTAGATGTTTCCCATCTAGGTGTTCAAGGTAATATAGTTCATTGTCTGTCTTATCATAGTTGTGGTAGGGGATTTCCTAGTTGGCAGCCAACTTTCCTTCACGGGAATCCTTTTGGTTTATCCGTAGGACTAGATTGCCGACTTAAAACTCGTGTTTTATGACTTTGGCATCATTTCGTAGAGTTATCTGTTATTTTAATTTGGCTTCACGAAGAGATGCTCCCAATCAAATTTCTTTGACCAAGTCGAGCTCCTCCCTCAAGGCTTCGTCGTTTAGCTCCTCGTGAAGAGGGGGATTCAGTTCTCCTGGATGGCTCCCTGATTTTTACGGGGATGACTTCCTTTGTATCGTACGTTAGTTGGAAAAGTGTCTCCCTAGTAGTCATCAGGGGTGTCATTTTGTAAGCCCAGAGCACGCTTTGGAGCTCTTCGACCCACCACTTCTTCTCGTAGCCTAGTCTACGCTTAAGTCCCCATAATATGACCCTGTTTGTGGACTCTGCTTGCCTGTTTGTTTGGGGGTGCTCGACAGACGTAAAATGTTGCTTGGTTCCGAGCTTAGCAAAGAAATATTGGAATTTCTTGTCAATGAATTGTACCTCGTTGTCAGTGACAAGTGCTTGTGCTACACCGAATTGGGCGAGCACATTTCTTTTGTAGAAATAAAGAATATTGTGCGACGTGATTTTGGTTAGGGCTTCGGCCTCTATCCATTTAGTAAAGTAATCAACAATAATGATTAGTAATTTGTTCTAGTATGATCCTTGGGGGAAGGGGTCAAGGATTTCCATTCCCCACTAGGCGAAAGTCCACGTAGAAGACAACATTTTGAGCTCATGTGAAGGTGCCAGGTGCATATTTGTGCGGCATTGGCATCTGTCACACTTTTTAACATGCTCATTGGCGTCTTGTTGCATCATGGGCCAATAATATCCTACTCGCAGCTCCTTTCGCACCAAGGATCTTATGCCTAGGTGTTGGGTGTTGATACCTTCATGGATTTCTTGTAAGATGCCGGGGACTCGGGTTTCCTCGATGCAATTTAGGAGCAGGATAGAGATCCTCGTCTATACAGTTTCTGCTCGACCAAAATGTAAGAGCAAGCTCAGAATTTTGTCGTGCTTGCCTCTTTTCGGTTGGATGGTAGTTCCCCTTTGGGGAGGTAATTAAACATCAAGGTCATCCAACAGGTAATATCCCCAATAGCGTTTCTATAGAACGATGTAGTGGGTTTCTCGATGCTCAGGCTGGAAAGGGATTCCTGGATGACATATTTGTTTCCGCTCTTCTTCCTTGTGCTTGCAAGTTTCGAGAGTATGTCAGCTCGAGTGTTTTGTTCGCAAAGAACATGTTTGATTTCCACGTGGTTGGACCGTTTCATTTTTTCTCTCACCAGGGTCAAGTATTCGATGAGGCTGTCATTCTTGTCCTAATACTCTCCTCGTACTTGCAACGCGACAAGTTGGGAGTCGGTGAATATTTTTACTTCCTAGGTGCCTAAATCTTCGGGCAGCCTAAGCCCTGCGAGCAGCGCTTCGTATTCGGCCTGGTTGTTTGATGTTGGGAAAGATAAAATGAGTGAATGATTGATTACGACACCCTCTTCTCTTTCGAGTAGGATGACCGCTCCGCTCCCTATAAAATTGGACGCTCCATCTACAAAGATGGTCCACTTTTGGGGCCCCTCTGTAGGGGGCTCAAGGGTGGTCATTTCTGCGACGAATTCGGTCAGTGCTTCGGCTTTGATGGATTTCCAACTCTCATATTGGATGTCGAACTCCGACAGTTCTAGGGACCATTTTAGCATTCGATCGACCATATCTGATCGTCCGAGTAGTTGTTTTATAGGTTGGTCGGTTTGCACAATGATCGTGTGAGCCAGGAAGTAATGTCTAAGTCTTCTCGCTGCATTGATAAGAGCCAAAGCCACTTTCTCGATTTATTGATATCTTACCTCAGAGCCTTGTAGTGCTTTGCTGGTGAAGTATACGGGCTTCTGCCCATCCGTGGTTTCACGAATGAGGGTCGCACTGGCTACCCCTGCTGAAACGGCCATGTAAAGAAAAAGAATTTCCCCTTTCTCGGGTCGTGAGAGCATAGGGGGTTCTGAGAGAGCTTTCTTGAGGTGGAAGAGGGCTCATTCTCATTCCTCGGTTCATTCAAACGTTGCCTCTTTGCGTAGAAGTTTAAAAAAATGGCAGTGCGTGTTGGGCAGATTCAGACACGAAGCAAGAGAGCGATGTGAGCATACCGTTCAAGACTTGTATGGATTTTTCGAGTCGGGTGTGGGGAGTTTAGAGAAGGCCTTGCATTTGTAAGAGTTGGCTTCGATCCCACATTCTATCAAATAAAAACTTAGGAACTTGCGTGCCTTAACCCCGAAAGTGCATTTTTCCGAGTTGAATCTCATCTTGCATCTCCTTGCCCGGTCGAAGACTCATTTTAGGTGGGTCGTGTGGTAGGTTTTTGCTGGAGATTTGACGATCATTTCGTCTATATACACCTCGAGCATGTCTCTGATCTCGCCATGAAAAACCTTGTTTATCATTCGTTGGTATGTTGCCCCGGCATTTTTCAAGCTGAAGGGCATTACATTGTCGTGATAATTTCCCGACTCGGTCATAAAGGTCACTGCTTATCGTTCATTGCCATGGGAATTTGATTATAACCTAAATATGCATCCATGAATGATAAGAGTTTATAGCTGACCGGAGTGTCGACCACCCTGTCAGTATTGGGTAAGGGATATGCATCTTTGGGACATGCCCGGTTAAGATCAGTATAATCAATACACATACGCCATTTTCCATTATTTTTCTTAACAAGTACAACGTTGGAGATCCAAGTTGAATACCGAGCCTCAGAAATAAAATTTGCCTCTAGGAGATCTCTTACAGCTTTTTCAACAACCTCCGCTTTTTCGGGAGACTTCATACGCCTACATTGTACTATTGCCCTAGCGGCCGAATCTACAGCAAGTTGGTGGCAGGAAACCTCAGGGTCGAGTCTGGGCATCTCTGTAGCGCTCCACGCGAACAAATCAGCATTCTCCCTTAGACAGACCTTGAGCTGCTTCCTCGCTAGATCAGGGAGTCCAGATATAATCTTCACACCTTTGTTCGGGTCCTTGTCAAGGAGGATGATTTCAAAGTCTTCGTCGGGGACAGGACGAAGAGGATCATTTTCGCTGTTGGGGACTTCGACTTCATCTTTGGTGAAACGGGTGTGAAGGTCAATGAAGTCGGCACGGGGGAGGGGGACAGTGCCCATTCTTCAGCCTGAGCGGGATTGGTTGCGGAGGAGGTTACTTCGCTGGAAGTCTTCGGCTTTGTATCGACCATGTTCAGTCCCTTTGATACTGCATTAAAGCACCTTCTCGCTGCTAGGGTGTACCCATGAATGATGGCGAAACGACCCCTCTTTGTGTAGAACTTCATCTTTTTAGATGAATCATGGCGGGCACGATGGTCAACTCGGCCAGCATTGGTCTTCCCAAAATACAGTTGTAAAGAGATGGGCAGTCGACAACTAGAAAGTGGACTTTCACATGTCAGTGTCCATTTAGGCTACGTGGGTATCGGTTGGCAAATAATAATTGAAAGTTCAATGACATAAGTGGTTTACATAATCATGATTTAAGTGTAAAGTTAGTCGGTCATCCAAGTGTGTGTCGCCTCTTGGCGGAAGAGAAGGAATGTGTGTTCGACATGACATTAAATTTGGTCGTTCCAAAAAATATACTTGGCACGTTGAAGCGCAAAAGATACGATAATATTTCAAACATCAGGCAAGTCTACAATCAACGCTACCAAGCAAAATTGGCGCTTAGAGAGGATCGAATCGAAATGCAACAACTCTTGAAGCTTTTGGATGATAACAACTACGTTTGTAGGCACCAGAGATGTGAGGATGAAGTTACAGTAAGAGATATATATTGGACTCATATTGATTCCATTAAATTGTTCAATATGTTTCCTACCGTGTTTATAATTGATTTTACGTACAAGACCAACAGGTACAGGTTACCATTGTTGGAAATTATCGGTGTTACGTTGGCTGAAATGACATATTCCATTGGTTTTGCATTTTTAGAGTGCGAAAAAGAGGACAATTTTGCATGGGATTTAGAGGTTTGTCGTTCAATGTTAAAGGATCAAAAAAACATGCCAAAAGTCATTATACCGACTGCGATACAACACTGATAAATTTGATTGCATATGTGTTTCTGAGTTCTTCTACATTACTTTGTAAGTATCACATTACTAAAAATGTGAGAAGACAGGTAAAACCAGCAGTAGGGACGAGTCAGATTGAGACTGAAGAGGGTAGTTAGTTAAGTCGGGCATTGTTATGGAGAAAATTATGGTTGCTTAGAATGTTATCATAAATGCATCTATCAAAGATTTATATGTTGAAGTTGTTATAGATTTCAGAAAGGTGTGAGATAAATATCCTAATTTGTTGAAATACGTTAAGATTACAATTTTGGATCAGGTGAAAGAGAAGATTGTTTGTCCATGGACAAATCAGGTTATACATCTTGGAAATACAACAACAAACCGAGTTTAGTCGGCTCATGCATGTCTGGAGAGTTGGTTGGGAAATAGCAAGGGTGATTTGTGTACGGGTTGGGAATTTGTGAACCAAATGATACTTAACCAGCATAATAAAATTCAAACATCATTTGATCGTAGTGTCACAATGTTGGAACACAAGTTCAAAGACAACCTTCTCTATTCTCAGTTGGTTGGCAATGTATCACGATCAGCTCTTAATTTCATTTTTTTATGAAGCCAAACGAGCCTCTGACTTAGGCTCCGATACCTCTAAGTGTGGTTGCACAATTGTGAAAACATATGGTCTCTCGTGTGCTTGTGTCATATCTAAGAAGGTGAAACTTGATAGCCCGATAGGAATGGACGAAGTATGTAGTCATTGGAAGAGGTTGAGTTTTGAAGATGACAGTACAATGGAAGATGGAAAATCAAGTATCACAATCTTGACGGAATGGGAAGCAATACAAGAAAGATTTAGGAAAGGAGATGACAACATAAAACTCCACATCAAAAAGCAATTGAAGAAAATCTCATTTTCAGAGACAACCGACTTGAAACCACCGTCTCAACCGGTTAAAACAAAAGGAGCACCAAAAAAGGTCAAACCTACACAAAGTGAAAATTCTACTATGAGGAGTCCATCATATTTTTAACACGTTGACAAATTTTTTCCCGATTCACCGACACCGAAATCTCAAAAAAAAAGTCTCCAAAGGGGCTCGCATAAGCAAACCTCCAACTCCACCAACTCCACCAAAAATACCATTCATTAAGGATATATCGGTTTTTATGCATAATAAAATTGATTGGATCGTCAATGTTAATGGTGACGACAATTATGGTTTTTGGACTATTTCTGCTTTACTCGGTAAAGGGAAGAGGGTCACACACTTTTCCGCCAAACTCTTATCCAAGAATTGAAGAGCCATAGAGATTTGTACACACGAGCGTACGGGGATAAGAATAAGTTTGAAGAAATTTATAACGCTCTTGTACCATCTATGGAAGCATTTGCACCAGAGAACAAATGGATGTGTTTCTCTGAGATGGGTTATCTCATTGCAAGTGAGTATGAAAGGGTGTGTATTAATCTTACAAGATACAGTTTCTCATAAAAAAAATTCCACTGCGCACTGCTCTAAGATCTAATTCCACTAATTGTGTCATTTCTGTTGGATGGGTATCAAATCCCCGATATTTTGTTCAAGTGTATTTGAAACCGGGATGCCATATACCATCTATATCATCAGAGTGGGCGAATCATTATAAAGACCAATCTGAGACTTAGTCGGACCAGTTCATTGAAAGGATGCAAGAGTACACTAAGTTGAAGAACATTGAAATAGCAAAAAACAAGGAAAAGACAAAGGGTGTACCACCTGTGAATTTGTCGGGAGACAATTACTTCAGATCTTTTAAGTAGTTCAATATGACTTTGATGTATATGTCTTTTTAATGAATTATGATGTGGAATATTCTCATTTTGGTAATGTATATGCCTATTATTATATTTCCATGCAATCTGCTCTTTCTGTTATTCCTCTGTTTCTGGTTTTTAATACTAGAGACTTTACCGAAAATGTATTTCCAGTTTTCAAGTTAAGGTGTAAATCGGAAATACATTTTCGGTTTACATTCTGTCAGCAGATAGGATGTGTGTGGTCCTTAACATCCTCAAACTACTATATAAGAAATTCATCTTTCTCCCTCATGTTATCTCATGTCTAAACACTAAAACAAAAAAATGAATATCGTTTGGCATGTTGGAAAGGTTTGCTTCGTTAATGAGGATCTACCATCAAGAGAATTCAAGACCAACATGTACGAACCGGTTGAAGATCTTCATTACACAATACAGGGACTTTTACCATTTGGTGACAGTCGGAAAATTTTGAAGATTGAGTACCGCTCTTCATCCATTAACAATGACGAAAAGCTTGAGTTCATCAACAAAGAGATACAGACAAGCACTGATTTACGGGCTATGTGGAAAACTTTTTTCGGTTATGACAAAAAAGTTCAAATCGAGCTTGATGTGATGATTACAAGAACGGTCGATGAAATTTTAAATTTATTTCAACGTCCACCCGAATGTTGAAGTGTAATGTCGCATATATGTTTAAATCCCATATGTATTGCTTACTTTATGTATTTTTATGTTTTGTTTGAGAATCTTGATTTAGTAATGAATAATACTGAAAATACACTTTCGGTTATAAATCGGAAATGTATTTCCAATTTTGTTTCTTTTTAACTTGATGTCTGTGCATCCGGGAGATGGATTTCTGATTCCTGGGAGTATTTTTGGAAATTCACACTGGTGCCTAAGAAACACATAGGATGCATTAAGAAATTCTCTAAAGTAGAATTCTTATTTTTAAGGACTTTTTTAGTCCAGATCTAAAAAGCCCGCTATTAATTAGGGCTAGTCCGCATGAACCGTGAATAGTCTATTAGGTCTGTATAACTATAAATTTTAAAAAAGAATATATATTAATTCTTATATTATAATTCTAAAATAACACATTGATTTTTCTCACTTCACTAAATTTTATCTTTATTCTATTTAATCTTTCTCTTTTAAATATTATACATATAATCAACATTTTTTCTCGTATTGTATTAGTTTCTCTTATGTTAAATATTTGAGTATTATTTTCTATAATTTAAACATGTATTGTATTTAAAAACATATTTATGTATTTATAAAAGATAATATAGTATTTAAAATATATTATATTAAAAAATAATATAATTTTTTATTTTATTTATAATAAATATTATAGATTTTTTATTTTAATTTTTTATTAAAAAAAATCTGTTTAGGATTGAGTAGCCCAAAATCCATCTAAGACTGGGCTCGGATAGTAATTTTGAGACTCATGTCATAATAGGGTTTTTTTTAACCCATACTTATCAGAATCGATCCGTTTAAGGCCGGATAGTCTATTTTAACAGAAGAAATTTAAAGAAGCTATTACAGAAGTATATATCCAAAATATTCCAGAAATAAATATCCGAATTAAATTTGAGCATAATGAATGACTTACTCACGAATGCTGAGATGTGTATATTTCAAGTGTTTGAAACTGTAGTATCTCCAAAATATGAAAGAGCAAATTCGGTCTTTCAATTTCTCACCCTCTTTCATGGAGTGAGAAAAGTAATACCCCTTTAATAATCTAGTGTCCACCATAAAGTTTAAAGTTTGTAGTAGGCCTGTTGACTTCCCTATCCTATCATGTATACCAAATGAGCTTTAATATTTTTGGATAACATCAAATGTCTCTATTCCACACTATCCTGACCAAAAACAGAAACCACACAGTACTTTTAAGAAAAAAATGATTTAGCAACCTACGATATTTTCTTGACCAAAAATAAATATGCTCCTCTTTTAATCTTTTATTGCATCGGTTGATAAAACCACTTAATGCAACAAATGGTCTCTATACAAGAATACAAGCTAATTAACTTATTCAAATATATCAACAAAGAATCCATAGAAGCTGCAATTATTCAAGTAATCAGCACAAGTCTAGATAAACAAACCGAAACTGATGAACAACTCTGGAGTTATAAAATCTAAAAAGGAGAAAAACAGGGATGCAACACCTAAACAGGAGAAAAACTTATTTATGACCCAAGTAAAAATTGATGCATTGGTGAAGAAATGTGTGGCATTGGGAAGAAAAGTATTAAACCCTTGGATAGCGTGATCGTCCTTTCTTTTGCAAGAACTCAGGGATGTCAAACAAACTACCATTGTCGGAGAAAGTGGAAGCTCGTCGATTGAAACCGATGGCTGTATCTCCATGACTGAGCTGACTAGCCTGTGTTTAGTACATGAAGTAGAATTATGAGAATGCGTGATATGAAGAGGGAGGGGAGAGGGAGGGGAGATTTGAAATTTACCTGTAGGGGTCTCGCTTCGTCTTCCTCTTGACGCTTGAATCCGGTTGCTATTAATGTTATGCTTACCTATATGAAACGAAATGACATAGCTCACCATGCTGATCATATTATATGTTCAAAAAACATTTTCACAAATGGAAGTCTGAAAAGTGTTCAACCCTAAATAGCAGCAACCAAAAATTTACAAGATCACAGTACAAGACTTAGAGTATGTTTGAATTGACTTATTTGAGTTTATCTACTAGCATGAGTACTTGTGAGACTCTTAGGAAGAGTTAACAGAAAAAACTTATGACAAAAGAAGGCTTGTAGGTTATGTGATAAGAAGAGTAGATTAGATGGAGAGAAGTCAAACAACTATAAGAGAAGTCATTAAGAAAGATCTCGAGATTAACGATTTGGATAGAAGCATGATCCTTAATAGAATATTATGACGAAAGTTGATACACGTAACCGATCCCATGTAATGGGATAAGACTTGGTTGTTGTTATTACTTTTATAAGTTCTCTAAGATAACTTAACAAAAGAGATTATACCATATACAAAAATAGCTTGACTTTATTTTATCTTGTGATGGAAATAGCTTATACTTCAACACTAATGCGATAAGCTCTTGAGCCCCCTAGATTTTATTTTTTTGCACCACTAGCTCAAGAAGCCTCGGAATTTGTTTTTTTTACACCCTTGAGACAAGGTCCTAGATCCATCACTGGCTGTAAGTTGCACAATTCATATATGGTGAAATGGCGGCATGTCATGCATGCCTTCTTATGATTAGTGCTAAATACTACATTGTCATAAAAAAGTAGTTTAACTTACTTGACCAGCGAGTAATGGATCTATTACTGCTCCAAAAATTAAATTAGCACTAGGGTCCACGAGGTCGTAGATAACCTCTGCAGCAGCATTTACCTGTAAATGATTATATTAAAAGCCATACAATAAAAAAGTGGTACCATTCATAGCATGTCAGCAAGAGCATGATGAATTCAATAGACAGTAGATCATGAACCACAACACCTCAAACAAGTATTAGCTCAATTAAAAGTCGAAGTTTCCAAAACGCTTAACAGAAAAGAAAAACTATGGAAATATAGTCTTTTCAATAAGGAATCAATATTATTAGCATCACTTTTTGATCATCAAATTGATACCATATCTCACTGAATAGGTAAAAAAAATAACATCATGGCCACAGCTGAAACATATACTTAACAAAGTTTAAAGTATAAGAACACTCCCACCTCAAACAAGGTAAGATCAGTCCCACCAGTTATGTTCCAAACAATCCCAGTAGCCCTTTCAATGCCAATATCTAGTAAAGGTGACTGGATAGCGTTTAATGCGGCATCTCTTGCCCTTGTTTTCCCTTTAACACACAAAAAAAAAAAATACATTCGATGATTTCAGTAAAATGAAGTTAAATAAATTATATTGCGCTGTAATCCTCTTCAACTAACAATGGCAAAAAGGAGTCTTATACAACAACAACAACATCAACCAAGTCTTATTCCACTAAGTAGAGTTGGTTACATGGATCAACTTTCGCCATGATATTTTATCCAAGACCATGCTTCTATCCAAATTGACAATCTCGAGATCTTTCTTAATAACTTTTCTTATAGTTTTTCTAAGTCTTCCTCTACATCTAGTTGTTTGACTTCTCTTCATCTGATCTACTCTCCTTACCACTGAATCTACTCGCAGTGTAAAATTGGTAAAAGCTGAAGTCTAAACCATAGTCACACGGTTCGCAATTCGCTTCGGTACGTGGTATGAATTCGGGTACACGGTTCGCAACTCTCAAAGAATTAGGTACATGAGGGGTATACATAGTCAGTACGCTATTTGGGCTCGTGGTACATTCAAATATAATAATTGGTACGTTGTTATTAAAGAAATGGTTTACTTAGAATGAAAAATGGTTGGGAGAAAAACTTTGTAGTCCCACATCGACTACATTACTAATATTGCTTTGAAAAATCAGTTATAAATACCTAGTGTATACTTACAACTCTAATATCAGTTCACCAAAGCATTAATATTAAATTAGTATGGTCATTAATATTCACTTTTATCAAAGTGATACTAACCTCATCATAATTAAAAAATTAGTTAAAAATTTTAGTTTATTTGATAAATATTATGTCATTTAAATTTGAAATTTATATTTGGTTTGTGGGTACTTCATTTTACACGAATTTGTACGAACCAATTTGCAAAAGTACCGAGAATTGGTATGTGCGAACCAATTCGCGGTTTGTATGTGACTATGGTCTAAACAGCATTAAATCATTTTGAATTACCATACATACCAGTTGCAGTTCCTATCCCCATCAATGAAGAACCAGCATTAGCCATTATAGCTCGAACATCAGCAAAATCTACATTTACCAACCCTGGTACCTGCACTCAATTAGTAATAATCAATGAGCATTATTGATTTTACTTTTTATAGAAAGAGAATGCATGAACAAAAGAAAGGCGTGTATTAATGTTCAAAGATCATTAGCAATTTCATACTGTAACAATATCAGATATGCCGCGAACGCCTTGTCGAAGAATATCATCAGCAAGATTGAATGCCTCAGTTACAGGAGTAGCTTGAGAAACTGCGGTTAATAGCTTGTCGTTTGGAATAACTATTAGAGTATCGACACTATCTCTTAAAGCAGTAATTCCTTCTTGTGCTTGAATGGCTCTCTTTCGTCCTTCAAATGAAAAAGGGGTGGTCACAATCCCAACAGTCAGTATACCCATTGACTTTGCAACACCAGCAATAATTGGAGCACCACCTGTGCCAGTTCCACCGCCCATTCCAGCCTGCAAAAATTCATTTTAATTTTCAGGTTTAGAAAAATGTACCAATAAAGAACGATTTAAAAAAGAACCACAACGACGTCTGTTCCAAACTCTAAAAAGGGTTTGTTAAAAAAAATTGTTATTCTATAGCGACATAGACAGTATTTGAAATCATTATGCCACACTTTGAGCTATAAAATACGTCAATGTTTTGGCAAGTTGATTCCTTACTCATATGTACTGATACTTGTAAATCATGTATGATCATGTTGTAACATATAGATCTATACTAGGAAAATTCACAACACAAAACTCTAATTCAATTTGCAGAAACTATTACTGGAGAAAAGTAGCTGAATATACCGTAACAAAGACCATATCAGCTCCATAAACCGCCTCTTCAATTGACTCTTTGCTTTCTTTCGCGGCATTCATTCCCGTCTCAGGGTTACCACCAGCTCCAAGACCTCGCGTAAGCTCCAAACCAATTTGGAGACGGTTCTCAGGAAACACAGGTGACATTCTCATGGCTTGTACATCCGTATTAACAATCCAAAACTCAACTCCCTGCATCGAGCTCTCTATCATGCGATTGACCGCGTTAGATCCACCACCTCCCACACCAATAACCTTAATCTTTGCCTGATTGTAATTACTTCGACTAGACGTATCTTCTAACCTCTCAGATAAATCCTCACCTAAACTACCCTTTCTTGGAATATTGACCGTCTTGCTCGCCTCACCCGCCTCACCTCTAAGCATCGAAATCTCAGGATGGAGATGTAGAAAAGGGTCTTGGCTATGATTTGAACACTTGACTTGAACTAAAGCTAACTTACTAACACCCCCTAAAAATCCATTTCTCCTGTCAAAATTTTGCATGAAATTAACTCTCCTAGGAAATGTCCTTCCTCTAACATTCATCAACTCTACTGAATTTCTAGCATTAGAATGTACAAAACTTGTTGACACACAAGTAATCATTTTGAACTTCAAATTTGGGATATGAAGGTCAATAAATGGAGGAAAATTAGGGTTCCAAAAGAATCAAACATTCCATTTACCCAGAGTTTCTTCTTCCAAAACCTGTTGAATTAAGCAAAATTAGGAATACGAACAAGTCACTGATAACAAATTGGGCATGCAGGAAAAAGTACAAAAGAATACAAAAAAAAAAGAGAAAGTGTAATTGGTGAGAGTGGAGAAGATAATAGTGTGTTGTTAGAGAAAGAGAGACCTGAGAATTTGAGGAAATCATTGTGATTGGTAAAACCCAGATGTGGCAATGCGGAAAACAACAAATGGGGGTTTTACAGTAAGAACGAGGACCATGCTTCACTGCAGTTAACAAAATCATGCATGCTTTTACTGCCCCGCGGATTGGCTGTTGGTAACTTTCATAACTTTTTCTCACTGTTATTCTAAATCAATCATTTTCTCTTGGTAACATAAATAAAACTATTTTAATTATTCATCACCTCTTAACTACACTTACACTGTGTTTCTTTCAAAAGATAGATAGAGGAAAGAAACTGAAGGGAGGGAAACATGATGGAAACATTGAACTTCACTTGTTTGGAACAACAGAAAAATAAAAAGGAAAGAAAATTGCAACTGGAATCCACACTAAAAAGTGAGGTATAATTGTTGGGGATATTATTTTTATTTTTTTTGTGTTGTTCACATTAGTTTATTTTCTTTTTATTTATGTTATATAGTAAAAAATATTATTTATTAATTTATACTCATTATTTATTAAACATATAGAACAATGATAAAACAAAATATATACATCTACGCTTTTTCATATAAAACAAAAAAATAGTATAAAATTACAACAACAAAAAATTATATTGAACTTTATAAAAGGTAACCTAAGATATTTAGACTACATATTTATGCATTGAGTTTATATTAAGATGTGTATTATTAATTTGAATTTGTATTACAAGTAAAGAAATAATTTAAATTATGTATTTCAATTTTTTTTAATAAATATATAGCATCTATTTTCTATCGTAAAATTATTAGACTTGTCTTTAATAAAAAATACTCAAAATTTCGTGTCAATTTTATGTAAATAACATATAAAAAAGTTAACTTAAATTTTAATTTAATTTAAGTAATAAATAATTTAATAGAAAATCACCAAAATTCTGAGAGTTGCTTTTACTTTCTTTCCTTTCATTTTTTTTCATTTCACTTTCTCTTGTGGTCCAAACAAATCCTTAAATCACAAACTCATAATATGGTCACTCCAATTAAAAAATGACACCTAATTCTAAAGTGTTAAATTTGTTATAAAAAAATAGTTTAATAATATTTTTGTCCCCGTATTTAGATTAATTTATAAAATTGATCATTCTTTTTTAAAATCGAATAAAATAATTTTGGCAAAATATCCTTTTTAGTCCTTTAAGTTTACCCCAAGGTCCATTTTGGTCCTTTATCTAAAAAAAGTGTCAAACTGGTCCTATAATTCTTTCAAAAGGACCACGTTTGTCCTTTTCATCCACTCCGTTAGTCATGTTTAATGGCAGCGCTTATGTGGCATTACACATGTGTTTAGAAAAATTGCATGTGGCAATTCCACTTACAAGTCAGTTTGACACTCTTATGTGGCATTACCACTCATCCATTGCATGTTTCCTTGAAGGTGAAACCAGACTTCTCATCAGAGGTAAGTTTCTGCAAGAATTCTATTTTCATAGTTAGGGTTTCCATGAAATTCGTCTCCCTTCTCTGAAATTCATCTCTCTATTTAGGGCATTATGTGTAATGGAGGAAATTCTTAATATTACGATACACCACAGTGGTCAATTTGTTAGTGAGGACTTGAGTGTGTACGAAGGAGGTGAGATTGCTGATTTGAGAGTAGATGCTGATATGTGGGGTTATTTTGAGTTATTGGGTGCTATTAAGGAACTAGGTTACCCAGCCATAGAGAAGATATACTATAAGGATCCAACTGCTGGAATGAATCTGTTGTTTGATGACAAAGGGGCCTTAGAGATTGCTGATCTATATAGGGTTCATTTAAGTGTTGAAGTCTTTATTCAACACCCATTGTCACAGCCTGAGTATGTTGATGAGAGTGAAGTTATTTTAGATGAGATACCCCTGAATGTAATGGAAGAGGATGCAGTTAGACAAAATGAGGTAAGTGAGGATGTTGTTGGACAGAAGGAGGCAAGTGAAGATGTTGTTATACAGAAGGAGGCAATTGAAGATGTTGTTGGACAGAAGGAGGCACGTGAAGATGTTGTTATACAGAATGAGGCAAGTGAAGATGATGTTGGACAGAAGGAGGCAAGTGAAAATGTTGTTGGACAGAATGATGATGATAGTTCTGATGATGATAGCTCTGATGATAGTAGCTTTTCGTATGATAGTGCAAAGGAGGTTGTATTTGATGATGAAACTAATGAGTGTGATACTGACTTGGAAGAGGAAGAAGGTAAGGATGATGTAACTGATCTCTGTGAAACTGAAGCAAATAAAGAAGATAGTAAAGGAAGTGATAATGAAAGTGAGGATCTTGTAAGTGAATGTGATAGTGAAGATAGCAATACTACCAAGAGAAAGAAGTATCCCATTTTCAAGCTTCTAAAGGATATGTCCAATTACATATGGGAAGTGGGTACATATTTTAGTACAAAAGAAGATATCAAGGAAGAAGTTACCTCTTATGCAGTCTAATCTGGCAGAAATTTAAAGTACATCAAAAATGACAAGATAAGGGTTAGGGTTAGGTGTAAGGATGGATGTGAATGGGAAGGTTATTGGGCTAAGTTGGATGTTGAGGATACTTAGCAACTAAGAAAGGTGGTAGACACCCATAGTTGCAGTAGAGAATATCATGTGAAGTTGTTGAAGACTAAATGGCTTAGCAAGAGGTTGCAGAATGCACTTAAAACCAACCCTAGAATGAAGCTTAAGGACATTAAGGAAAAGGTGCAGAAGAAGTGGAATGTGGGGGTCAACAAAACCAAGGCTATAAGGGCTAGGTTTGCAGCAAGAGACATGGTTGATGGGTCATTCTTAGGGGATTATACAAGGATTTATGACTATGCACATGAGTTGTTAAGATCTAACCCAGGGTCAACTATGAAAGTACATGTCTGTTGCACTCCAAAATTTGCCCTCGTATTTTTCCACAAGAAGTCACAGCTTCAGGCGTTTCCTGATTTTTCAAACTGGCTCAAGACTCGGTCAAACAGACTTTTCTCGTCAGTCAGACAAAATTAGGGTTTTCATTGATTTTCATGGCTCTAGAACAGTTCATACAGTTGCTTAGGGTTTTGGTTGATTTTGGCTCAACTTTGATCAGGTGGATGTTTCTTTGACGCTTAATCAGGAATTAGGGTTTTTTATGCGCGGTTCCTCAGAAAGATTTAATTCTACAGTGCTTTGCAAGTTATTCCGAGATTTGGATTAAATTCACATTGTTTGACTTAATCAGTAAAAAATTGCACTTGAATGGAATTCGCATTGTGTGATTAAATCAGTGAAAGGATGCATTGGGGTTGAATTTGCAATGTTTGATTAAAGTCATAAAAGAAAAAAAAACGTCTGGGCAATTGTTGTGATTAACTGTTGTTTTGCTTTGGATGTTGGAAACGCCAGGTTTAATTGATCAATACTGAAGCAATGTTTATTTAATTATTTATTATTCTAAGATTAAATGATTGGAATTTATTTTCAATTATTATAATTAAAGAATTATAAATAATAAAACGAACAATTAAAAAGAGGAAAAGAATTAATTGGATAAAAAAAAACTTTTATTTATTATTGGTACAATTGTTTTGTTTACAAATTGTTTACAATAATAATTTTACAGTAATTTGAATCTAAGTAAGACTATCCTAATTTTTTCTAAAATCTTCAATTCTTCATCTGTTGCTAAATCCTCTCCATTCAATTTTTATCTGCAAAAGAAAAGAAGAAAAGTTAGAAGCAGATAAATAAATAAAAGACAGACAGATAAAAAGTTCATCATTAAGGGCAACTGACTGGAATCAGTTAGTCCTCTCTGCAAATCACGGGATTTCTCCCGGTTCACAAAGAGGGATGAATATTTGTTTGCTAATCATGAATGCACAAAGTTGAAATTCACAAGTCAAAATTGTCAAACTGCATAGTTCAAGTCTCAAACAGCATGATGCAAGGTCCAAGTCCAAATCAAACTACATAGTCCAAAGGCAAACAGAATGGCCTAACTAAAGTCACAAATTATCCAAAAAGCTGCCAAAGATATCAAAGATACAAAAGTACAAGATACTGTCACAAGGAAGCAAAGCTGTCAAAAGAAGATATGAAAGGATATGCAGAGAAAGATTAGTATGCAAGCAAGCAAAGCTCTTCAAAGCATCATTTTCCATCAGTCACCCTTTCAGAAAAGTACACATAAAACATTGTTTATTATTTTAATGGTACTGGAGAGAGAAGAGAGAAAAGAGTTTAGGCTTACAGGTTTGGCTTTAGGCATAAAGATAAGATATAATAAACAGCTAACAGCTATCAAAAGGGAGCAGAAAGTATCAAAGGAGAGATGAGAAGCAGAACAGAGGGGATAACCACAAAAACCTGCCTATCATCAAAACGCTAAACCAACAAGCTAAAAAAACCTGCAATCAAACTCAAACAACCAGCATAAGCCTGAAACACCACAAGCCTAAACTGGTATCAACCTGCATTAACTGAAGCCAAAACATTAAAACCTCAAACTTACACTGTCTAAAAGCCAAGGCCATAACCTGCCCAAACCTGTTGTCCAACAAAAGTCAAAAACCAACAAGCCAAAAACCAAAAGCCAAAAACCTAAAAAGCTGAACTATCAAACTGCTAAAACCAGCATAAAACGCAAACCAGTTGATCCAAACAAGGAGCCAAGCCTGAACCTGTTTGTTTCGAACATAAACTCAGCAGGCCAAAGCTAACAACCAAGCCTTACCAAAAAGCCTCAAGGCCATAAACCTTTAACTTGCCAAGTTTCAAAAAAACAGAACAACATTCACGCAAACAACTCAAAAGACCCTCAGAACTCAGAAAGTTCATCATTGGGTTAGTCCACAAGCAGCTCCATCCAACATACAGAGGCGTCAAGGCAACTCAGTGTCAAACATCACAAGCCCTCAGAAAGTTTCGTCATTGGGCAAAGGATAATAAAGCATAGCATACAGAAGGCAACCAACAAGAAGAAGAGAAAGGGATCAGTCAACAGACAAACGTTCAAGGCAACAAAGACCCTCAGAGCTCAAAGAGCTCATCATTGGGTAACCAGCAAAATCACATCATCATCTCAAAATCCCTAAGCCTATCAAGCTAGGCGACAGAAGCAAGACAAGCAAGAAGAAGAAGTGAAATCAAAGAGGTTTTCAAATTCATCATCAAACCTAAAGGCAAAAATACAAAGGTACCAGGAAGCAAAGATTCATTCACGTTCTCCTCTCCGTCAAAGCCGCCTAGAGCACCTCCGGTTCATCCTCCTCTGTCTCCAAGATCGAAGGTAGTATAACTTCTTTTCTTCCCTTTCATGATCCTCAAACAACAAGACAAATAACAAATATTTAAAATCAGAAGCTATACATGCAAAAAATCATAAAAGTGTAAAACCCTAAAAGGGAAGGGAACGAAATCACTACCTTTTCTCTCGTCTTCGCGATTGCCCAACCATGGAGGGAAGAGGATGAACAATGGCGTCGGTGGCTTGGGCGAAGGAGCTCAGAAACTAGTAAAAGATGGTGAACGAAGGAGGAAGACGAAAGCGTGAACGGCGCTGTAACCCTAAGCGTGTCCCAAATGAACAATAACAATTAACCCTAAAAACTTTGTTTCAAGTAAACTGGGTCTAACCCGTTCAAATGCTTAAGCCCGTTTCTGATCACACCCCCCCCCCCCCCACCCTTGACATTCTGTTTGGGCCAGTAAACCCTTGGCCCATTCATTTAACATCTATTTGATTTTTTTTTATCATTTTAATTTTTTTACATAACTTAACTTTTTTTTCTCTTCTTAATAAAAATGTAAAATAACACATTTTTTTTTACATCAACCTTTTCGTTAATAATACTTTTTATATCATAATCATAATCTTGAACATAACATGTTCTTTTAATTAAAACTCTTTCTTTATTTATTTAACTTAAAACATTTTTTTAGTTAATAATTTGTATACATTTTTAATATACACAATATAATTAAAATTTAAAACATTTTTTTCTTTCTTTTAATTAAAATACCTTTTTGTACATATTAAAATATAAAGATACAAATTTATATCAAATATAAATAATAATTTTCAAACTTAGAATATTTTCTTTTCTTTTATTAAATTTTCTTTTTGTACATATTGGAGAAATATACAAGACTACAAAAGACTAAATAAATAAACATTTAATTCTTTTCATTTAGGTTAAAGAATACTTAATAATATCTTTAAAATTCATATTTTCTTAACTTATAAATAACTCTCATACGCGTATACGTACACTTACACCTACACCATACACTTTACATTTGATACACATACAATTACATTTGCTTATTTTGTATATTCGTTACATTGTTTACACTTTTATCGCAATTCGATTTGGTTGTAAATTATTGGACACTACATTCCTAACGTCTCATCCCCATTTGTAAATTTGTACCCCCACTCCCGGATACTATTTGTAATAGCGTAGACTTTAAATTCTTGCAATTTACCGCTTTCGAATTATACCATGGTTAGACCTAGGGCTTGCATGTACATAAAACCAAACGCTAGATAACCTAATATAAGACAAATACATGAAATCAATACACAATCACACTTGCACCCCCTAGGGTAATCCCACATGTTGCCTTCCAAAATGGGCCATGCTTGCACGCCGAGTTTCTTTGGCAAAACAAATTCAAATGATCATAAGTCCCTCGATGACGCTTTCGAAAGTTGCCTAAATGGAATGATCATAGTCCCTTCAAAGCAAATTGCCAAAGATACTTGGCACCATTGCATTCATGGTCCATACGATGACCCGCGACCGTCCCGTTAAACTTCCTAAACGCAAGATTGTCCACCAAATTCAATGGTGGAATAAAATTGTTAAAAATGGTTGAAAACATAGAGAAAACCTTTGAGTACAATAGGGTAGACAAAACTCTTAGTTACTTGAGATAAATTTGCAAAAACACTTGCCTCCTTTTCAAAAACCACACTTCATACACACTTTCAAAACGAACTCTCAAAAACATTTGAAACATCTTTTTGAAAAGATATACACTTTTGTAAAACACTCAAACACGAGTCAATTACATTGGTTGCCTAAGACAAGGCATCTCTTCAAAAAAAATTTCAAAAACACACACACACCATAATTTCAAGCAATCGAAAATCAAGGCAAGTGATCTAAAAAACCAAGTAACTAAGAGCCCATGGATAACCATGGATGAAAAGGGTGCTAATACCTTCCCTTTTCATAATCTACCCCCCGAACCCACGAAATATCTCAAAAGGTTTTTGCTGTGCTTTTTAACCTTTCCTTTAGGATAAAATAAAAGGTCGGTGGCGACTCTTGCTCAACCGAACAAGTGCGAATACAAACGCAAACCTCTAGTCAGTTCTCCCACCGTATCACAGAACTGGCGACTCTGCTGGGGAGAACTTTAAAGTGGGGTTACCTTAGGGTTTAGATCACCTTTGTTTTCAATTAATTTCTTTGTTTGCTTTTACATTTATGAGCTTTGCATCGGAGTTTCATAGATCCTAACCCGGATCTGGGGAATACCCTTTTAGGTAGCATAATCTGTGAGGGACCTGTCCGGCGTATACCGACATGGGTGAAGCAGTGGCTACGTTGGTGTGGCGCCTTGGTCTGTACCGATATCCCTCGTGTTGAAACGGGGAGAATATGGGTCTTCTAAGGAGTCATTAAGCACCAACCGACCTTAGAACCCTAAATTGACCCAACTTGGCCATTAGAACAGTAGCAGTATGCTACACTCATTGAGGCTAAACTCTTGCGATGGTTCTGGCCGCAAGAAAAGATTGCGATGCTGGAGTTATGACCGATTGAGGGTAGTCAGTGATATTGAGATCCTCTAGAACCCGGTTACTTTCGATAGGACAGGTCTTAACCAACGAAACTGAAAGAGGGTAGTACTTGAACCTCATGCAAGCCTAAACCTAAGGACTTGTTTGCTTTGTGTGAATATGTTTGCTTGTATATACACTCACTTGCTTTTTGCATGCATGTACATAACATCATAACATCATACCATAGCATTTTCAATAACCTTTTCGAGGATCTTGAGGGTCTATTGATGCAGGGATACGTTGAACCGGACGTCTACCAAAGGGCAAGAGGTTTCCTCCTCTAACAAATGCCAATCAAAGTTCAGGTGCAACAACTTGAATCAGTGGCTATGACCCACTCGACATGGTGAGCTTGATTCTTGTGGAAAGACATCCACCGATACAAAGTTCTCCAATCAAAGATCAAGTGCAACAACTTGAATCAGTGGCTATGACCCACTGGACATGGTGAGCTTGACTCTCGTGGAAAGACATCCACCGGTGCAAAGTTCTCCAATCCAAGAGCAAAGTTTAACCTCTAACATTTTCTTGTGTTTACCCCAAGAGATCCTTGAAAGCATGCATCCACATATCATGCATTGCATCTTGACGATCTTTCCTTTTTCAGTTTTCCTTACTCTCCTGCTGTTTATTTCAGTAAGAAATGGCTCTAGAAAGGTCTGTCAAAGACATCCAAGACCAGACTGCTCAGCTGCAGGAAATGTTCCTGAACTTGTCTCTGGGGCAAGAAGAAATGAAAGCTCTCCTCACAAAGGGCTTGGAGAATTCCAACAATACCAGGAGTGATCAGCTTGCGGAGCTGCAGTTTGATCTGACAACATTGAGGATCCAAGTGATGGGGCAGTTGGTGGGCCAGATGGCTCTCATCCAAGACCTATCTCAAAGACAAGAGGAACTCAGAGTTCTTGTCTGCCAACTGCTTCCAAACAACCAATTGGGGCAAACATCTGAGGTTGAAGAGCAAGTCACCGCTCAGCCTCCGTCCACTCAAGAAGACAAGGGGAAGGCTCCTTCTCTTGCTTCAGGGTCACAAGCCCATCAACAACCTCGCCAGCGTCAACGGGGTAATCGGCGTAAGCAAGAAACATCAGGAAGACAGTTCACGGAGACTGAGATACCATCATTCTTCATACTGAAGCGCCTGTTGGAGGTCAACCTGCTTACCCTAAGGGATCCTCCTCAGAAGCTCAATACCTCCTCTCCTAACTATCGTCCCGACGCATTTTGTGTTTACCACTCCTACAGCCCGGGACACGACACCAACGACTGTTGGGCCTTGAAGAACAAAATTCAAGATCTGATCGACATTGGAGTGCTGGAATTCATGCCAGACGGCGAGATGAAAATCTTCCGTTAAGGAGTTCTCCACCTGGAGTGATAAAGCTCAAGCTGAAAGACTTTTGCTTCATTTTGAATTTTCAAAGTTGTAATTTCTTTTGTTGTCAAACAATTATCTGTTGATGTTAAACTCTGTTTTCATTAATGCATTGCATATGTTTGTCTTGAATTCATCCATTCGTTTCACTACTCTTATGCTTTTCTTTATGACATCTGACTCTTGATAAAAAGCTGTAGGCCTTTAGAGGGAGGATGACGAAACAATACCATGATCTTATACAGTATGCTTTTGAACAGACCTTGCTGATGATGTACAGGCATTTCTTTCAAATCCCAAACACTAGAGTTATAAGGAAGATAATCCCTAGTCAACCCCTTCGAGCCAAAGAAGTATGAGTTTTCTGTTCTAAACAATCAAAACCTTTGATATAAACCTAGGGCAGGGTAGTATCTCAGTTAATTCAAAAGAAAAATGTGCATTGAAGTCGCAAACTCTCAGTTCGTAACACAACGAACGACGTCGAAAAAGAAAGCATTCCTTTGGAATCAAAAGACAAGGGTGGTTCCCTATCACATAGGCAGTCAATCTCTCAAAAGAGAAAAGCCCACCAAGCCAAAACCTATAAAGGAGGCTTAAGAAAGCTGGGACATCCCGCTGACTGTAATCTCGAAAATGGGAATAGTCAGGCAAAAGTTAGGGATAACAAATCAAAATCAAAATAGTGAGGTCGTTACAAATCCTCAACAACATGAAAAAAAATGTTGCAAAAGGAGATGATGATTGTCTCCCAAAATTCAATTGGTGAACCGTCACCCAAAAGGTCGTTCCAAACTCAAAACAGAGTACGACGCACAATTAACTGAGCTTAGGTATGAAGAACATCACGAAGAGCGGGTGGGTACAAATATACTTTGAGCCTTTATCCTTTGTTTCTTAAACCGTGAACCAAGCCACGTTACAACCCTTCAAAAGTCCTAATTGAAGCATGGGTTAGTTCGGAAGCATACTGTTACAAAAGGTATCCTGACTCCTGTAAGGCTTTGCTCTAAATCTTGTGTTGACTTGTCTTATGAAAAGTTTTCTGCTAAAAAACACATTTTTCAAAACTTCGAGACAAACATAAACTTTGCATTGCTTGAATATCACTGTCTGCATTTGGCTTTTTGTTTGACAGCGAAGAATTTCATACAGCGAATGTTCGAAGGAACGAAAACTCTCTCAGTGAGCAAAATCACTTCAAAAGGACGACACTTCCATTGCGAATCTCCTATCAACAAGGGGCATGACATAGCACCATCCAGTTAACCTGGGGCAGTCTAGTCAAGGTTTCAACAGATCTTTCAAAGTTCAGTTAACCTGGGGCAGTCCAGTCAAGATTTCAAGAAATCTCTCAATCCGCAGAGTAATCTGATTCAAGACTCCTTCATCATCACTTGGGGAATTCGAGTGTCAAAAGTGTTCAATCATTCCTTCGCCACCTGCTGGGAATTACAACCACCAACAGATCAACCATCACAATTCCAGATTCGATTCTTGTATCCAGCCAGGGCATATCTGTTGACGACTATTTCCAGACTCGATTCCTGTATCCAGCCAGGGCATATCTGTTGACGACTAATTCCATATTCGATTCCTGTATCTATCCAGGGCACGTCTGAAGAGTTTGAAGATTTGATTCCTGTATCCAGCCAGGGCATATCTGTTGACGACTATTTCCAGACTCGATTCCTGTATCTAGCCAGGGCACGTCTGAAGAGTTTGAAGATTCGATTCCTGTATCCAGCCAGGGCATATCTGTTGACGACTATTTCCAGACTCGATTCCTGTATCTAGCCAGGGCACGTCTGAAGAGTTTGAAGATTCGATTCCTGTATCCAGCCAGGGCATATCTGTTGACGACTATTTCCAGACTCGATTCTTGTATCCAGCCAGGGCATATCTGTTGACGACTATTTCCAAACTCGATTCATGTATCTAGCCAGGGCACGTATGAAGAGTTTGAAGATTCGATTCCTGTATCCAGCCAGGGCATATCTGTTGACGACTAATTCCAGATTCGATTCCTGTATCTAGCCAGGGCACATCTGAAGAGTTTGAAGATTCGATTCCTGTATCCAGCCAGGGCATATCTGTTGACGACTAATTCCAGATTCGATTCCTGTATCTAGTCAGGGAACGTCTGAAGAGTTTGAAGATTCGATTCCTGTATCCAGCCAGGGCATATCTGTTAACGACTATTTCCAGATTCGATTCCTGTATCTAGCCAGGGCACGTCTGAAGAGTTTGAAGATTCGATTCCTGTATCCAGCCAGGGCATATCTATTGACGACTAATTCCAGATTCGATTCCTGTATCTAGCCAGGGCACATCTGAAGAGATTGAAGATCAACACCTGTAACAAGCCAGGGAACCATCTTTCTTTCTCAGGTCAGAGATCAACACCTGTAACAAGCCAGGACAATATCTCCTTGACCAACTTTTCTTAAGTTCCAGATCAACACCTGTAACAAGCCAGGAAAATATCCGTGAACGACCGATTATGGATTAACACCTGTAACAAGCCAGGAAATTATCTACATCACCACTTGGGGCATTCGAATGTCAAAAGTGTTCAAAAACCCGATGCAGTTTTACACGGACTCATCATCAGGAAATCCTACACAGATCTCCTCAAAACAGGAAGTCCCCAGTAGTTTGGCACACAACCCAAGCTTCTGATTTCCCCAACAGTGGTCCCAAGACTTCTCATTTTCAACAATCAGAAGATTCTGGCCCTCCCCGACAACAGTCAAGATTCTTTTATCTTCAGCCATCCAGGATTCATTTATCCTCAGCAAGATAGCTCATCAGCTTACATGCACATTCATCACATTCATGTCATAAACATTGATGTCACATACATTGCATCATGCATCATAACATTGCATACAACTAACCCTTTACCTTTTCAGGTAAGATCAGTCGACAGACAAAGATCATCTTCCGAGATTCATCCATAAATAGTTCAGATGTGACCCGGACCCGGCGACATTCTGATACTTATTCCAGATTCACTCAGATGCAGTTTTACACGGATGCATCCTCGGGAAACCCTACACCGGTTCCTCTTCCACTTCAAGACTTCTGAAAACAGTTTACGGATTCTTCCCAACAACGGATGTTAATCTATCGCTTGTTCAGATGCAACCTTTGAAAACAGTTTACGGACGCTTCCCAACAACGGATGCTGCTCTATTGCTTATTCAACTTCAAGGCTTCTGAAAACAGTTTACGGATTCCTCCCAACAACGGATGTTAATCTATCGCTTGTTCAGACTCTTCTCAACTTTTGAAAACAGTTTACGGATGCCTCCAGATACGGATGTCAATCTATTGCTTATTCAGACCCCCAGTTCAGAGATGGTCCAAAACATGGACACCTTTCTGATACCCATTCTCAGATGGCATCTCTAAGCCCATCCCCCGTCAAGATTCTATCGCATCCCTAGATGGCATCGTTAATCCCATCACCAAATGGCATATGTAAGCCCATTCACCTCTACCATCACATCGCCGAGTGCGAATTTTCTGGGCACTTTAGTGTCCAATCTTCTTTTACCTTCAAGTCGCGAAAGGCAAACTTGCCAATCTAACTCTTCAGGTTCAAGAAGATTGAACAGGGGCAACTGTTGCACCCCAAAATTTGCCCTCGTATTTTTCCACAAGAAGTCACAGCTTCAGGCGTTTCCTAATTTTTCAAACTGGCTCAAGACTCGGTCAAACAGACTTTTCTCGTCAGTCAGACAAAATTAGGGTTTTCATTGATTTTCATGGCTCTAGAACAGTTCATACAGTTGCTTAGGGTTTTGGTTGATTTTGGCTCAACTTTGATCAGGCGGATGTTTCTTTGACGCTTAATCAGGAATTAGGGTTTTTTATGCACGGTTCCTCAGAAAGATTTAATTCTACGGTGCTTTGCAAGTTATTCCGAGATTTGGATTGAATTCACATTGTTTGACTTAATCAGTAAAAAATTGCACTTGAATGGAATTCGCATTGTGTGATTAAATCAGTGAAAGGATGCATTGGGGTTGAATTTGCAATGTTTGATTAAAGTCATAAAAGAAAAAAAACGTCTGGGCAATTGCTGTGATTAACTGTTGTTTTGCTTTGGATGTTGGAAACGCCAGGTTTAATTGATCAATACTGAAGCAATGTTTATTTAATTATTTATTATTCTAAGATTAAATGATTGGAATTTATTTTCAATTATTATAATTAAAGAATTATAAATAATAAAACGAACAATTAAAAAGAGGAAAAGAATTAATTGGATAAAAAAAAACTTTTATTTATTATTGGTACAATTGTTTTGTTTACAAATTGTTTACAATAATGATTTTACAGTAATTTGAATCTAAGTAAGACTATCCTAATTTTTTCTAAAATCTTCAATTCTTCATCTGTTGTTAAATCCTCTCCATTCAATTTTTATCTGCAAAAGAAAAGAAGAAAAGTTAGAAGCAGATAAATAAATAAAAGACAGACAGATAAAAAGTTCATCATTAAGGGCAACTGACTGGAATCAGTTAGCCCTCTCTGCAAATCACGGGATTTCTCCCGGTTCACAAAGAGGGATGAATATTTGTTTGCTAATCATGAATGCACAAAGTTGAAATTCACAAGTCAAAATTGTCAAACTGCATAGCTCAAGTCTCAAACAGCATGATGCAAGGTCCAAGTCCAAATCAAACTACAGAGTCCAAAGGCAAACAGAATGGCCTAACTAAAGTCACAAATTATCCAAAAAGCTGCCAAAGATATCAAAGATACAAAAGTACAAGATACTGTCACAAGGAAGCAAAGTTGTCAAAAGAAGATATGAAAGGATATGCAGAGAAAGATTAGTATGCAAGCAAGCAAAGCTCTTCAAAGCATCATTTTCCATCAGTCACCCTTTCAGAAAAGTACACATAAAACATTGTTTATTATTTTAATGGTACTGGAGAGAGAAGAGAGAAAAGAGTTTAGGCTTACAGGTTTGGCTTTAGGCATAAAGATAAGATATAGTAAACAGCTAACATCTATCAAAAGGGAGCAGAAAGTATCAAAGGAGAGATGAGAAGCAGAACTGAGGGGATAACCACAAAAACCTGCCTATCATCAAAACACTAAACCAACAAGCTAAAAAAACCTGCAATCAAACTCAAACAACCAGCATAAGCCTGAAACACCACAAGCCTAAACTGGTATCAACATGTATTAACTGAAGCCAAAACATTAAAACCTCAAACTTACACTGTCTAAAAGCCAAGGCCATAACCTGCCCAAACCTGTTGTCCAACAAAAGTCAAAAACTAACAAGCCATAAACCAAAAGCCAAAAACCTAAAAAGATGAACTGTCAAACTGCTAAAACCAGCATAAAACGCAAACCAGTTGATCCAAACAAGGAGCCAAGCCTGAACCTGTTTGTTTCGAACATAAACTCAGCAGGCCAAAGCTAACAACCAAGCCTTACCAAAAAGCCTCAAGGCCATAAACCTTTAACTTGCCAAGTTCCAAAAAAACAGAACAACATTCACGCAAACAACTCAAAAGACCCTCAGAACTCAGAAAGTTCATCATTGGGTTAGTCCACAAGCAGCTCCATCCAACATACAGAGGCATCAAGGCAACTCAGTGTCAAACATCACAAGCCCTCAGAAAGTTTCATCATTGGGCAAAGGATAATAAAGCATAGCATACAGAAGGCAACCAACAAGAAGAAGAGAAAGGGATCAGTCAACAGACAAACGTTTAAGGCAACAAAGACCCTCAGAGCTCAAAGAGCTCATCATTGGGTAACCAGCAAAATCACATCATCATCTCAAAATCCCTAAGCCTATCAAGCTAGGCGACAGAAGCAAGACAAGCAAGAAGAAGAAGTGAAATCAAAGAGGTTTTCAAATTCATCATCAAACCTAAAGGCAAAAATACAAAGGTACCAGGAAGCAAAGATTCATTCACGTTCTCCTCGCCGTCAAAGCCTCCTAGAGCACCTCCGGTTCATCCTCCTCCGTCTCCAAGATCGAAGGTAGTATAACTTCTTTTCTTCCCTTTCATGATCCTCAAACAACAAGACAAATAACAAATATTTAAAATCAGAAGCTATACATGCAAAAAATCATAAAAGTGTAAAACCCTAAAAGGGAAGGGAACGAAATCACTACCTTTTCTCTCGTCTTCGCGATTGCCCAACCATGGAGGGAAGAGGATGAACAATGGCGTCGGTGGCTTGGGCGAAGGAGCTCAGAAACTAGTAAAAGATGGCGAACGAAGGAGGAAGACGAAAGCGTGAACGGCGCTGTAACCCTAAGCGTGTCCCAAATGAACAATAACAATTAACCCTAAAAACTTTGTTTCAAGTAAACTGGGCCTAACCCGTTCAAATGCTTAAGCCCGTTTCTGATCACACCCCCCCCCCCCCACGCTTGACATTCTGTTTGGGCCAGTAAACTCTTAGCCCATTCATTTAACATCTATTTGCTTTTTTTTTATCATTTTAATTTTTTTTACATAACTTAACTTTTTTTTTTCTCTTCTTAATAAAAATATAAACTAACACATTTTTTTTTTACATCAACCTTTTCGTTAATAATACTTTTTATATCATAATCATAATCTTGAACATAACATGTTCTTTTAATTAAAACTCTTTCTTTATTTATTTAACTTAAAACATTTTTTTAGTTAATAATTTGTATACATTTTTAATATACACAATATAATTAAAATTTAAAAAAAAAATTTCTTTCTTTTAATTAAAATACCTTTTTGTACATATTAAAATATAAAGATACAAATTTATATCAAATGTAAATAATAATTTTCAAACTTAGAACATTTTCTTTTCTTTTAGTAAATTTTCTTTTTGTACATATTGGAGAAATATACAAGACTACAAAAGACTAAATAAATAAACATTTAATTCTTTTCATTTAGGTTAAACAATACTTAATAATATCTTTAAAATTCATATTTTCTTAACTTATAAATAACTCTCATACGCGTATACGTACACTTACACCTACACCATACACTTTACATTTGATACACATACAATTACATTTGCTTATTTTGTATATTCGTTACATTGTTTACACTTTTATCGCAATTCGATTTGGTTGTAAATTATTGGACACTACATTCCTAACGTCTCATCCCCATTTGTAAATTTGTACCCCCACTCCCGGATACTATTTGTAATAGCGTAGACTTTAAATTCTTGCAATTTACCGCTTTCGAATTATACCATGGTTAGACCTAGGGCTTGCATGTACATAAAACCAAACGCTAGATAACCTAATACAAGACAAATACATGAAATCAATACACAATCACACTTGCACCCCCTAGGGTAATCCCACATGTTGCCTTCCAAAATGGGCCATGCTTGCACGCCGAGTTTCTTTGGCAAAACAAATTCAAATGATCATAAGTCCCTCGATGACGCTTTCGAAAGTTGCCTAAATGGAATATCATAGTCCCTTCAAAGCAATTTGCCAAAGATACTTGGCACCATTGCATTCATGGTCCATACGATGACCCGCGCCCGTCCCGTTAAACTTCCTAAATGCAAGATTGTCCACCAAATTCAATGGTGGAACAAAATTGTTAAAAAGGGTTGAAAACATAGAGAAAACCTTTGAGTATAATAGGGTAGACAAAACTCTTAGTTACTTGAGATCAATTTGCAAAAACACTTGCCTCCTTTTCAAAAACCACACTTCATACACACTTTCAAAACGAACTCTCAAAAACATTTGAAACATCTTTTCGAAAAGATATACACTTTTGTAAAACACTCAAACACGAGTCAATTACATTGGTTGCCTAAGACAAGGCATCTCTTCAAAAACATTTTCAAAAACACACACACACCACAATTTCAAGCAATCGAAAATCAAGGCAAGTGATCTAAAAAACCAAGTAACTAAGAGCCCATGGATAACCATGGATGAAAAGGGTGCTAATACCTTCCCTTTTCATAATCTACCCCCCGAACCCATGAAATATCTCAAAAGGTTTTTGTTTTGCTTTTTAACCTTTCCTTTAGGATAAAATAAAAGGTCGGTGGCGACTCTTGCTCAACCGAACAAGTGTGAATACAAAAGCAAACCTCTAGTCAGTTCTCCCACCGTATCACAATGTCCAACCAGCTCAAGAAGGTAGTGGTGTTCAGAAATTACACTTCAAAAGGATTTACATATGCTTGGCAGCTTGTAAGGAAAGCTTCAGGTTAAGTAGACATTTCATAGGGCTTGATGGATGTTTTTTGAAAGGGCTTTGTGGAGGTCAAATCCTGTCAGCCATAGGCAGAGATCCCAATGATCAAATGCTACCAATAGCATATGCAGTAGTGGAGAGTGAAAACAAGGAAAGTTGGACATGGTTCTTGGAGCTGCTTATTGGTGATCTAGGTGGAAGAGAAGAGTGTCTCACATACACTTTTATTTCTGATCAACAAAAGGTATGACTCTATTGTTAATTCTCAATTGATTAGTATTTTTAATAATTAAATTCTCATGTTTATCCTGGTATTCTCATGTTTAATAATTAAATTCTATACATATCATGACCCAAGGATTATTGCCTGCAATGGAGGAACTGCTACCTACAGTTGAACAAAGATTCTGTGTTAGGCATCTCTACAACAACTTTAGGAAGAGATTTCCAGGAAAAAAACTAAAGGAAATTATATGGAAGGTATCCAAATCAACTTACTACCAAGCTTGGGAAAGAGAGATGAAAGTTATGAAACATATAAATGGAGAAGCATACAAGCACATGATGTCTACCCCTCCAAGGTTTTGGAGCAGATCATACTTCAAGACTCATAACAAATGCAATGCAGTTCTCAATAATATGTCAGAATCCTTTAATAGTGTTATTTTGGAGTCAAGGGCCAAGCCATTAATAACCATGGTGGAAGAAATTAGGATATACATGATGGAGAGATGGGCTACAAACAGGATGAGGTTTCAGAAATTGACAGATGTAGAAGTGTTGCCAAACATTATGAAAAAGGTTGAGAAAACAAGTTCATTCACAAACATGTGGCTTCCCAGGTAAAATTATTAAAACAAGTATTTTTTCTGTGTTAGAATGTCTGACTTTGGAATGTCCATTTGATGTCTTAATTTGGAATGTCCATTTTTATGTGTTAGGATGTCTGATGAGCATATGTTTAAAGTGAGGCATCTGGAAAATTCTGCTGAAAAATTCACTGTAAACTTGAAGGAAAAAATTTGTTCATGCAGAAGATGGGAGCTAACAGGCCTACCATGTGTTCATTCACTTGCAGGAATCAAGAATAGGAACCATAGGATTGATGAATACATTCCTGATTATTACAGGAAATCTAGATATTTGCAAGTGTACAAACCTGTCATATTCCCTGTTAATGGCTCAAACCTATGGGTTACAACTGAGTACCCTGATGTTATGCCACCCAAATTCAGGAAAATGCCTGGAAGGCCAAAGAAAAGGAGGAATTTATAGCAAGGTGAGCTAGATGGTACTGATAAAAAGATGAGAAGAACGGGATTCATTATAAAGTGTAGCAGGTGTAAGCAGGTAGGTCACAACAAGCTTACTTGTAAGGTGCCTTCTACTAGTCAGACAACTACTACACAAGTACCACATGCAGCTCAACCATCTGTACCACAAGCACCATCTGTACCACAAGTACCAGTGACTTCTCAACCATCTCAAGCATCTGTACCAGTGGCATCTATACCAGTGGCATCTGTACCAGTGGCATCTCAAGCATCTAAGTCAGTTCCTGGTCAAGCTTCTCAGGCATCTCAATCTAAATCATCTAAAAAGTTGTCAGTTAGAAGGCCAAATGCACCATTTGTCCCATCTCAAGCATCTAAGTCAGTTCCTGGTCAAGCTTCTCAGCCATCTCAATCTAAATCATCCAAAAAGTTGTCAGTTAGAAGGCCAAATGCACCATTTGTCCCACCAGGTCCAACAACGAGGTTAAAGGCATCAATAACTGTTGTAGGTCCAACAACAAGAAGGACAACACCAACTAAAAGAGCGGCACCAAAGTGGAAACTTTAGTTTACTTTTATGTCTGTTTTGGATTAGGATTGGACCTATAGTTGTTATGTTGTTTTGTTAACTTGTAATATTAGAATTGGTTATGTTAAGTTGTTTTGATCATGTAATATCAAGCTTTTTTTTTTGGACCTGTAATATCAGGCTGTTTTGATTGGACCTGTAATATCAGGTTCTTTTGTATGCAACTTAGTGGTATCCACCACCTTATAATTATATGTTGTTACCTATCTTCAATTGCTACAATATGTTACATTGATCAAAATGCTACTAGTTACAGTATGTTACATTATTTTTTACATTGATACAAAAATGCTACTAGTTTTACAGTATGTTACATTGATCAAAATGCTACATTGATACAAAAATTGCTACAGTATGTTTTACAGTATGTTACATTGATCAAAATGCTACTAGTTCAAAAATTCAAGTTGATACAAAAATTCAAATTCATAATGATACCATGTTCAAATTGAGACTGTGTTACATATGATACTCTATTACATATAATCTTAATTCAACAGTCTATTACAACATCATCCAAATTACCACAACTAACATAATAAAGAAGAATCTTTTCCATTTTTTCTGAGAATTCATCATCTTCTTCATTTCAATTTGTAACTCCATTATCTTATGTTTCAGCCCATCCTTCCTTTCCTTTAGATGATGTATCTCCATCTTTGCTCCATCAAGCTCATTTTGCAGCTTCTCCAACCTATTATTCTGCTTCTTTATAAACTGATCCTTCTCATCCACCACATCATCAAAGAACCATTGAAAGTATCCACACCCAGATTCAGATGAACCCTGTAATGGTGACATCCAGATTCATCTCAGCTATTGCAGGAACTATCAGAACAAGAATATATGAAAACCCATTTTAATTTCATGCTTACCTTGTAATGACGACAACCCCAGAATTGCTTCCCAAAGCTTGTGACAGTGGTAGCCCTTCGAAGAACCGCTGATTCTCCACAACCACATATAGGTCTCCATCGCAACTTTCCATCTAAGCTTCCATCTCTATTGCAATCGTACGAAGACCAGATCTCTGATGATGCTTCCTTCATCATATTGAGGGAATTTCAAATTCAAAATGGGAAAATTGAGGATTTCTGGAACCCTAGAATTTGAGGATTTCTAGAAGCAGCTTGAAGATGGTGTACATAACATTCCATGTCACCTGCCACACATGCAAACCAAACGTCCGTTTGTGCCTTTTGGACGGAAAGGACTCCTATGGTCCTTTTGAAAGAATTATAGGACCAGTTTGACACTTTTTTTAGATAAAGGACCAAAATGGACATTGGGGTAAACTTAAAGGACTAAAAAGGGTATTTTGCCAATAATTTTTATACTATTTTATTTGTTATAATTTTAGTCCTAAAGTTTATTTTCCTCTCTAAAAATACTGATGTGTCCAAAATTTAAGTGATGTGGCAAATGAATCTTGAAAATAACATTTACATGTCATTAAATTGTTATTTCAGAAATTAAACAAAAAAGTTAAAATAAAAATCAATATTTAATTGAAATAATTTCAGAATCCCTAATTCCTAAATCATTATCACCACCAAATCACCACCAAATCACCAGGTTCTTCTTTCATTCACGATTTTCTCTTCGTCTTTTTTTCTTTCCCACTCGCTCGTATATCAAGCACCACAGCTCACAGAATCACCATCTCCCTCCACCGAAACAAACCTTCAAACAATCTGAACACCCTTCACCAATCTCTTTCGCCGTTCACCACCACATTTCCTCACATTCACAACCCTCACTCTCACTTCAAAAATTCACTAAAATCAGACCATCATTCTCCTCCCTCACTCAACTGACGAATCCACCCTTTCATTATTGCTTTACCGAGACCCACCTCCGCCAAACAACCCAACTGTGACTTCACCTTTCACCGTCAAAACCACCATTGACACACTCCTCAGAATCTTAACCACCACCTCTCATTAGTGACTTATTCTTTAAACCTCAACCAACATCACACCAAAACCACCATGGAGCCTCCTTTCTCCTCACCATGGTTCATTTTTCACCATCAACTCACAAAACATGTTTTTGAAATTAGGGATGGGGAAAATGGTTTGGGAATTAGGGATTCTGAAATTATTTCAATTAAATATCAATTTTTATTTTTTATTTTTTTAATTTTAATTTATGAAATATCAATTTAATGACATGTAAATGTCACTTTTAAGGTTCATTTGTCACATCACTTAAAATTTGAACACATGAGCATTTTTGGAGAGGAAAATGAGCTTTAGGATTAAAATTGCAACAAACAAAATAGTATAAAGACTGCTTTGTTCGATTTTAAAAAATAATGACTAATTTCGTGAGTTGGTCGAAATACGAGGACCAAAAGTGTTATTAAACCTAAAAAATTAGAAAAAATTTAAATTATTCTAAAATGATATAAAATATTTATTTAAAATGGTAACTTAAAATAATAATATAAATTATTTATTAAAATGTCAACTTAAAATAATAATTTTTTATTTACAATGTCGACTTAGAATAAAAATATAAATTATTATATAATAATAGTATTTCTATATAAATAGTAAGACATGTGTTTTGGAAATATTTTTAACCCAGAGACATTTTAAATGAATATTTTATTAATTAAAATATAAATACTAATATATAATTAAATAAATAGTATAATTAATAAAATAATAGTAAGACAAACAAACATAAATTATCGGACATGTCTAACTGTCCGCCTTCTCCTCTGCCTATATTATAAGACATTTTGTGCCTCAACAATCATATCATCTACGAGGGTCATCTATAGACTTCCTTCCTCAAAAAGTACATTTTCTATGCTCGACCTCCTCATATCCATAATACACCGACAGATCGTCGCCACGTCTTAGGTGTGGCCATCCCTAGCCTCCAGTACCTCCTGATTAGATAGCCTGGTGGTCTTCCAGGAGCGTCTAGTGTCATGATAAAGTGTGATGCTCTATAGAACCATGTCATGTAGTCGTCAACATAAGCCCATTGTACAGGAGGTGGCACCCTGCGATACTCCTCTAGTACCAAGTGACTCTTAAAATCCTCAAGTATCACATTAAGATCTTTGTGAAGGATGGTGGGAGGAGTGGACTCTAAGGAGGGGGTATGGGAATAATCTACAAATACTCAAACAGGTGCATCACTTGCTCATATAGATAAGGATATGTCAGACTTAACCCACATGCCAGTCATCCAGAGTATAAAGAAATAACGTCCAGCGGACGCGTCTGGTAGTGACTGACGTATAGGTATAAGGCAATGTGATATGCTACAGGTAAACCAAATAGGCGGGCCCCTAGTTGTATTCATGAATTATCGTCAAGTCAGTGAAGTATATAAGGTAGACAACATCGACGTAGGTTGTACTTTTGTCCATAAAAATGGGTGTGTCAACCATGAACAAGATGTGACACCTCAATGCACAAGTCCGATGGTACTCAGCCCGCATATCATCACAATTGGCATCTGCATGCCACTATAATTTTTCTTTATATAATTTCCAAAAATTTAAATCTAGCATGAGCACCTTTGGTGCCAACTACATCATTTGCAGCGTTAGTTGGGTTAACCCTCAAATATGTAACCATCATCTCGTTGGCTTCCTCCCATCCGTCTCTTTCATAGCCTAGTAATTTTTCCCTGATGAGAAGATGCAGGAGACATGAGTCGTCATCTAGGGTGATGGTCATCTCGCCTATATAAAGGTGGAAAGATGACGTCTTTGAATGTCATCTTTAGCAAATATTTCCCGCATGCCCTCGTTTATAGTCATGTACGCAGCAACACATAAACCGACAAAACCATAATAACATATAGCATTCCTAAACCAATCAATGTTGGGTTGTTCCAAATTCAATATCTTCCTGCCCAGATTTACCAATTTTAAGCATAGACGCTCCTGTAAAAAAAATATATCACCATCAGTTGCGATTTAATTAGTTTAAAACATATGTTATGCAAAATTAAATAAATATACCTTTTATTCCTAGACATGCCTAGCAGCATGATCTCCATAGAGATAAAGTAATGAGGTGTCAAATAGGCCTCCTTTATAACTCTTTAAAGGGGCATCAGCAACAGGTTCCTCTTGGGCTTCAGGGGCTTTAGATGATGCTTCATCATCTGGGGACACATGGCCTTGTGAAGTAGAGGTCTGAGACCGGCGAATACAACAAGTAGAATCAGATGGTTGTGAACCTCAACATTGTGAACCATCAAATGAGTTATCATCGACTAATAGCCTTTGGTCTTGGCAGTTGTCATACCACAAATTTGCCCTACCCTTTTATATTATATTTAAGGTTTCTTTTAAAATCGCATTATATAGTTTTCACTTTTATAGGAGTGTTTTAAAATCAGAGAAGGATTGTTTTTTATCTAAAATAGACCATCAATATCGGATGGCCCATTGGATTTTATAAAGAAGTCCATTTCAAGATTAACATGGGAGGTTTTGTTTTAATCAAGATGTATAAAACATATTTGTGATACGGTGGCAGAACCGACTGTTATACTGGTTTGTGTTTTTTGTTCGCAAATGTTGCGGTAAGCAAGAGTCGCCACCGACTTTTATTTCATCCAACAAAGGAAAAGGAAAAAGAACAGAAAAAACCTTTTTCGAGATGTTTCTGAGTACGGGTAGATTATAAAAAGGGAAGGTGTTAGCACCCTTTCTATCCATGGTTTTCCATGGGCTCTTAGGTACTTGCTCATTTTGAAATTGCTTGTGTATGTGTTTGAAAAGTTTTTGTTTAACTTCGTGATAACCCTTGTATCCGTCCTCAAGAGTGTGACGAAGTCGTTTTTGAAAACTGTTTTGAAAAGTGTTTGTGAAAAAGTTTTGTTGTTTTGAACAAGTACTTAAGATTTTCTACCTACTCAAAAAAGATTGTTAATTTTCTCATTTCCTTTAGACAGCGTTATCCTACTATTAGTGAGTAGGTAGCCCTATTGTTGGATGTTAAGGGACTATCGAAAGGGACGTTATGGTCATCAAGGGCAACATGTAAAGATATCTTAGCATTCGAAGGGACTGTCATCATATAGGCAACATCGAGGGACAAGATCATTTCTCATAGGCAACTCGAGGCACGTTAAGGACCATGATCTTTATGATGACTTTGTCTTTGCTAAGACATCCCTACGTTCGAGGGACATGACCATTATTTTCCGAGGCAACCAAGTGAGGTATACCCTAAGGGTGCGCATATGTGCAAGGTGTGTTATGTTCAGTTATTTTAGTCTTGTGTTAAGTTTGCTAATGTTTGATTATTCTTTCCATACAATCATATTAGTCATACATCTAGCATTTAATAATTGCAGTAATTTAAAAGTGTAGAACTATAAAACCTAGCTATTACAAGGCTTCGGGGAGGGGGATTATGTACATATCCAAAACTGGGGAGAAAAATAAATAAAAGTGGTAAAGGTCCTACTAATCATCTATTACATCCCAATATACAGTTACAATAATAAAAGGAAGTGCGAAAGAATAATAACGCACAAATTTGAAAATACGTCTAAAAATCCTAAGATATAAAAAAAAATCTTTTTGTTGTTTTTTGTTTTAGTTTATGAAAATGGTTTAAGTTTTAAAAAAATTGATCTTGATCTATATTTAAAAAAAAGTTAATTATTAAAGAAACATGAAATTTAAATAAAAGAAATTAATTCTATATTTTTTTTTGTATTTTTGTTACGAAAAGGAAAATGAATTAAAATGAAATTAAACCTAAGTTCTATTAATTTTAATTTAAAATAAAAAGTTAAAGTGATTAGTTAATTAATTTGCCAAAATTAAAATTTAATTAAGAAAAATCCTAAATCTAATTTTATGTGATTTTTATATTTGTTTATTGATTAAAATAAAATAAAAAGGATTAAAAGAAATAAATGAAATGAATAAAATAAGAAAATAAAGATGGGCCTAGTAGCAAAAGTAAACAGGGGGTGCAATCATCAGAAATCTGTAGGCCCGAATCTTCAAAAGCTTCATGCCCTAACCATGGTGTTTTCAGATTCTTGTGTAGAATCTCTGATTCAACCATCCATAATTGTTCTATATAAACTCAAACAAACATTAGCATGCCATGAAATGTGATTAAAATTAGAGATTCGAAGTTTAAAATTTTACCAAACCGGTGTTGTAAAATGGGGGCGTGCTAGGCGTGTGATGGATTTCTCTTGGGCCTTGTAAGACTCCTGAGGACTTCAAGAGGATGGTTTGAGGCTTGATGTCAATCGAGAGAGACCGGAACCTCGAGATATGACTTGCACCAATTCTTTGATTTTTGGAGAGCTTTTTGAAGAGCTTTTGGAGAGCTTTTTGAAGAGCTTTTTGAGAGCTTTTTAGAGAGGAATTTCGTGTGTTTCAAGCTTGTATGGCTCTATATTTATAGAGGAGAATTAGGAGACAAGAAAGCATGGAAAGAATCTCCCTCATAATGTTGTGTTTTAAGACCATGATCAAAATTTGAAAAAATGTCATATTTGATTATTTTATGCCATTTTCACATGTGGATGAACCTGGACATACTTGAAGGGTTATTGCACGAAATCAATTGACATAAACCAGCATAAAACTTGTCCAAAATGGATTCAAATCAAAATTTACATTATTTCTATTATTTATTTATTTAATTCTAAATTTTAATGAATAAAATATCAAAATAAATAGCATAAATAGTAGAAATGTATGGGTGGGCTTAGAGGTCGTGGACCATGTTAGGAATGAGTTTCAAACTTTAAAATATAGGCCCATTTGGAAAAAATCCAAGTTTGGTCAATATTTACTTCATGCATTTTTTATAAAAATTGGCTAACTTTAACCATGCATATCTCTCTCAATTTTAACCCTATGAGGGTGTTCTTGGACTTTTTAGAAATCTTAGGATGTCCCCCTAAGTAACCTCTTTGGTTTCAGCTTAATTGGATCTTCCATGTTCATGTAAGAAGCTTTGACCCAAAAGGTATTTTTGTTGACTTTTGAAAAGGACCTATAATGTCTGAATTTATATCTTTTCATGAGTGCATTTCTTGAACTTGAGAGATGAAGATGCGTTATAGGTAATTGGATTTTCTTCAAAAAGAGCCTTGGATGAGAAATTTCTGATAAAGTATGAGAAAGTTATGCCTGGTCAAAGTTTGGTTGGCTTTTCCTATAGGAACCCTAATTTAGCAACTTTTGAGTTTTGATGAATTAGGAGCATTCCTTTGAGAAATCATGATCAACCCTTAATAAAATGATGTATATCACTTAAAAATGTTGATCTTGACCAAAAATCTTGAAGTTTGACTGTATGTGGGTCACAATTGACTTTTGACCTAGTATAGTTGATTTTCAAGCATTTGAGCAGTTGACTGAGCAAACTTCTTGTGCAAGGCATGAAACTTGGAATGGATGATCTTGAGGACATATTAGGGCAATTGAAACCATTTAGGACCACTGGAACTCAAACATCTTGATGAGGAGTGAAACCCTAGTTTGAGACTCATTATCTTAGGAGGAGGATTTGTCTGGTCAATCCTCAGTCAACTTGAGCAATTGAGGACCTCTAGAAGTATGTTTTGTTTGAAAATGGGAGGGAAAATTTTGGGGTGCAACAGCTGCCCATATTCAATCTTCTTAAACCTGAGGATGTAGATTGACTGGTCTGCCTTTCGTGATCTGAAGGTGGAAGATGATTGAACACTAGAGTGCCCAGAAATTTGCACTCGCATGAAGTAATATTGATCGATAATATCGGGAATGGGCTTACATATGCCATTTGGAAGGTGTCGGAGATGGGCTTAAAGATGCCATCCAGAAAAGATACAGGTTGCATAAGAGATTCCTTTAAGAGAATTCTTGTACCTGCCGTTGAGGAGGACTTCTCCGAGGAATGTTAATTTATGTCTTGGGAAATAAAGTATAGGAGCTTCGGTTGTACATTACCCCACCGGTGAATTAACTCTTGATTGATGAGACAAAAGTGAGTTGTTATCTAGTCGGGTCCAGGCTTCACAGTGATTGGTTGAGGATGATAAGGATGATTGTTATCTGGTCGTATTCCAGACTTCATAACAACTTATTGGGGAATATGAAATCGACCGTATCTGGTCAGGTCCAGGTTTTATAGTGTTGTAAAATGTTGTCCTGAGATAAAAGAGAAGGAACCTGTATAAGGCTTTCTCGGGGTAAGTCCATGAAAAACTGCGTCAAGTAATTCATGAAAAGGAGCATGGATAGTAAGGCTATGAGAAGGAACCTGGGTAGTAGGGTTACTTCGAAATAAATGCATGGGTGGTAGGGCTATGAGAAGGAACCTGGGTAGTAGGATTACTTCGAAATGAAAGCCTGGATAGTAGGGCTATGAGAAGGAACCTGGATAGTAGGGTTACGTCGAAATGAAAGCCTGGATAATAGGGCTATGAGAAGGAACCTGGATAGTAGGGTTACTTCGAAATGAAAGTCTGGATAGTAGGGCTATCAGAAGGAACCTGGATAGTAGGGTTACTTCGAAATGAAAGCCTGGATAGTAGGACAATGAGAAGGAACTTGGATAGTAGGGTTACTTCGAAAAGAAATCCTGGATAGTAGGGCTACGAGAAGGAACCTGGATAGTGGGGTTACTTCGAAATGAAATACTGGATAGTAGGGCTATGAGAAGGAACCTGGATAGTAGGGTTACTTCGAAATGAAAGCCTGGATAACAGGGCTATGAGAATGAACCTGGATATTAGGGTTACTTCGAAATGAAATCCTGGATAGTAGGGCTACTTCGAGGTGAAAGCCTAGATAGTAGGGCTATAGAAGGAACCTGGATCGTAGGGTTACTTCGAAATGAAATCCTGGATAGTATGGCTTATGGGAAGGAACCTGGATAGTAGGGTTAATTTGAGATAAAAGCCTGGATAGTATGGCAGCAAGAAGGAACCTGGATAGTAGGGTTACTTCGAGATAAAAGCCTGGATAGTAGGGCTATGAGAAGGAACCTGGATAGTAGGGTTACTTCGAGATAAAAGCCTGGATAGTAGGGCTATGAGAAGGAACCTGGATAGTAGGGTTACTTCGAGATAAAAGCCTGGATAGTAGGGCTATGAGAAGGAACCTAGATAGTAGGGTTACTTCGAAATGAAAGCCTGGATAGTAGGGCTTATGGGAAGGAACCTGGATGGTAGGGTTACTTCAAGATGAAAGTCTGGATAGTAGGGATTATGGGAAGGAACCTGGGTCGTAGGGTTACTTCATGGGGAGTTTGGGCAAAACTGCATCTAAACCGAGAAGGAACCTAGGTAAGGTTGCTTCGTGGGGAGTTTGGGTAAAACTTCATGAGGAACCTGGGTAAGGTTACTTCGGGATGAGTTCGTGTAAAACTTCAGGAGGAACCTGGGTAAGGTTACTCCGGGATGAGTTTGTGTAAAACTTCAGGAGGAACCTGGGTAAGGTTACTTCAGGATAAGTCCGTGTAGGGCTTCAGGAGGAACCTGGGTAATGTTACTTCAGGATAAGTCCGTGTAAGGCTTCAGGAGGAACCTGGGTAAGGTTACTTCGGGATAAGTTCGTGTAGGGCTTCAGGAGGAACCTGGTAAGGTTACTTCAGGATGAGTTCGTGTGAAACTTTATTTGGAAATGTATAAGAAGGGACCCGTGTAAGATTTTTCAGGATAAACCCGTGTGAAGCTGTATTTAGGAGAAACCCGTGTAAGATTGCTTAGTGACAAACCCGTGTAAAGCTGCATCTGGTCGCGCAGATAATTACTCTGCTTGTTTCAGGAGCTAATCTTGGACCTGCTGGAAATTGTTGATGATAACCATCTTTCCTGAAAAGGTACATGATTAATTATATGTGATGCATGAAATGCATTGCATGATGATGTTCTCAAAATATATGAGATTACGCTGTATGTAATATGTGTGCGCACGTCATGATGTATGAACATGAAATGCTATTGTGGCACGTCCGAGTTTGGGAAAATAAATCCCTGACTGTTGTTAGAGAGTACTCTAAATTGCATTACTGATCGTTGTAGAAAAAGTGGTTATTCTACTTCTGTTGGGGATGGTGAACGAAGATGACTATGCTGGAGATTTACTCCTTGTTTACAGCTACCCTGCCGGGGGAGAGACTCTATTTGAGAATAACTCTGCGGGAGAATAACTCTGTTGGAGAATGAACTTCCGTAGCCGAAGCGATGAACTCTTTTTGGGATTGAGCTTCTGTATTCAGAGAAATAAACTCTGCTTGGGAGAAAAATTTATGAACCACTTGCGATTATAAAATTCGGTTGGGGAATATAGATGTCAGCTTTCTGGAGGAACTTTACTGGGGAAAGTAACTCCTGTTTGGGGAAGCCGGTGTCAATGCTTTAGTTTCCTCTACTTTGTGGGGAGTATAGATGTCACATGGTCGTATGCTGAGGATATGGAAATGACTTTGCATCAGGACTTTTCTGTCCCTGTACCTGCTGGAGAAAGTACCTGCGGAGGCTTTGTTGGTGGCTTGAGTGTTATCCCAACTCATGAGGTGCTTGGTAACTGCTGATCAAAATGATAAGTCTTCTACTAGTAGGCAAGTTACAAGATGACGGGATATAGTCGTATGCTTTAATCCCTAATTTTTGCCTGGACTGTCTTTTCAGATTTTCAGTCCACCAGGATACCCTTTTTTGCCCAAGCCGCCTTTTCAGGTTTTTGACATGCTGGGTGTACAGTTTTTTCATATGTATATCCCTAACTTTTGCCCAAACTTTTTTTGGTTCGCCTGGATGCCCTTATTTTTGCCTAGGTCAGTCAATCTAGCGGATCTTTTTCATGCATGGTCTTTTCCGACTATGTCCATGTTCTCAAGATGTAGGGAGTTGTCATTGTCTATAGTGTTGTGTTGTAGTACTGTCAAAATGTTTTCTTTATGGCACATGATTCATTGCTGGAATGCATGCGTAATGCCCTAAGTGATCCAGATGGAGATCTACCCCTAGTTATTTGGCACTCTTGGAGAGACTGCCCCAAGTATGTTGGACATCATGTCATGCCCCTTTGCTTATGGAAAACCTGTTGTTGGAAGTGTCTTTCCTGCTGAGGTGATTCTATCCATTGAGAGGATGTCTGTTCATTGAATATCCATTGTGCGGATTTCTCTACGGTCAAACAAATTAGTCATATGCAAACAATGTCATTTAAAGAATGCAAAACTCATATCCGTCTTGAATTTTTTTTTGAAAATGTGTTTTGTGTAGTAAAACAAAATTTGCAAGTAGGTGATATCAACTCGAGATTAGTAACAAGTCCTACAGGAGTCAAGATACCTTTGTAACATTATGCTCTCAAACTAACCTGTGCTTCATCTAGGACTTTTAAGGGTTATAACATAGTCTGATTTATGGTTTAAGAAATAAAGGATAAAGGATCAAAATTTATTTATACCCACCCGTTCGTCGTGATGTCCTTCAGTCCTATGCTCAGCTAATTGTGCGTTTAGAATCCCAGTTGGGTCCTGAAGTACTATCCTTGATGTTCCGGTAATGGTTCGGATACTGAAAGTTTGTTTTGAATAGGAAGTCATTTTTGTAATCTTTTTTGTCGAGGATTTATAGGACCTCTTTCTTTTTTATTTTATTATCCCTGTCTTTTTCCTGAACTATTTCTTTTGTGATTACAGTCAGCGGGATGCCCCAATTTTTTTCTTAAGTCTCTTTCATAGGTTTTAACTTAATGGGCTTTTATTTTGAGAGATAATGATTGCCTGTCTTGATGATTATGCGGAACTATCACCATCTTCTATTTTGGAAGGACGTCTTCGATGCCATTCATTGTGTACGAAGCGGAAGATTGCGACTGAATGCACTCCTGAATTAACTAAGAAAACTACCTTGCCCCAGGTTATGATTAAGGGTTTTAATTTGTGTGAAAGAAAAACTCCTACTTCTTTGGCTCAAAGGGGTTGACTAGGGATTATCTTCCTTATAACTCCACTGTTTGGGATTTGAAACAATGCATGTACATTGTCACCGAGATCTGTTCAAAAGCATACTGTAGAGATTGTGGTATCATTTTCGTCATCCTCCCTCTAAGGCTTATAGCTCTTAATCAAGATTTGAATATCACGAAAAGGAAGTATAAAGCAGTTTAAGCATAGTGAAAATAGATTAATTCAAGACAAACATGTGTAATGCATTATTGAAATAACAAAGTTTTGACATGACAATAATTGTTCGAATAAGAAAAGAAAATACAACTTGAGAATTAAATGAACAAAAATGCTTTCAATCCTAGCCATGTTTTGGCAGGGGAGCAGTGATCATGTTGGGAGTCTCAGGCGGGTCAAATTCGATCTCATTAGCGTCAATCATGTTCTGAATCTTGTATTTCAGCGCCCAACAATCGTTAGTATCGTGCCCCGGGCTATCAGAATGATAAGCACATATTGCATCCGGATTGTAGTTAGGAGAGGAAGTCTTAGGGTTTGGATGAGGGTTTATCACCGTAATTAGTTTCATTTTCAACATATTTTGTAATGCTTGTGATAATGGCATGTTGATTTGGGTGAATTGCCTTTGAGATCTTTCCACCCTTGGTTGATTGTTTCATTGTTGTGGTCGTTGTGCGCGTGTCGAATTAGAGATCAGCATTACCTCCACAGATTGGTGGTAGTCTGCCTTGCTACGCCCCTTCTGGCCGTGCATAACATTGGCTTCCCTCTTGCCACCAAATGACTTCTTCTCTGTACTCGAAGAGGTATTTTTCTGGATCTTGCCACTCCAAATCCCAGCTTCTACTCTTTCTCCAGTCAATATCAGCTCGGTGAAACTAGTTGAGGAGCTACGAATCAAGTGATTGAAGAACGGACCAGACAGCGTAGCAAGGAACATATCCACCAACTCCCTATCAGACAAAGGGGTTGGGCTCTCCCTGCCATATCTCTCCACTTCTGCGTATAGTCCTTGAAACCTTTGCTTGCACCCATGGACATACTCTAGAGTTGAGTACGGGTAGGGGCAATGTCAGTGTTATATTGATACTTCTTGTAAAAAGTAGCAGCCAGATCTTCCTAGTTGCGGACATTGGTTCCCTCCAGTTGATAGAACCACTCAAGTTGAGTTCCAGATAGACTGTCCTGAAAGAAGTGGATCCACAAGTTCCTATCAGCGGTGCGAGGCTAAATCTTCCTCACATAGGAACAGAGATGAAGCTTAGGACAAGACACCTCATCATACTTCACAAATACCGGAGCCTTGAACTTCAGTGGGATGACTACCCCAAATATCAAACCCAGCTCTTCGAAATCCAGCCCTAGTATTCTTTGGATCTCCATCGTGATCAGACGATCCTCTAACTGTTTGTACCTATCCTCAGCCGGGGGATATTGTTCATCATTGTAGTCAGATTCATCCTCGGAAACTCTCAGACTATGGTCTTCCCCCTTGTGTCGCCCTCTTGGTTCTCCCCTTCTTTGGATGAAGAGGTCAGATCAGTCGTTTGCTTCAACGGTCCCATAAATCTTCTGCCCAGATTTAGGATACCGACGATCTTCTTCTTCTTCTTTTTCTCCTTCAGAATAAGGGCCTTCAGATCTTCCCGCCCCTTAGCTAAGGCTACGAACATTTGCTGAAATTGGGAATTTTGTGCCTGTAGATCCTTGATGCTTTGTTCAGAAGACATTATTGCTGAAATAAACAGTGAAGAAGATGAGAAACCTGTTATGGTACCTGTTATGCAATGATGTGTATGACATATGTATGCAATGTTTTCAAGGATCTCACGGGGTAAACAAGAAATGTCAGAAGTTGAAATTTTGCAGCTTTGATTGAAGAACTTTGTATCATTGAGAGTCCTTCTACAAGAGTCAAGCTCACCATATCAAGTGGGTCATAGCCCATGACTCAAGTTATTGAGTTTTGATCTTCTGACGACATTGGCTAGAGGAAAATAAATCCACTTGCCCCTTGCTAGACGTCTGGTTCATCATAACCTGCATCACAGACCCTCGAGATCCTTGAAATTGTTAGTATAATATGTCATGTTATGATGCTATGATGTGTATGCTATGCATAAAGCAAGAATGCAGGGTAAGAAACCAATTTATTAGATTTAAACAAACAAGGTCCTGTAAGGAATACAAACAAAGCCCTGCAAGGAGTTCAAATTGTTAGGCAAAGAAAGCAAACAAATCACACAAGTGGCCTTAGGTTTAAAGCCTGCATGAGTTTTAAGTTCATACCCTCTTGAAGCTAGATTGGTTCAACCTATCCTATAAATAGTAACCGAGTTCTAAGGAATCTCAATATCACTGATATTTCCCCTAAGCTTCGTTCAATAGGCGATTGACTCGCAACCAAATAAAACTCAGGAGTCAAACCTCAATGAGTGTAGCATCGAGTATCTGTCGACCTTGGGAATACACCAAAGTCGGTCATCTCGCTACGTCCTACTGGCTAAGTTGTGCAATTAAAGGTTCTAAGGTCAGTTGATGTTTTATGACACCACGCAGTCGCCCCGTACTCTCCTTGATTGACTCAAGGGTTATCAGTACCAACCAAAGTGTTACATCAATGTATCTACTGCTTCAACCGTGTCGGTATACCCCGCACAATTCCCTCACAGTTTATTGCTACTTACCTAAAAGGTGTCCCCAGATCTGGATGTAGGATCTACATAACCCCAACAAAACCCTTGAATATAAAGCAGGCAAAGCAAAACAAGAAAGCAATTTTAGAAATAACCTAGATCCTAAGGTATACCCCACTTATTAAGTCCCCAGCAAAGTCGTCAGTTCTGTGATACGGTGGCAGAACTGACTGTTATACTGGTTTGCGATTTTTGTTTGCAAATGTTACAGTAAGCAAGAGTCGCCACCAAATTTTATTTCATCCAACAAAGGAAAAGGAAAAATAATAGAAAAAACCTTTTTCAAGATGTTTCTGAGTACGGGGGGTAGATTATAAAAAGGGAAGGTGTTAGCATCCTTTCTGTCCATGGTTTTCCATGGGCTCTTAGGTACTTGCTCATTTTGAAATTGCTTATGTATGTGTTTGAAAAGTTTTTGTTTAACTTCGTGATAACCCTTGTATCCATCCTCAAGAGTGTGATGAAGTCATTTTTGAAAACTGCTTTGAAAAGTGTTTGTGAAAAAGTTTTGTTGTTTTGAGCAAGTACTTAAGATTTTCTACCTACTCGAAAAAGATTGCTCATTTTCTCGTTTCCTTTAGGAAGTTCTATCCTACTATTAGTGAGTAGGTAGCCCTATCGTTGGATGTTTAGGGACTATAGAAAGGGACGCTATGGTCATCGAGGGCAACATGTAAAGATATCTTAGCATTCGAAGGGACTATCATCATATAGGCAACATCGAGGGACGAGATCATTTCTCGTAGGCAACTCGAGGGATGTTAGGGACCATGATCTTTATGATGACTTTAGAATTAAGGGTTTTTGCTAAGACATCCCTGCGTTCGAGGGACATGACCATTATTCATACAAGTGAGGTATACACTAAGGGTGCATATGTGCAAGATGTGTTATGTTCAATTATTTTAGTCTTGTATTAAGTTTTCTAATGTTTGATTATTCTTGCCATACAATCCTATTAGTCATACATCCAGCAGTTAATAATTGCAGTAATTTAAAAATGCAGAAATATAAAACCTAGCTATTACAAGGCTTTGGAGAGGGAGATTATGTACATATCTAAAACTGGGGGGGGGGGGAATAAAAGCGGTAAAGGTCCTACTAATCATCTATTACATCCCAATATACAGTTACAATAATAAAAGGAAGTGCGAAAGAATAATAACGCGCAAATTTGAAAAGACGTCTAAAAATCCTAAGATATAAAAAAAATCTTTTTGTTGTTTTTTGTTTTAATTTATGAAAATGGTTTAAGTTAAAAAAAATTGATCTAGATCTATATTTAAAAAAAAGTTAATTATTACAGAAACATGAAATTTAAATAAAAGAAATTAATTCTACGTTTTTTTGGTATTTTTGTTACGAAAAGGAAAATGAATTAAAATGAAATTAAACCTAAGTTCTATTAATTTTAATTTAAAAAAAATTAAAGTGATTAGTTAATTAATTTACCAAAATTAAAATTTAATTAAGAAAAATCCTAAATCTAATTTTATGTGATTTTTATATTTGTTTATTGATTAAAATAAAAAAAGGATTAAAAGAAATAAATGAAATGAATAAAACAAGAAAATAAAGATGGGTCTAGTAGAAAAAGTAAACAGGGGGTGCAATCATCAGAAATCCCTAGGCCCGAATCTTCGAAAGCTTCATGCCCTAACCATGGTGTTTTCAGATTCTTGCGTGGAACCTCTGATTCAACCATCCATAATTGTTCTATATAAACTCAAACAAACGTTAGCATGCCATGAAATGTGATTAAAAATAGAGATTCGAAGTTTAAAATTTTACCAAACCGGTGTTGTCAAATGGGAGTGTGCTAGGCGTGTGATGGATTGCTCTTGGTCCTTGTAAGACTCCTGAGGACTTCAAGAGGATGGTTTGAGGCTTGATGTCAATCGAGAGAAACCGGAACCTCGAGATATGACTTGCACCAATTCTTTGATTTCTAGATAGCTTTTTGAAGAGCTTTTTAGAGAGGAATTTCGTGTGCTTCAAGCTTGTATGACTCTATATTTATAGAGGAGAATGACGAGACAAGAAAGCATGGAAATAATCTCCCTCATAATGTTGTGTTTTAAGACCATGATCATAATTTGAAAAAAATGCCATTGTTGTACCCCAAAATTTGCCCTCCCATATTCTTCAAGAAATTGCCAAGTCAAGCTGCAAAATTCCCCAAGGGTTGCACAGTGCAAAGGCCTCCTACACAGTCAAAACTAGGGTTTGTGTTCTGATCAAAGAAATGAAGTTTTCAAAGGACCAATCAAGTCTCACATGCCTACAAATATGGTCAAGCATCCTCATATCAAGTTTCAAGGCATTCAGCTCAAAATTGCACAGTCAAAACCCTAAATTGCACTACAGTCAACTGTAGGGGCAAAATGGTCATTTGACAGTCAAAAGTTCAAATTTCTGGTCAACATATCATTTTGAAGCCACAAACATCATTTGATCAATGCTTGATCATGATTCTCAAAATTTGGCTCAGAAATCATCAAGATGCAAAAGTTTCCTTATTTGGACAGTTGAAAAAGTCAACTAAAATTGACCAGGGCATAACTTTCACATGGATTATCAGAAAAATTCCATCCAAAGCTCATTTTGAAGAGAAAGACATTTCCTATAACTCATCTTCATACTTCAAGTCCAAGAAATGCTCTCACAAAAAGTTATCAATTTCAACATTATAGGTCATTCTCAAAAGTCAACAAAAAGGGACTTTAAGTCAAAGGCCATAACTTGAGATTGGTAAATCAAAATGACATGGGACCAAAGGCATTGGTTAGAGGACTCAAAGACCTTTCCAAAATGTCCAAGAACATGAGAAAAGCTTAAAAATTGAGCAAGTTATGCCTTGTGGAAGTTGGGAAATTTTTGGATATTTTGAAAAGTCAACATTACTTCAAATGACCTAAAATTGCTAATGGGCCCATTTTTCTTCCATGATTCATCATCCATGACATGTGCACGACCACTTGGCCCAAAGGGAAGTTTTGATTCATTTTTATTTATTTATTTGGATTTTTATTAATAATAATTCATTTAAATTAAAATAAATACATGAAAAATGCTAACCTAAGTTTTTTCAATCTTTTTGTGCACATTATATCATCAATATTTCGTGCATATGCAATTATAGAAAGATTTGGGTTGATTGGCTTGATTGAGAGCAAAGAACACATGAAAAAAGATATGAAAAGATCTTAAGAAATCAAATTTCCAAAACCATTAATTCAAGAGATTTTGATCAATATTTTTGACCTAATACATTCACTACATAAGCATAAACCAAAACCTAATCAAGGTAGACACAAAGCTGCGCAGAAGGACCAAGAACAAACTTGAAAAAATTTGCAAAAAAGCTCAAAACTGAAAAGCAGGTTCTAGGTCGATTCAAAGCACAAGACTTGTTTCAATAGCTTCCTCAAGGGTTACTGATCACATTCCAATCAGAAACCACCATCAGAACTCCAAGAATTGGTATATTGAACTGGAACTGCATCAAGGAAAATTCATAATCGTATATCATATTCCATGCATTATTTGTGAAATTTATTCATTGATTCATGTTCATTATGATGTTTTAAAGCTAACCATGATGTTTAATTGAATTATTATGCTGTATACGAGATTTCGCCATGTTCGATTTCTAGGGTTTACAGGGTTGGAAATTAGGGCTTTTGCAAAAAGGAAAAATTAGGACTCAAGACCATGACCATTAGCATCAGTGCATCTGGACGAAGAAGAAGCACCCATCGCGCCAAATTTATGGACACCATAGGCCTAATCGCTATTTTCCCATAGCTGGCCTAAGAAAACGCGTCCAAAACCGTTGCTCTTGTTTTTTTGTTTCAGGGATAATGGAGAAGACGATGTGTTGGCAAGACGTGATAGGTTGTTTTGAATTTCGCGCGTTTTAGCCCACTAGCGCGTTGTTTTCTTTTATTATATTTGTTTCTTATTTATTTAACAAAAGAGTTTCATGGTTCAGCTGGCAAGCGCTCATTGCGTTGACATCTAAGACCTGGGTTCGAGCCCCAGGTCTGTATAATTTCCCATATTATTTTGCCATATATGTTCCTATGCAATTTCCATACTGCAGACGCACCATACACTTCATCATCCAGTCATCCACGTGCACGCTGAGATCCAGTCAATGGCATAGATTGAAAGCACACCATGGGCATAGGTCAACATTGCTGTACGCTACTCAAAAAAGTCAATGGACCTGAATGCTATTGGGCCAGAATTGCTTGGACTTAACCTCCTAATTTGGGACTGAACCCCCCTGGTTTGCAATTTTCTATTTTTTTTTTATTTATATTTTATTCTTAATTATTATTTTATTTGCTTTATTGTTTTAATTTAATTAATTATTTTTACAAAATACAAAAAATGCCTAAAAATCAGAAAAGACAAAAATATAGTAAATAATTTTTATTTCTAATATTTTCATAAATAAATGCATGTAAATAAATTTAGTTTAAATTAGGGTTTGCAATATTAATTCTTTTCATAAAAAAATCTAAAAAATGTAGAATTAGGTTTAATAAATTTTATTCCTTTTAATTTTTTTCTTTTGTTTTCACAATAATAATATTTATTCTATTTTTTATAATTAAACTTGTAAATTAATTAGGGTTTCATTTAGGTTAAAAAACTCCAATATTTTTCTTAATAACTTAAAAAATAATTAGAATTAGGTTTAGTATTTTATTTTAATTAATTTTTTCTATTAAATCTTAAAAAACATAAAAATACCAAAAACATTTTCTTTTAATTTTAATGTTAATTCCTTATTAATTTAAATTTGCAAAAGGGTCTAACACCCTCGTTTCGATAATTCTTTTATTTCGCATATTTATTTTATTTCGCTCAAATAATTATGTATCTCTCCCGAAGCTTTGTAACATTTACTTCTCGCACTTTTTAATTCTTTTAGTTCCTTTATTTTATTTTTTGTCAAATCGGGTCCGGTTTAATTTTGGCGATGTGGACCCGCGCCATTTGTAATAGCTTAGATTTACCTTTCCTCGCAACTTTTAACTGTTAAACAAAGCATGCAAGAATGAATGGACTTAAATAAAATCAAGCGTAGAACACTTTAACATGACAAGATAAATGCAAACGAAAACTACACACAAATCGCACACACCACCCCTAGGGTACGCCTCACTGTTGCCTTGCCTCGAAAGGTGATCGTCGAGTAGAGTACGTCTTAGTAAGTCCTCATGATCCGGGAACCTGGCATGAGGGTAGCTTCTAAGGTGTCTTCCCATTGCTCTGGTGATCACCCTGTCCCGAACCTCGAATTGACCCGAATACCTCCAACGGTGGTGCTACCTACCTCTCAATGGTGGGATGGCACTACTTTAAAGGACATTTACACAGACGAATTCCTTAGGGTAGGTAGGTTCTCGTAGATACTTGCTCTAAATTTCAAAACAAATTCAAAAATACTTTTCACACCGACACCTTTTCAAAAAGCTTTCGAAAGCAATTTTTCAAACACTCTTGAGGACTGATACAAGAGTCGAACTGGAATTTTCAAAGAAACTTTTTAAAACCCACAGTTGAAAAGCAAACAAACCATTTTTGAAAACACAAATGAGCAAGTATCTAAGAGCCCATGGATAACCATGGATAGAAAGGGTGCTAACACCTTCCCTTTCTATAACCTACCTCCCGAACCGAGAACAATCTCTATAAGGAATTTTTCTGTGCTTTTGTCCTTTCCATTTGGAGAAAATAAAAGACGGTGGCGACTCTTGCTTCCGCGACATTTCGCGAACCAGCGTTAAACAGTCAGTTCCAGATCCACCGATCACAGCCATATTTGATGATTTTATGTCATTTTCACATGTGGATGAACCTGGACCTATTTGAAGGGTTATTGCACTAAATCAATTGACATAAACCAGCATAAAACTTTCCCAAAATGGATTCACATCAAAATTTATATTATTTCTATTATTTATTTATTTAATTCTGAATTTTAATGAATACAATATCAAAATAAATAGCATAAATAGTAGAAAAATGTATGGGTGGGCTTAGAGGTCGTGGACCATGTTAGGAATGAGTTTCAAACTTGAAAAGATAGGCCCATTTGAAAAAAATCCAAGTTTGGTCAATATTTGCTTCATGCATTTTTTTCAAAAATTGGCAAACTTTGACAATGTATATCTCTCTCAATTTTAACTCTATGAGGTTGTTCTTGGACTTTTTAGAAATCTTAGGATGTCCCTTAAGCAATCTCTTTGGTTTCATCTCAATTGGATATTCCATGTTCATGTAAGAAGCTTTGATCCAAAAGGTGTTTTTGTTGACTTTTGAAAAGGACCTATAATGTCTGAATTTATATCTTTTCATGAGTGCATTTATTGAACTTGAGGGATGAAGATAAGTTGTAGGGAATTGGATTCTCTTAAGAATGATCCTTGGATGAGAAATTTCTAATAAAGTATGAGAAAGTTATGCCTGGTTAAAGTTTGGTTGACTTTTCCTATATGAACCCTAATTTAGCAACTTTTGAGTTTTGATGAATTAGGAGCATTCCTTTGAGAAATCATGATAAACCCTTGATAAAATGATGGACATCGCTTCAAAATGTTGACGTTGACCATTGAAGTTTGACTGTATGTGGGTCACAATTGACTTTTGACTTAGTATAGTTGATTTTCAAGCATTTGAGCAGTTGAGTGAGCAAACTTCTTCTGCAATGCATGAAACTTGGCATGGATGATCATGAGGACATATTATGGCAATTGAAACCATTTAGGACCCTTGGAACTCAAACATCTTGATGAGGAGTGAAACCCTAGTTTGAGACTCATTGTCTTAGGAGGAGGATTTGTCTGGTCAATCCTCAGTCAACTTGAGCAATTGAGGATCTCTAGGAGTATGTTTTGAGTGAAAATGGGAGGGCAAATTTTGGGGTGCAACAATATTGTTTTAATTGACGCCCAAAGCAATATGGCCCATTCTGTTTTCTTTTTTGGTTTGTTTTGAAAGATTATTTATGTTTTAATTATTATTATTTTTAATTATACTAATATTATTTTCTAAACATTACATTATAAACTTAATAAGTTTGTTTTGATTGCTGATTAAAAAAATGTTTTTATGAAAAAGGGAAGTACAGGCCCATTTAAGTTGTTGTGGTTATAAAAAAAAAAACGTGAGCCTAAATCGCACCAAACAAAACCCAAACGTGTCACAAGCCCGGTCCAATTGGTTAACACTTACTGTTGAAATAAAAAAAGAATTGAAGCTTGTTTTTACAAGAGCACACCTACTGTGCGGATTAAAAACCATTAATACAGAATCAAGAACAACAAAACTGCATTCAAAGGGAAACGATAAAAAAACAAATCCAAAATTTATTCCATCTGTTCCAATACATCAATACAAAATCAGGAAAATGCGGAAACGAATTAAAATGTTCATACAACTACAACAGATTTCAATAAATTCCTAAACTAAAAATCCTAATCAATTCTAAAAAACAAAATTACAGATACATTACTAACTTTCCTAATTTCTAATTTTCTAAAAATCTATAAAAACAAAATCTTAATCTACAGAAGGGGGACACAAAAAAGAACAGAACAGAGAGAAATTCAAAGCAAAAATTATACTGTTACAGAGAAGAAGTTTTTGCATAACCTAAAGAGGAGATTCCTTGAGGGTGTCGTCTCCGCCTTTCTGCCATATTCAAATCTCCAATCACCATGATTAGCTTAGGGTTTTAACATCTGAAACCCTATCTATTTGACGATCGCCACCCCTTATCTCTGCCGCTTCACTATTGACGCGTCATTACCTGCAAAACAAGAAGAGAGGAGGAGATTAGAAATCAAAACTCACAACAAAGAAAGAGAAATCACGACGATAGAGGTAACAAGGAACTTAGTTAGCTTTAATCTTAATTTTTGATTGTAGAGGGTTTAGGAGATATATGTTGTTTCTGTTTTGGTCTGAGCTCGGTGCCACCGCTAGAAGGGCGTTCATTTGATCTAGGGTTTGTGTTTGGAAGAAGAAGAGAGAACGAGGGATAATAAAGAGAGAGAGATAAGGTTAACGAATGAATAAAATCATTTTGTAAAATAAAAATACATTAAGTCTTTTGATTTTACGCGTGCCACTCTATTACCATTACCATGCTCCCTCCATCATAGCCACACGATTTCAATAAAACAGATTAAAGCAAACACACCCATGATAACCTCATAGGCCCTTCCACACGGAGTCCACATAGACTCCCAGGCCACGTTAGGCCAAGCCTAATTACTAGCACACCCCACCTATTTTTTTGTTTTTACTAACATTTAGAAAAAGCGCACCCCCTAGGTCAATTGGGCCAAGTCCAAAATCTGGACTTGGACCCTTGGCTTCCTGCACCCTCCATTTTACTGTGTAGTGTCGAAATACACCCCTTGGACTTTGGGTATGAATTCAATATCTGAATTCAGGTCCTATCTATTAGTACCCCACCTTTTTACTATCCTAATATGTTTTGCACCCCCCTTACGTTTTTTTTTGTTTTTATTTTATTTTATCATTTTTATAATTTTTATACTTTCTATTTTTAATATAATAATTATTATATATATTTATACCATATATTTAATATATTTTAATATTTTACTTATTATTATTAATTATTACATAAATTCTAATTTTCTAAATTTATTAAAACATTATTTTTATTTATTGCATTAAAGCTTATTTTTATTCATGCATTTAAATAGAATTATTTTCTAAATAATTAATATATTAAGAAAACATTCAACCCATTATAAACTCATTTTTAAAATCAAATTAAGTCAATAAATAACTTTCAAAAAGGATCACGAATTATTCATATCGCCTGTATGTTTAGTCTAGTAATTTTCGCTATTCATTACACCTAGACTAAACATGCGGGAAATGCGAATATCTTTATAATCCATAAAAAACACAAACCAACTGCGAACTATGAAATGAGACTCTGATTTCTCCTAAGAGGATACGTAGACATACGATTAAAATTGTGGCGAGTTCCCCCTGATTAAAATTAAAACCTTTTTCCCCCAATAAAACTTAAAACCCCATTTCTTAAAAACACGCTTCTAAACCTAATATCCTTGTGAACAAGGTAGGTGAGAGGTGCCTAACACCTTCCCCTCGTCTATAACCAAGTCAACTATCTAGATTCTCTGAACTTTTTAGGGTTATTTCTTTATACTCCCTTCCTTAGGATAAAAATTAAGGGTGGCGACTCTGATTTAAAAAACTAGTTCCATCAGCTGGAGACTCTGTTGGGGACTCAACCCTAGGTTTAGAAGCCTCTCCTTTAGGTTTTAGGGTTTTTCTTATTTTTTTTGGGGTTTTATTCTTTCTTATTTATTTATTTATTTATTTATTTATTTATTTCTTGCTTATTATGTTTTATTATTCATTATATTTATTCATTTATGGTGGGATTTAAAACTTTGCAAAAAACATTTTCAAAAACCCTTAGAAAGAAGGTTTGTCTATTAGCCAAGGGGATACATCATCCTTATGAGTTTATGTGACGATTTCGTATAGAGTTGGTGGAATTCCGCAAAAGAAATACATATCAAGAGACATCCTCTTAGGGGTAGGACTTTGGAATGACTCCTATGGCTCTTTGTATAAACCTCAAACCAAAATCTCATGATGAGACCTTTCACGACTTAGAGAAGAAAGTTTTGGTCTACAAAGAGACTTCACTTAAGGGAGGCCCTTATGCCTTTCCCTCTAGTGTTATTCATGATACCCTTAAGGAAACCTCCTTACGGGAAGGGTAGAATATCCATAAAACCAAGCTAAGAGCCTACCTTCTAGGGGTACTATTCATTAAATCCCGTCATTTAGCCTTATACTCATGCATTCATACATTTTTACATTTCATATATCCATCATCCTCCATTTGATTTGTTTGTCTTATTCATAGGGTATATATATATATATATATATATATATATATATATATATATATATATATATATATATATATATATATATATATATATATATATATATATATATATATATATATATATATATATATATATATATATATATATATATATATATATATATATATATATATATATATATATATATATATATATATATATATATATATATATATATATATATATATATATATATATATATATATATATATATATATATATATATAAATCAAAGGTTTTTGGTGAGTATCTGAAAATGAATACTAAAGGAAAGAAACTTGTTCGTATCAATACTATCGAGTCGGATATGACCAAAATCAAGGTTGTAAGGGAAAGATTATCTGAAAGGGCTCTAAAAACATTTACTCATCACTATATGGATATTATGGACCTAACCAAAGTCGAAGTAAAATTGGATGCTATTTAGGCTCTTATCCAATTTTATGACCCTCCGTTGAGATGCTTCACATTTCAGGATTTTCAGTTGGCTCTGACCTTGGAAGAATTGGACAGAGTTCTGAATTTCTCCAAAGAGAAGGCTTATATGGGCATTGGTCAAACCATCAACATCAAAATACTGGCCGAAGGTTTAGAAATCCCTTATCCTGAGTTTGCTCTTAATTATAAAAAAGAAGGAGAAGTGCGAGGAATTAAGAGATGTTACTTGGAAAATAAAGCTCTTGATCTGACAAATAACAAAGAATGGGAATCTTGTGTCAACTGTCTGGGGCTGCTTATATTTGGTGTTGTCTTATTTCCATGCACTATAGACTATATCGACCCTGCAGCCATCAGTGTGTTCTGGGGTACGAAGACTTTTAATACATATCCAACTCCAGCTCTGGTTATTGATATCTATTACACCATTCACACACGGTACAGAAAGAAAAGAGGTACCCTAAATTGCTGCATTCCATTGCTATACTCCTGGTTCAAGACTCACCTTTATAAGGAGGATTACTTGATTCTGAGTCTGACAAGGTATGAATGGCCTCATAAATTAAGGTATCTCACTGCTAGTTGTTGTACCCCAAATTTTCCCTCTCATTTGTCAAGTATTTGCTCACAAGATATTCTAAGACGTCAAGTTCGTAGTACTGATACATCAATTTAGGCTTGAAATTGGCACAAGGGCAAAATGGTCAATTGTATACCGGAAAGTCAAACTTTGACTTTTTTGTCAACATTACAACCCAAAGATCAAATTTCATCAAGACATTCAAAAATGAAGTTTGATCATCAAAAGTCAAGAGAATCAAAAATCCAACTTTGCAAGACTTTGAAATTTTTCTAAGTATTTGCTATACTTGGTTAATTTCATTTGCTTCATGGCATTTCACTATAAAATAATTCAAGATGATGCAAGTAATTCAAGTTATTAAAAAGTGGAATTCTTACTAAGTTACAAATTCTACAACTATGCCTTGATTGAATTCTCTCAAAAGGCTTTGTCACAATATTTTGGCCCTTGATATAATGTGCATGAAATATTCCACAAGACCCAAATTGTGACATGCTACAAATCATACTGTCCAAATTGAACAAAATGTGATATGCCACATTGCCACAACACCCCTTGCTTCCCTGCAATAAAGCTTGTGCTATGCTGCACCCCAAGTATACATGCTGCCCAATACAGTCCAAAACTGCTATATGCAGTCTGCCCAAGCCTGCATCACAACAGCCCCAAAATTGCACCAAAATGGCAAAGGAAAATTATGTGAAGAAAGTATCAAAGCAGTATGTAAAAACAATCCAAACAACTTATTTGTTTTCCCCCCTAAACCACGGTCAAGGGGTCTACAAAAGAGGATCGTCTCATAAGACAAGGGGGTTGGATTTTGAAGAGAGTTGAAAAATTTTCTAGAGAGAAGATAGAGAGTTTTGTTGAGCAGAAAAAACAATATTCTGTGCAACTTTGACTCATTTTTAAAACCAAAACTGCTCTTGTTCAAAACAGAAATCCAACCCATTGCTCCACCATACAAACTCTCCCTCAAAGACTGTCCAAATATAACCAAAAAAACATTCCTTGTAGTGCTACTCACCTTCATCATCAAAAATACCAAAAATATTATAGTACATTCCAACTCAGTTCTAGCAGTCCAGAGCAGCTTCCTGAAGACTCACAAGGTTATCACATCATTTGGAAAAGCATTTAGATCTAAAACAACCAGTGCAACCCAAAGTGAAACAATGTTTAAGGCAGAAAAACGCAGCATGTATCGAAACATATCCTCATGTGTCGACCCATCCTAGTGGAAAAACAGGGTACGAGTCGACACGTAGCCCTCATGCATCGACCCATACTGAGTTCAGGTTGCAAAACAAAAGCTGGAAGAGCCTATGAGTCGATACATACGCGTTTTGCATCGATACAAGAAGGTGTATGAGTCGATACATCCCATTATGTGTCGACTCATACTGAGCTATTTTTGTTTTACATGAGCAAGGAAAAGCTATGTGTCAATGCATAGCAGCATGGGTCGACACATAGCAGTTCAAAGTGCAGTTTTTCTTTTATTTTACACTGTTTTTACATTGTTTTTCATTATCATTCAATATGGTTGTAATATTCCAGTTTTCACTTCATCCCCATAGTTAATTTCTACCCCCATCCCCCTAAAATGATGTAATAGCTTAGATTTTACTTTCCGCATTTTACTTGCTTTTCATGTATTGCTAGTAAATAGGATGTATGGCAAGATAAAATCAACAAATAAACGACTTTCAAATACAAAATAAAGCGTATGCAAACTACCACACTTGCACACTAACACCTCTAGGGCAATCTCACTTTGTCGCCTTCCGGAAAATAGTCATGTCCCTCGAGCATGGGCGTTTTAGCAAAGACCCTTCGATAAAAGATCGTAGTCCCTCGATGACCCTCGATGTTGCCTTCGGTAAACGATCTCGTCCCTTACGAAAATTGCTAAAGCGTCTTATAAGTTGCCTTCGATGACTGTAAAATTGACCCGCGCCTGCCCCTTCACATCCAACGACGGGGCTTTTTACCAAACTAATGGTAAGATAGCAACGTTAAAAGGAGGAAGAAAATAACAATTGAAAACCTTTCGAGTAGATAGATTCGCTCCTAGTTACTCGCTTGCTCACGATAAAAATATTTTTACACCTGCACTTTCATTTTAAAACATTTTCAAAAGACAAAACATTTTGTATATGTTCTTATAGAGACGAGAACTATTACAAAACATCTTTTCCAAAACCACTTTCGAAAACACGTTCCACAAACACATCTTTGAACTATCTTTCGAAACAAAACTTTGTACGCGTTCTTATAGAAACGAGAACCATTACAAAGAGATTTTTCAAAACACTTTCAAAGCCCAAACCACAAGCACACTGTCGAATAAAAGCAAGTGATCTAAACGAGTAACTAAGAGCCCATGGAAAACCATGGATGAAAAGGGTGCTAACACCTTCCCTTTTCATAATCTACCCCTCAAACTCAAGAAAACATCTTTAAAGGTGTTTCCTGTGCTTTTTCACCTTTCCTTTTTGGATAAAAGAAAAGTCGGTGGAGACTCTTGCTAAACCGCAACATTTGCGATAAAACGCAAAACACCTCAAGTCAGTTCTCCCACCGTATCACAGAACTGGCGACTCTGCTGGGGAATTGTAAAAGAAAGTGGGGTTACCTTAGGGTTAGATCACTTTTACTCGTTTTCATTATTTGATTTGTGTGCTTCATATTTAGTTCTTCGTATTAGGCTTGCTTTGATCTTCCACCCGGATCTGGGACACCTTTTTAGGTAAATAGTAATAGATTGTGGAGACTGTACGACGTAGACCGATATGGTTGAGACAATAGCTATGTTAGTGTGACGCATTTGTGGGTACCGATATCCCTCGTGGTGAATCGAGGAGAATACGGGGCCGCTGAGTGGCGTCATGAAGCACTAATTGACCTTAGAACCCTAATTGAACAAACTTGGCCATTAGGACGTAGTGAGGTAACCAGTTTCGGTGTAAAGCTGAAAATTGGTTGATACTCGATACTACACTCATTGAGGCTAGACTTTTGAGATATCTCGGCCGCAAGAAAAGATTGTTGTGCTGAGACAATGCCTAAAAGAAAGGTCGGTGATATTGAGATCCTTTAGAACCCGGTCATTATTTCTAAGACAGGTTGAGCCAACTAAACTTCAAGAGGGTACTTACCTACAAACTCCATGCAAGCCTAAACCTAAGGACTTGTCTGCTTTGTGTGAATATGATTATTTGTATATACATTTGCTTACCTCGCATATTTGTATATAACATCATAACATCATACCATGGTATTTTCAATAACCATTTCAAGGATCTCGAGGACCTTTGATGCAGGTTATGAAGAACCAAACACCGTCAAAGATCAAGTACAACAAACTTGAGTCAAAGGCTATGACCGACTAGATATGGTGAGCTTGACTCTTGAAGAAGGACTCTCAACGACACAAAGTTTCTTCAATCAAGCTGCAATGAAATTCTAACAGTTTCTTGTTTACCCCGCGAGATCCTTGAAAACATGCATCCACATATCATGCATCATATCATGACAGGTTTCTCATACAAGTATCTTTATCTTCCTACTGTTTATTCCAGTAGAGATGGCTCTAGAGCAGACTATCAAGGACGTCTAAGCTCAAAATGCTCAACTTAAAGAGATGTTCTTGAACCTATCCAAGGGACAAGAAGAGATCAAGGTGCTCCTCACCAGGGGCATGATCATGGGAAATCCTGGGGACGACAGAGATGACCGGTTGGAAAGGCTACAAACTGAAATAGCCATAATGAGGGTCCAAATAATGGGACAGCTGGTGGGCCAGATGGCTCTTATTCGAAACCTGGCACAAGGACAAGAAGAGCTGAGGGTCGTCATCAACAAGCTTTGTCGGGATGGATGTAACCAAATGGGGAAAACATCTAGGATTGGGGATCAAGTCATCATTCATCCTCCCTTGAGACAAGAAGCCGAGAGAAGACCTCCCCAATTTGCTTCAGCGTCACAAACCCAACAACCACCTCATCAACAAGGACAAGGTAACCGAAGTAAACAAGTCCCAGCCGTTAGGAAGTTCACCAAACTCGACATGCCTATATCGCAGGTCTTACAACACCTGCTGAACTTGAATTTGGTCACATTAAGGGATCCTCCTTAGAATCCCAATACCTCTGCTCCTAGCTATCATCCCAATGCATTATGTGCATACCACTCCAATAATCTTGGGCATGATACGAATGATTGTTGGGCTTTGAAAAATAAGATCCAAGACTTGATTGACAGAGGAGTGCTGGAGTTCACACAAGGTGGTCAAACTGAGTTCTTCTGCCGTTCCTCAAAGGCTCACCACCTAAAGTTACAAGTTCAGAGAAAGAGACTTTTGTTCATTTTGAATTTTCAATTGTAATTTATTTTGTTATTCAAACAATTATCTATTAATGTCAAACTTTGTTTCATTAATGCATTGCATATGTTTGTCTTGATTTGATCCACTCATTTTCATTACATTTAAACTATGCTTTTTACTCACTTTATGACATTCAACTCTTGCTAAAAGTTACAAGCCTTTAGAGGGAGGATGACGAAAACAATGACATAATCTCATACAGTATGCTTTTGGTTAGACCTTGCTGACGATGTACAGGCATTTTTTTTTTCAAATCCTAAACACTGGAGTTATAAGGAAGATGATCCCTAGTCAACCCCTTCAAGCCAAAGAAGTAGAAGTTTTCTGTTTTAACACAAATTAAAACCTTTAATCAAAACCTGGGGCAGGGTAGTCTCTCAGTTAATTCAAATACGCGTTTAGCTGCAAACTCTCATCTTGTAATACAATGAATGACATCAAAAACATTCCTCTAGAATCAAAAGACGGTGATGGTTCCCTATCATATAGGCAGTCATTATCTCTAAAAAAAAGGCCAACTAAGTCAAAACCTACAAAGGAGACTTAAGAGAACTGGGGCATCCCGCTGACTGTAATCTCAAAACAAGAACAGTCAGACATAATTAGGGATAACAAATCAAAGAAAGAGGTCACTACAAATCCTAGACAACATGAAAAAAAATGTTACAAAAATGACTGCCTTCCAACAAACTTAACTTGTTTGAACCATCACCAAAACGTCGTCCCAGACTCAATTGGAGTTCAAACGTACAATTAACTGAGTTTAGGACTGAAGAACATCACGAAGAATGGGTGGGTACAAATACACTTTGAGCCTTTATCATTTGTTTCTTACACCGTGAACCAAGCCACGCTACAACCCTTCAAAAGTCCTAATTGAAGCATGGGTTAGTTCGAAAGCATACTGTTACAAAAGGTATCCTGACTCCTGTAAGGCTTTACTCTAAATCCAGAGTTGAATTACAAACTTCTTTACCTGCTAAAAATGCATTTTTCAATACTTCAAGACAAGCATAAACTTTGCATTACTTTAATATCACTGTTTGCATTTGGCTATTTGTTTGACAGCGGAGAAATTCACAACGAATATCCGATGAACGAAAGCTCTCTCAGTGAACAAAATCACTTCAAGAAGGATGACACTTCCATTGAAAAATCTCCTATCAACAAGGGGGCATGACATGTCACTGTCCAGCACACCTGGGGCAGTCCAGTCAAGATTCCAGGAAACCTCTCAAGAAGTGCAGAGTAACCATGGGCAGGTCTCCATCTCTGTCACTTGGGGCATTGAACGTCAATCTCAGCATAGGGTTACATACAATCAAACATTTTTGGCAATACCACAAACATTTGCTGCTAGGGGCAATGACAAGTCTCCCCAAAGTCATTCTCACAGGATAATTTCCTAGCAAGAGTTTAACCTCTGAAAACCTTTCCCCAGCTGAGACAACTTCAACAATCCTCGAGGAATTCCCCCAACAAAGTCGTCACCTCTCTAGCAGACCGGCAACAGGGTTTATTTCCCTAATAAACGGTAGGATTCCCCAACTTGAGTTTACCTCTCTGACTACTACAAATCAAAAGACCATAACTCCTTTTCCCCAGTACACTACTCTACAATCCCCAACAAGTTACTGTGAAACTTGGACCCAACCAGATATCAGTTCAACTTTGACTCCCCAGTAGAGCAATGGACAACCGAGACTCCTGAACCTTTTTCTCCAAGCATGGATCAACACTCTCTACAGAGTTTTCAACTTTCCCCAATGGAGTTCTCCTCAGCAAAACAGGAACCCCCGATGGAAATATTCTAAGCAAAGTTTGAGGACACACCTACTCTTCAACAGCAATCCGGGATTTAATAACTCCTCAATACTTGTCAAGGATTTATTCTCCAAGACAAAATTACATTTCAACAACATTCATAGCATATGCATACAAAATATACATAACACAAATCTCAATTATTTTGAGAATATCATTACACAATGCATACATCACGACATTGCATACAACTAACGTTCTACCTTTTTCAAGAGAGATTGATCAACATATGGTTACCATCAACCATTTTAAAGTTCCAGATTAATACCTGTAACAAGCCAGGAAAACTATCTGTGGACGACTGATTATAGATTAATACCTGAAACCAGACAGGACAACTATCTACTGGACCAGCTGAAGCAACCCTACACAGGTTCCTTCTTTCCAAGATGCAGTTTTACACGGACTCATCATCAGGCAACCCTACACTGGTTCCTTCTCTTTCCAAGATGCAGTTTTACACGGACTCATCATGAAGCAATCCTACCCAGGTTCCTTCTCACCTCCAGATGCAGTTTTACACGGACTCATCATGAAGCAACCCTACCCAGGTTCCTTCTCACCTCCAGATGCAGTTTTACACGGACTCATCATCAGGCAACCCTACACAGGTTCCTCCTTTCCAAGATGAAGTTTCACACAGACTCATCATCAAGCAACCCTACACAGGTTCCTTCCTTCTAAGATGAAGTTTCACACGGACTCATCACCAAGCAACCCTACACTAGTTCCTTCTCTTTCCAAGATGCAGTTTTACACGGACTCATCATGAAGCAACCCTACCCAGGTTCCTTCTCACCTCCAGATGCAGTTTTACACGGACTCATCATGAAGCAACCCTACCCAGGTTCCTTCTCACCTCCAGATGCAATTTTACACTGAATCATCATCAGGAAACCCTACACAGGTTCCTCCTTTCCAAGATGAAGTTTCACACAGACTCATCATCAAGCAACCCTATACAGTTTCCTTCCTTCTAAGATGAAGTTTCACACGGACTCATCATCAAGCAACCCTGCACGGGTTCCTTCCATTTCCAAGATGCAGTTTTACACAGACTCATCATCAAACAACCCAACCTTCCGATACAGTTCAGATACGCTCCAAACACGGACGCCATTCTGATACTCATTCAGATTCAGACTTCAGACACAGTTCATATACACTCCTGACGCAGATGCCATTATGATACTCATTCTTTCAACTTACAAATTACAATGCCAACAATCACTTTTGGATGGCATCTTTAAGCCCATCTCCGACAACTTTCTATCATATCTCCAAATGGCATCTCTAAGCCCATTCCCCCAACCATCACATCACCGAGTGCAAATTTCTGGGCACTCTAGTGTCCAATCATCTTCCACCTTCGAGTCACGACTGACAAAACATGCCAATCTAACTCCTCAAGTTTAAGAAGATTGAACAGGGGCAACTGTTGTACCCCAAAATTTGCCCTCTCATTTGTCAAGTATTTGCTCACAAGATATTCTAAGACGTCAAGTTCGCAGTACTGATACATCAATTTAGGCTTGAAATTGGCACAAGGGCAAAATGGTCAATTGCATACCGGAAAGTCAAACTTTGACTTTTTGGTCAACATTACAACCCAAAGATCAAATTTCATCAAGACATTCAAAAATGAAGTTTGATCATCAAAAGTCAAGAGAATCAAAAATCCAACTTTGCAAGACTTTGAAATTTTTTTAAGTATTTGCTATACTTGGTTAATTTCATTTGCTTCATGGCATTTCACTATAAAATAATTAAAGATGATGCAAGTAATTCAAGTTATTACAAAGTGGCATTCTTACTAAGTTACAAATTTTACAACTATGCCTTGATTGAATTCTCTCAAAAGACTTTGTCACAATGTTTTGGCCCTTCATATAATGTGCATGAAATATTCCACAAGACCTAAATTGTGACATGCTACAAATCATACTGTCCAAATTGAACAAAATGTGATATGCCACATTGCCATAACACCCATTGCGGCCCTGCACTAAAGCTTGTGCTATGATGCACCCCAAGTATACATGCTGCCCAATACAGTCCAAAACTGCTATATGCAGTCTGCCCAAGCCTGCATCACAACAGCCCCAAAATTGCACCAAAATGGCAAAGGAAAATTATGTGAAGAAAGTATCAAAGCAGTAGGCAAAAAAAATTCAAACAACTTATTTGTTTTCCCCCCTAAACCACGGTCAAGGGGTCTACAAAAGAGGACTGTCTCATAAGACAAGGGGGTTGGATTTTGAAGAGAGTTGAAAAATTTTCTAGAGAGAAGATAGAGAGTTTTGTTGAGCAGAAAAAACAATATTCTGTGCAACTTTGACTCATTTTCAAAACCAAAACTGCTCTTGTTCAAAACAGAAATCCAACTTATTGCTCCACCATACAAACTCTCCCTCAAAGACTGTCCAAATATAACCAAAAAAACAGTCCTTGTAGTGCTACTCACCTTCATCATCAAAAATACCAAAAATATTACAGTACATTCCAACTCAGTTCTAGCAGTCCTGAGCAGCTTCCTGAAGACTCACAAGGTTATCACATCATTTGGAAAAGCATTCAGATCTAAAACAACCAGTGCAACCCAAAGTGAAACAATGTTTAAGGCAGAAAAACACAGCATGTATCGACACATATCCTCATGTGTCGACCCATCCTAGTGGAAAAACAGGGTACGAGTCGACACATAGCCCTCATGCATCGACTCATACTGAGTTCAGGTTGCAAAACAGAAGCTGGAAGAGCCTATGAGTTGATACATATGCGTTTCGCATCGATACAAGAAGGTGTATGAGTCGATACATCCCATTATGTGTCGACTCATACTGAGCTATTTTTGTTTTACAGGAGCAAGGAAAAGCTATGTGTCGATGCATAGCAGCATGGGTCGACACATAGCAGTTCAAAGTGCAGTTTTCCTTTTATTTTACACTATTTTTACATTGTTTTTCATTATCATTCGATATGGTTGTAATATTTCTGTTTTCACTTCATCCCCATTGTTAATTTGTACCCCCATACCCCTAAAATGATGTAATAGCTTAGATTTTACTTTCCGCATTTTACTTGCTTTTCATGTATTGCTAGTAAATAGGATGCATGGCAAGATAAAATCAACAAATAGACGACTTTATAATACAAAATAAAGCGTATGCAAACTACCACACTCACACACTAACACCTCTAGGGCAATATCACTTTGTCGCCTTTCGGAAAATAGTCATGTCCCTCGAGCATGGGTGTTTTAGCAAAGACCCTTCGATAAAAGATCATAGTCCCTCGATGACCCTCGATGTTGCCTTCGGTAAACGATCTCGTCCCTTACGAAAATTGCTAAAGCGTCTTATAAGTTGCCTTCGATGACTGTAAAATTGACCCGCGCTTGCCCCTTCACATCCAACGATGGGGCTTCTTACCAAATTAATGGTAAGATATCAACGTTAAAAGGAGGAAGAAAAGAACAATTGAAAACCTTTCGAGTAGATAGATTCGCTCCTAGTTACTCGCTTGCTCACGATAAAAATATTTTTACACCTACACTTTCATTTTAAAACATTTTCAAAAGACAAAACATTTTGTATATGTTCTTATAGAGAAGCGGACTATTACAAAACATCTTTTCCAAAAACACTTTCGAAAACACGTTCCACAAACACATCTTTGAACTATCTTTCAAAACAAAACTTTGTACGCGTTCTTATAGAAACGAGAACCATTACAAAGAGATTTTTCAAAACACTTTCAAAGCCCACACCACAAGCACACTGTCGAATAAAAGCAAGTGATCTAAACGAGTAACTAAGAGCCCATGGAAAACCATGGATGAAAAGGGTGCTAACACCTTCCCTTTTCATAATCTACCCCCTGAACTCAAGAAAACATCTCTAAAGGTCTTTCCTGTGCTTTTTCACCTTTCCTTTTTGGATAAACGAAAAGTCGGTGGCGACTCTTGCTAAACTGCAACATTTGCGATAAAACTCAAAACACCTCAAGTCAGTTCTCCCACCGTATCACACTAGTTATGTGTTATGGTATGCCAGAAAGTTAGATATTGGTGATATTGTCTACAGTTGTGGGGATTTTCCTAATGTTCAGTTGATCGTCACAAGGCTGCATCAATTACAATCCTACCTTGGCCCTGCAACAACTAGGGTATCCTTTGGAAGACAAGCCTTCAGACGAACAACTCCAGCAATTGATCGTTCATGACATGGGTAGAAATTACCGAGAGCTAATCAACAAAATTATTCGGGCTTCGAGTAGGATTAACAAAAGAAAAGCTGAAAAGAAGAATGTTGTAGCAAAAGAACCTTACACTCAATGGGTTCTGGACAGGGTACAAATTATCAAGCTGCCTTTTGATATAGATCCTGAATACAAGCAAGAAGTACCAATTACTCCTCCTATGTCTTTGGAAGAGGTAGATGATCTGAAGAAAGCATTGAAATGGGCACAGTGGAAGAAGGAAAAACTAGAGCTCAATCTCCTTAACTTGACCAAAGAGAAAAGACAAATGCAGTGCATACTCGAATCAAAAGACCAACAGATTCAAAAAGAACGTGAAACATTTGAAAAGGAAATTCTAAAAAGGAAACAGTCGACTGAAGGGTTGCTAAGTGCTACTTTTAATCTGGATTCCCATAATTAGAAGCTGGAAGATGCTGCTAATGAGATCACAAAGTTAGACAGATGGTATGAAAAATCCGTGCAGGAAAATAAAGTACTGGAGGAAGAGTTGAGGGCTCAAATCCAAAGCTTGGCCCAAGTATCCATAGATCAGGAAGAGCAATTGAAATATCTCACTACTAGGCTTCAGGATAGCAAAGAATCATAGGTAAGGGAGCGCCTTGCAAAGATGAGGGCAGAAAGACTTCTGGCCCAGAAAACTAAAGAGTACGAACAGGTATGCCTTGAGCTGGAAGGCCTTCGAAAATATTTCCTGATGCAACGAAGACTTTATACGGATCTGAGGGCTAACAATATGTATTGGGAGGAGCAATATACAAATATTTCCCAAGCTGGAAGGGATAACCACAAGATAATTGCCAAACTCTACTAAGAATATTGACACTACAAGGATAAGCATGAGAGGCTCGCTTTCTTGGCCAACAGCCTCATTGAAGACATTCCTAGAAGTTTAAGGGACACAGAAAGTGTAATGGCCCCTCTCCCAAAGGACGTTGATGATTTCCTCAAGCTGTGTAAGACAATGGTCGATCATTTCAGAGAAGACATTCGTAAGCAGGCTTAGAAGATTGTTTTCCTCTTATTTACTTCCCTTTTAATAAATTTATTGTTTTAGAATTGTAATATCTTTTAATATCTGAAATGTGTTCCTTTTTAAAGACAATTGACATTTTCAATAAAAGCATTGTGTTTCCTATTTTTGTTTGCGTGTTCATTTTCCAGATACTCACCAATAAAAAAAAGGCAAAACCTAAAAAAAAAGTTTCAAGATATTATAAATACAAAAAAGAATATAAATATATACCCAAGTGCATAAGACATTCGAAATGTAATTCTTAACATCGTTCATACATAATCATACATTCATAAAAACATTTTCATCTCATAAAGTCATAAAGTCGTAAACTCAAAAACTCATTTTTCAAAAATCTTCTCCAGTTGAACCATTGGTAGAAGGAAACCACCACCTCCCTGGCCGCCGTATCAAACAAAGAGCTCACCAACTAAGAGCCATGAAACAAATCAACAAAAATCAAGCAGCTTTTAAAGTGGATCTAGAACAAGTCAAGAGAAACGCCGACTCAACGAGAGGGGATATGAGTCAAGTTCTCCTATCTTTGAAAAACATCATTGATAGACAAGAAAAAATTCCCAGGGTAGCCTTCAAGGAAATAACCCAAGCTATCGGTGCATCGAGCGGTTACCAACTGAGAAGAGGACCAGAGACAGGGCCACAAAAATCTGTCATGGCACAGCATGAGACAAGACAAGAAACTGAAGGGTTTATCCCACCCCCACCAAAGGCAGGGGCATCTCATACCCTGCAAATTCCAGTTAACAATGCTGATAATTACTTGGACTTACAATATGGAGATCACGACCTGGAAGATGTCAATCAGGCATCTCAGAAAATGACCAACACTCCCACTACAGAGAATCCACTAGTTTTAACTCAATATAAAGCTTTAGAAGAAAGGTTGAAAGTTGTTGAAGGATATGATGCTTTTCTCCACGTCCTCGTCGGGAAAGCCTCAGGCAAGCAACCTGCTTCACCGAGCGAGCCTCAAGGGAGGGACAATAGGCAGAATTTTGAAGTGTCGTAACTTGAGTTTCAGGACTCTATTTGATGCGTCGTTCGAAGCTTTAGGAAACTAATGCAATGGAATACAAATGTGTGGGATGAAAAATAATGATATGATGTGTTTTTCAGTGCCTATGTCTTAAGGCATATGATGATTTTATGATTGGTTTATTATGATGTATGTGCATATGATGACTTGTTGTTGCTATGATGATGATGTGATACGGTGGCCGAACCTGACTGTTTTAGGAAAATGCTGGTTTGCATTTTGCGTTTTGTGTTCGCAAAATGTCGCGGTAAGCAAGAGTCGCCACTAACTTTTATTTTATACATCTGGAAAGGAAAAAAGCACAGAAAAATTCCTTTTTGGAGATTTTGAGTACGGGGGGTAGATTATAGAAAGGGAAGGTATTAGCACCCTTTCTATCAGTGGTTTTCCACGGGATCTTAGGTACTTGCTCATAATTTTAAAAATTGCTTCCGTGTTTGTGTGTTTGAAAAGTTTTTGTTTTACTTTAATTTAACCCTTGCTTCTGTCTTCAAGAGTGTTACAAAGTTGTTTTGAAAACTTTGTTTGAAAAGAGTGTGAGTGTGAAAAAGTTTATTTTGAGCAAGTACCTACTAGCATCTACCTACTCAAAAAAAGAATGTTTCTGTTCTTGTTTCCTTCAGACAACGTTATCCCACTATTAGTGAGTAGGTAGCACTGTCGTTGGAGTTGTAAGGGTCAATTCGAAAGGGACGTACGATCACTAAAGCGATGTTAGGACGTCTTAGTAATAACCCTAATGTCTTAAGATCATATTCGAGGCAACATTTCCGAGGCAACCTTTCCGAGGCAACATTTTCGAACGGGACATTTTGATATTTATTTAGACAAGAGAGCGACCACTAAAATACCCTATACTTAATGACCGTTTACCGAAGGCAACCGAAGTGGGAGTATACCCTAGGAGTGCGCATGTGCGAGTGATTCAATTTCAAGTTATTATCTTTGCACATTTAGGCTTTGCTAACCGTTTTAAAAATTAACATACATTCTTGTCATGCAACCCTATTACCATACATCTAACAGTTAATATTCACGAAAAATTAAAATGCGAAAAATAAAGCTACGCTATTACAAGGCTTCGGGTGGGGAATTAATTACATAGCCAAAAACCCGTCAAAACGATAAGTAAACGAAAAGTCTTAATTAAACTATTACATCCCATGAGCAGTTACATTAATATTGTAAAAATAAATAAGCGTGCAACGAAACGAGAACGAAAGAAATTAGGGTTTTGACCCCGTCTAACCTAATTACAAGAAGAATTATTTTTTTGGTTGTTTTGATTATTTTATTTTAATAAAATAAGGTTTTAAATTAAACAAATACAAACCTAATTAATAATTAAATTAAATTAATAAAAAAATAAATATCTTGACCTATTTTTGTATTTTTGTGATTTTTTAAGAAAAGAAAATATAAGTTAAATCAAACAAAAACCCTAGTTTCTAATTTATTTTAATTTATTTACAAAGACAAATTAAAGTTATCCTAAAATTAAATAAACTAATTAAATTAATTTTTGATAAAAAATAAAACCTAAATCTAATTTGGTGAAAAATTGATTTTATGATTTTTTGATAAAAGAATTAATTTTTGTGTTAGTAAAATAATTTAAATGAATTAAATAAAGAAAATATAAAAAGAAAAAAGAGAAAAGGAAAATGAGCCTGGTAAACAACAGATTGGAGGGGTGAAAATAGCATCCTTGGGGCCCAAAAGCAAGGGTCCACGTTGACTTCCCTGGATTCAGTGTTTGCACGTTGACTGGGATGCATGATGGATCCTCATGTAATGGCCTTCAGATCTGGCCTCCTAGAGATCTAATGATTGAGCCTTGAGGGCACATGGTAGGCCTCATGATGCGTGGGATATAGGATCTGTGAAGAACATTTAAGAAAAATTGCAAATGTTTGGAGGCAGGGGTCGAACCCCTGACCTCATGCCTGCAATGCCTTAGCGCCTCCTTGGCTACCACTGGGCCACTTGATTCAACTTGTTAACATATGAAAAAAAAACAATAAAATAAATAAAACAAAGCTAGTTACCAAACACGCGCCAGAATTCAAATGGGAGAATGGGCTGGTGCCACGCAGGTCTTCTTCTTCCTCTCTCCGTTGGTAAAAGTTATGGATTTTTACCTACGGACAAAGGTCCGTAGCTATAACCCCTACACATTTCAAAATCTCACACAGGCATGATAAATGAAATCTAATGATGTAGATCAAATCGCCTTGACCTTGTGATCATCATGGCACCTTTCTTATGGACCAATTTTGCCTGTACCAAAAGATCCCAAAACGAGACAAAAACCCTAACAATGACATATCTCTATAGGGTTAGAAAAAATGCAATTAACTATTATGAATAGCTTGCAAATGCTTCCAGGATTCAGAATATATACATGATTCATGCTACAAATTCTTACACAAAGATATTCGATTTCAAGAATATGTCCAATCCGTAAACCACTTACAGTGGGTTTTAGTGCACGAAAAGGCTTGCTTTTGATTGCTATGGCTTCCTTGAATGCCCAGGAAACGAAAGGAATGCTTGGTAAGGTTTGAAGGCACCTGGAAATATGAAAACAGATCACCACTTTTCTTGATTTTTTTAAAGTTTGTTCTTCCTCTTACACGCCTCAAGACCTTGTGCTTTTGGTCTGCCTTTGTCCACTATATACCAATGGTCGAATTAGGTTTACAAATATGCCTTCAATCTTTTTCAATTATGGTCTTTGATCATGATTTGATTTTCATGAAGATATTTCCAAAATAAGCCAAAAATCAATCTTTTCATGCACAACCATGCCTTGCAAGATTTGATTCCCTTGCTAGTTGTATAAGAGACCTGAAATATGCACAAAATCTTAAGATTTGAATGATTTGGATATTTTCATGATTTATTTTGATTTAATTGAAATAAAAAATCAAAATAAATGGAAAAAATAAAATAAAGGCAAGTGGGAAGAGTTAGGGCTCGTGGAACATGTTACAAATTCAAAACAAGTGCAAAAAGTTGGGCCCATTTGACAAAAATTGCAATTTGAGGCACTTTTGACTTTTGGAAATTTTGCAAAAAAAGTCAACTTCACCAATGCATAACTTCTTCAATTTCGACTCTATGAGGGAGTTCTTGGACTTTTTAGAAATATTGAGATGTCCTCTAAGCAACCTTTTTGGTCTCATCTCAATTGAGTCTTCCATGTTCGTGTATGAAGCTTTGACAAAAAAAGGTGTTTTTGTTGACTTTTCAAAATGACCTATAATGTCCAAATTCATAACTTATTGTGAGTGCATATTTTTAACTTGGGAGCTGAAGATGAATTGTAGGGAATTAAATCCTATTAAAAATGATCTTTGTATGGGTCATTTCTCATAAAGTATGAGAAAGTTATGCTTGGTCAAAGTTGAGTTGACTTTTCCTACAAAACCCTAATTTAGCAACTTTTGGATTTTGATGAATTTTGAGCAATCCTTAATGAATCATGATAAACCCTTTATCAAATTATGAATAATACTTCAAAATGAGAGTGTTGACCAAAAATCTTGAAGTTTGACTGTATGTGGGCCACTGTTGACTTTTGCCCTAGCACAATCGATTTTTTAGGCCTTTGAGCAATTGACTGAGCAAACTTCCTTTGCAAGGCTTAAAACTTGACAAGGATGATCTTGAGAACATATTAGGACAATGGTGAGCATTTGGGATCTCTTGGACTCAAGTATCTTGATGCAACATGAAACCCTGATTTGAGGTAGACTGCCTTAGGAGAGAGCTTGTCTGGTCAACCCTTGGACTTCCTTGAGCAATTTGAAGACCTCACTTGAAATGTATTGAGAAATATGAGAGGGCAAATTTTGGGGTACAACAACTGCCTCTGTTCAATCTTCTTAAATCTGAGGATGTAGATTGGCTTGCTTGCCTTTCATGATCCGAAGGTGGAAGATGATTGAACACTAGAGTGCCCAGAAATTTACACTCGCATGAAGTGGTACTTGTCTTATGATGTCGGGAATGGGCTTATAGATTCCATTTGGAAGTTGATGTTGGAAGATGGGCTTAAAGATGCCATCATAAGAAGTGTTGATCTCCTAAGAGATTCCTTAGCGAGAGCTTGCATACCTATTGTTGAGGAAGATTCTGCTGGGGAATGCCGGTCTCTGTCTTGAGAGAAAGTTGAATTTTAGGAGCTTCGGTCGTTCGTTATTCTACTGGGGAATCGTCTCTTAGTCGAAGAGGTGAAAATGTACTACTATATGGTCGTGATCCAGGCTTCATAATGATAAGATCGACTGCTATCTGGTCGTGCTCCAGGCTTTGCAGTGACTTACTGGGGAGATGAGATTAAACTTGTTATCTGATCGTAATCCAGGCTTTGCAATTTCTCAATTCTTATCTGGTCGTACTCCAGGCTTCAGAAGGAATTAAGTTGTTATCCGGTTGCATCCGGGCTTCAACTTGTCTTTTAGGGCACACTAATATCTGATCGACTCCGGGCTTCTTAGTAATTGTCCAGGTAAAATGTCTATTTGGTCGAAATCCAAGCTTCGCAGTGTCTTGTACCACTATCCGGTCGTAATCCAGGCTTCACAATGTTTCATACCATTATCTGGTCGAATCCAGGCTTCATGGTGTCTTGTACTGATATCTTGTCGAATCCAGGCTTCACAATACATCACTTCTTATCCGGTCGAAATCCAGGCTTCGGAAGAAATCAAGTGGTTATCCAGTCGCATCCGGGCTTCCATTTGATTTTGAGGCCTACTAATATCCGGTCGACTCTGGGCTTCATAGTAATTGGCCGGGTAAACTGCTATTTGGTCAATATCCAAGCTTCATAGTGTCCCCTACTGTTATCTGGTTGTAATCCAGGTTTCAGTGTCTTTTGCTGCTATTTGGTCGTAATCCAGGCTTCACGATGCGTTATACCGCTATCTGGTCATAATCCAGGCTTCACGATGTCTTATACCATTGTCCGGTCGAATCCAGGCTTCATGGTGTTCGGGGAAATCAAGATATTATCCGGTTGAATCCGAGCTTCATAACTTGCATTAAAGATATACCACTATCTGGTCGACTCCAGGCTTCATAGTATTCTTGGCTGCTATCAGGTCGTAATCCAGGCTTCACAATGTCTTCTACCATTATCTGGTCGAGTCCAGGCTTCATGGTGTCTTATATTGTCATCTGGTTGTAATCCAGGCTTCACGATAACTTGTTAAGCTGCTATCCGGTCGACTCTGGGCTTCACGACTTGTGTTTATGATATACCACTATCAGGTCGCAATCCAGGCTTCATGGTGTCTTTGTACTGCTATCTGGTCGTAATCCAGGCTTCACAATAACTTGCTGAGGATTAAACTATTATCCGGTCGAATCCAGGCTTCATAGCTTATTTTCAAGGGATACCACTATCTGGTCGTAATCCAGGCTTTGCGGTATTTTGATATTGTTATCTGGTCGTTCTTCGGGCTTCACAATATGATGGAGGAATCAAGATATTATCCGGTCGTACCCGGGCTTCATAGCTTGAACTTTGTGAGAATTTGATTGTATCTTTTCCTAAAATGTAAAGAGTTAGTTGTATGTAATGCCATGATGCATGACATGTATCGAGCAATGATGTTCTCAAAATAAATGAGATTGTGTTGTATGATGCGTATATGTATGCCATGATGTATGGATGTGTAATGTTTTTATGATGTTCTCTAGTTGGGGAAATAAATCTCGGACTGTTGCTGGAGAATATAAAGAGTTTCACTTGCTGAGGATAGCGACCGAAGATGATTTGAGAATACATTGGCAGGAGAATAATTCTGCTGGAGAACAAACTGGTGAAAGAACGACTTTATGGGGAAGAGATACTCTGTCAGAAGATCCGCTGATTTGGAGAAATTACCTCGGCTATGGATGAATTACCATTGCTGGCGGTGATGAACTCTGTCGGGGATAACATTTCTATTTGTGGAAGAAATAAACTCCACTGGGGATGGTCTTCCATTGTTGGTGATATATGAACTCTGCTTGGGGAGAATTAACACCGATGTTTTTAGATGCTTTTTACTCTGCAGGGAGTGTATGTTCCTTTAGTCATTTTCTCAAGCTGACTCCATCCCTGTACCTGGTGGGTTGAGCAACTGTAAGGTTTGGACACTTCTTGTTTGCCCCTGTTCCTGGAATTACGAGTAATCTTCTTTTGTTTTGTATGTAAATATTTATGAGCAACAATTATCTTCAAATTCATATATCAAAAATGAATCATTGGACGTTCTTGCAAAACAAAACAGGAAAAGAAAAACAATGTTGAAATTTGTTGTAAAATGGATCGTATTGATTTTTGAAGTTGGCCTGTAATAGGCGTTTTGTACAAGAGGCTGACGTCCTAGTAAGAGAACGCCGCCGAAAGATGAATTATACAATTTGTGAAAAACAAATAAAAACAGCTATGTGAACAATCCCATTGGGTTCCAACTCTGATATTGCCTTTATATCTTCGAGCATCTCATCACTTTGCTACTTGGTTGAAGGTAGATCAGATTGATTGGCGATGTCCGAGCTTGATAGTCGCTTGGTTGCAAGATGATCCAATGAGACATAGTGTTACGCTTTAATCCCTAATTTTTGCCTGGACCGCCCTTTCGGGTTTTCAGTCCACCGGGATACCCTTTTTGCCCAAGTCGCCTTTTCAGGTTTTCGACTTGCCGGGTGTACAGTTTTTTTCATTTTCATCCCTTATTTTTGCCCGAACCCTTTTGGTTCGCTGGGAAGCCCTTATTTTTGCCTAGGCCAGTCGACCTAGCAGGTCTTTGATTATGCGTAGTATTTTTTCACTATGTCTGCATTAACGGGGCGAGGAAGGTCATCACCATCCATGGTGGTTAGAATCATAGCTCCTCCTGAGAAAATATTCTTAACCACAAATGGCCCTTCGTACGTAGGGGTCCATTTGCCCCTGGGATCACCTTGTGGCAGTATGATGCATTTGATCACCAGATCCCTGACTTGATACTCTTGTCGTCTGACTTTCTTGTTAAATGCCTTAATCATCCGCTTTTGATACGTCTGACCATGACAAATAGCAGTAAGTCTCTTCTCTTCGATTAGATTCAGCTTATCAAGCCGAGTCTGGATCCAGTCGTCCTCGCTCAAACCTGCATCCTTCATAATCCGAAGAGAAGGTATCTGGACTTCAATGGGTAAGACTACCTCCATTCCATACACCAAGGAATAGGGTGTTGTCCCTGTTGACGTCCGCGCTGAGGTGCGGTACCCATGAAGAGCAAATGGTAACATCTCATGCCAGTCTTTGTATGTCACCGTCATCTTCTACACAATCTTCTTGATGTTCTTATTAGCCACTTCAACAGCCCAATTCATCTTCGGTCGGTAGGGAGAAGAGTTATGATGCTGTATCTTAAACTGTTTGCAGAGTTCGGTGATCATCGTATTGTTGAGATTTGTACCATTGTCCGTAATGATTATCTCCAGTACACCATATCGACAGATCAAATTGTGTCTGATGAACCGCGCCACGAAGTTCTTGGTTACTGTAGCAAAGGAAGCTGCCTCAACCCATTTCGTAAAATAATCAATTGCTACCAGGATTAAACGATGTCCGTTGGACGCAGTAGGTCTGATCTCGCCAATCATATTGATGCCCCACATTGCCAAAGGCCAGGGAGCTGTCAAAACATTCAGAGGAACTGGAGGTACATGCATCTTATCAGCATAGACTTGGCACTTATGACATATCCGAGAATGCTGATAACAATCGGCTTCTGTTGTACCCCAAAATTTGCCCTCTCATATTTCTCAAAACATTGCAAGAAATATCTCTAAGTTGCTCAAGTTTGCTCAAGAGTGGGTGAGACAAATCATCTTCAAAGGCAGTCAACCCCAAATTAGGGTTTTGTGTTGCATCAAGATCCTTGAGTCCAAATGACCTCAAATGCTCCCTAATGTCCTAATATGTTCTCAAGGTCATCCATGTCAAATTTCAAGCCTTGCAAAGGAAGTTTGCTCAGTCAATTGCTCAAAGGGTCCAAAAATCGACTGTGCTAGGGCAAAAGTCAACTGTGACCCAAATGCAGTCAAACCTCAAGATTTTTTGTCAACATTCTCATTTTGAAGGATATTTCATCCTTTTATCAAGGGTTGATCATGATTCATCAAGGATTTCTCAAAATTCATCAAGACTCAAAAGTTGCTAAATTAGGGTTTTGTAGGAAAAGTCAACTCAACTTTGACCAAGCATAACTTTCTCATACTTAATGAGAAATGACCCATACAAAGCTCATTTTTAATAGGATGCAATTTCCTACAATCCATCTTCATACCCCAAGATCAGAAAATGCACTCACAAGAAGTTATAAATTTGGACATTATAGGTCCTTTTTGAAAGTCAACAAAAACACCTTTTTTACAAAGCTTATAACTTGATAATGGAATATCAAAATGAGATGATACCAAAAGGGTTGGTTAGAGGGCATCTCAAGCTTTCTAAAAAGTCCAATAACACTTCGAAAAGTTCAAAATTGAAGAAGTTATGCATTGTTGAAGTTGGGCATTTTTGCAAAATTGCCAAAAGTCAACTATCCCCAAAACTTCAAATTTTGTCAAATGGGCCCATTCTTTTCCACTTTATTTGAACTTTCCACATTGCACACGTGTCCTAGCTTCAGCCTTGTGTCTATTTATCAATTTTATTATTTTATTTGATTTTTTATTGAATTATTTCATTTTTAATCAAATAAAATCCAAATATTGATTGCTTGATATCTTTTTGGCTATTTTAGGACTTAATCATCATCATGATCAGCATCAAATTCATATCTCACCATATCATGTACAAAAAGATGGATTTTTGACAAATTAGGCAAGCTTTCAATGGTGGATCAAATCAAATCTCATGGCATTGATGTGAAAAGATTCAAGGCATATTTGTTAACCTAATACATTCCATGATACATATAGAAGGCAAAGGCACGATTACAAGGGCTATAGGCTGCAAGAACACTGAAAGAAAAACTGGGAAAAAGTGACAAAAAGTTGAAAGCCAAAATCGTGTTTAGAGGCAAATTCAGAAGCCAAGGACGCTCTCAATCAATTCCTGGGTGATCACATAACCCTCCTGGATCCCAAGCAAGCTCTCAAACACGCCTAAAAGCACTGTAAGAGTCACAGAAAACCGCCCTTCTTTTGAATTCGCAAATCTTTATTCTTGCATCTTTTGTATAAACTATGGGCATATTCATAATCCTCATCAAATTTCCAAGCTTTCTGTAGTACCCAATTTTATTTATCTGATCTGTAAGGCCAAGTGTCGAATCTAGGTTTTTGTGGTTTGCTTTTTGGGCGTTTCTCTTACATGTAAAATTAGCTCCATTGATGGCCATGGACATGACCGGAAGAGAAATACGAACACAACCATGGTCATGGGAGGAGTTTATATGGCCTGAGATGGGTTTTAGGAATGACCTACGCATTTAACTGTGGATTTAAATCCGCAGGTAAAGTTACAGGGGCGTGAGGAAGAAGACGATTGTGTGTCGTCTCCTTAGTGGCTGGTTCAAACAATTCGCGCGTTTTTAATTTTTTTTCTGGCATATGGCGTATTATCTCTTATTATTATTGTTGTTTAATATGTTAACAATTGAGACACATTGGCCTAGTGGCGAAGCAAGCTATGTAATCACCATCAGGACCTGGGTTCGAATCCCAGGTCCCCCATGCTATCTGTTATAATTTTTCTTCAGGTATTCCAGTGCGTCTAAGGTGTAGCAGTACATCATATACCATAATCTAATCAATGGACAGATGGCCAATGGCCAGATCTGATGGATGGAGATGGAACGTCCACCATGGGACCAAGTCAACCAGCGCACAGGGGATCCAAAAAGTCCACCAGGCCAGTGTGTTATTGGGCCTTGGAATTGATATTCAGACCTCCAAATCAGGCCCAAACCTCTCCCTTTTGCTATTTTATTTATTTTGTTTTAATTGTTTATTTTATTATTTTCTTTTAATTATTAACCAATCAAAAATTCTTTTCATAAAAAGATAAAAATAAAACCAAAAAATATTTTTCTCCATAAAATCAAATTTTAATTTTTATTAATAAATACTAATTATATTAATTTAGTTTTAATTAGGATAACTTTAATATATTTTGTAAATAATAAAATTAACTTAGACATAATTAGGTTTTTATTAACATTGATCAATTTTATTTTCTTTCTTTAAATAACACAAAAAACCCAAAAATATTTATTTTTTATTAATTAGTTTAATTAATTTAATTTAATAATTAATTTAGGATAGTTTATTTCTTAAAAGTCAAAAATAACCAAAAAAATCTTTTCTTTAATAACAAAGGGTCAAAACCCTAGAACTTGCATTCGATTTAATTTCCTGCACGCGATCCATTTTATTCAATATTGTATTTGTTTCCGGAATGTAATAGATAATTAGGACTATCTTTATCGCTTTATTTATTTTCCGCATTTAAATTTCAAAGGGTTGCTTTTGGCGATGTAAATACCCGACGCCTTGTAATAGTTAGTTAAATTTCTGCAATTTAATTTCCGCAACTTATAAACTGCTAGATGTTTGATAATAGGGATGCATGACAAGATTGAATGTTTAAACCAAAAATCAACATAGATAACCATTGACATGTACAAAGATAAAATTAACTGAAAACGACACACTCGCACATGCGCACTCTTAGGGTACACCCCACTTGGTTGCCTTCGTACGTGGTCATTAAGTATAGGTAGTTTTAGAGGTCGCCCTCTTGTCCAAAGATCATAGTTGCCTCAAAATGGTTGCCTCGGATAAAATGATCTAAGACATTAGGTTTACCGCTAAGGCGTCCTAACGTTGCTTCAGTGACCGCACGTCCCTAAAATCGAATTGACCCTTAAAACTCCAACGACGATGCTACCTACTCATTCATAGTGGGATAGCATTGTCTAAATGAAGATAGCATAGAACGATTCCTTTTTTGAGTAGGTAGATGGTTCTTAAGTACTTGCTATTTCAAAGAAACAAAAACAAAATCTTTTTCACACTTACACCTTTCAAACAAAAAACTTCTTCAAACCCACAAAGCACAAAAAAAGCAAATTTTGAAAACAATTGAGCAAGTATCTAAGAGCCCGTGGATAACCACGGATAGAAAGGGTGCTAACACCTTCCCTTTCTATAATATACCCCCCGAACCCGAGAAATATCTCGAAAAAGGAATTTTTCTGTACTTTTTTCCTTTCCTTGTTGGATAAAATAAAAGTCGGTGGCAACTCTTGCTTACCGCGACATTTTGCAAACACAAACGCAAAACGCAAACCAGCATTCCAAAAAACAGTCAGTTCTTTCCCACTGTATCACAGCTTCCATATTGGACCAATAATATCCTGCCCGTAGGATTTTCTTCGCCATGGTATGTCCACTGGAATAAGTTCCGAAAGTACCTTCATGTAACTCTGCCATGATCCTTTTTGCCTCGCTCTTGTCCACACATCGCAGTAAGGTTAAGTCATGGTTACGCTTGTAAAGGATACCATTACTGATGAAGAACTTCGTCGCGAATCTCCTCAGAAACTTCTTATCATTAACAGATGCACCCTCGGGGTATTCTTGAGCCTCAAGATACCTTTTTACCTCATGAAACCAGGGTTTATCTGCTACTTCTTCAGTCTCAATATCACAGCAATGTGCGGGTTCGTCCAACCTCTCAATGGTAATCTGGGGAGCTTCATTATCCCACCTGACCTTGAACATAGAAGACATGGTAGCTAGCGCGTCCGCTAATTGATTCTCCTCTCTGGGGAAATGTTCAAAGGTTATCTCCTCGAAGTGTGGAAGCAACGTCAGTACATACTATTTGTAAGGAATAAGATTTGGGTGCTTCATATCCCACTCGCCTTTGATCTGACTGATCACTAGAGCAGAATCTCCGAATACACTCAAGAACTTAATCCTTAGGTCAATAGCTGCTCGAAGGCCCATGATGCATGCCTTATACTCCGCCATATTGTTGGTGCAGTTAAAACATAATCGGGCGGTGAACGGAGTATGACAGCCTTCAGGAGATATAATCACGGCGCCAATTCCATTACCCAACGCGTTTAAGGCTTCGTCAAAATACATAGACCATCGGGATCCTTCCTCAGGTCCTTCATCCAGTCTAAGTTCTTCACAGTCGGTTACCAACATGATGTTCTCATCCAGGAATTTGAAATTCATGGATTGGTAATCATCCACGGCCTGATGCGCCAAATGATGTGCCAATACACTCCCCTTGATTGCTTTCTGGGTTGTGTATTGGATGTCATACTCAGTTAAGATCATCCGCCACCTTGCTATTCTTCCGGACAAGGCAGGATTTTCGAAGATATACTTGATTGGATCCATCTTTGATATCAATAAGGTGGTGTGAGTCAGCATATACTGTCTCAGCCTGCGAGCAGCCCATGCCAAAGCGCAGCAAGTTTTCTCGAGCAGTGAGTATCGGGTCTCACAGTCGGTAAACTTTTTGCTAAGGTAGTAAATAGCATGCTCTTTTCGGCCAAACTCGTCATGCTGCCCCAGCATGCACCCCATTGAATTATCCAGTACTGTCAAGTATAAGATCAAGGGTCTTCCTTCAACTGGAGGCATCAAAATAGGTGGCTCTTGGAGGTATTCCTTGATCCTTTTGAAAGCGATCTGACATTCATCATTCCGCTTTACCACTTGATATTTCTTCAGCAGCTTGAAGATCGACTCACAAGTAGCAGTCAGATGTGAAATGAATTGGGAAATGTAATTCAGACGTCCCAAAAAGCCTCTAACTTCCTTTTCTGTGCGGGGAGCCGACATCTCCTGTATAGCCTTCACCTTTGTAGGATCCACTTGAATACCTTTATCACTAACGACGAAACCCAACAGCTTACCAGACCTTACCCCGAAGGTGCACTTGTTCGGGTTTAATCTCAGCTTATACATCTTTAACTTGTCAAATAGCTTCTGAAGATGGTCAAGGCGTTCTTCTTCAGTCTGGGACTTTGCAATCATGTCATCAAAGTAAACCTCAATCTCATGGTGAATCATGTCGTGGAACAAAGCGACCATGGCACGCTGATAAGTTTCCCCAGCATTCTTCAACCCGAAAGGCATTACCTTGTAATAGAAAATGCCGCACTGCGTAACGAAAGTTGTCTTCTCCATGTCCTCGGGAGCCATTTTAATCTGATTGTAACCAGAAAAACCATCCATAAAGGAGAAGACCTTATGTTGTGCAGTATTGTCGACCATAACATCAATGTGAGGCAGTGGGAAATCATATTTGGGACTCGCCCTATTCAGATCTCTATAGTCCATGCACATTCATACCTTACCGTCCTTCTTAGGTACTGGAACCACGTTGGCAACCCACTGTGGATAAGAAGTAACAACTAGAAATCCGGTGTCAATCTGTTTCATGACCTCAGCTTTGATTTTCACAGACATCTCAGGGCGCATACGGAGAACCTTCTGCTTTACCGGAGGGCAGTCTTCTTTAGTTGGCAGACGGTGTACCACAATGTCAGTGTCTAAACCAGGCATATCTTCATAAGACCAAGCGAAGATCTCAACATGGTCGCGTAGCATCTGTATCAACCGCTGCTTGACACTAGGCTCCAGATTTGCACCTATCTTGACCTCTTTCTTGTCTTCCTCTGTACCCAAATTCACTGATTCCACTGGCTCTTCATGAGGTTTTATGGCTCTCTCTTCCTGTAGTAACAGTCTAGCAAGTTCCCCAGGAACTTCGCAATCATCCTCACCTTCATCCTTAGCTTGGTTGATCTGATTTTCAAAGTCATAACTGGCAGTAGCAGAGTCGTTATCAATGGGATCCAGAATGGATGTGGATCTGCATTATGATATGTGAGTGTGTGTAAGACAATAGCTGTTTTATAAAGTGTGAGATAGAAAGGAAAAACAAAGAGCACAAAATTTGTAATGCAAGAAAATGTCCAATGCTTTATTGATGATATATGGAAATGACAAATAATAAGCCCTCACAAACAAAGCCGAGGTGCCTCGGGCAAGGCACCAGGCCGTAAAGTTTCAAATTGTTTATTACAAATCTCAAAACAAAAGTCAATTACTGTGTAATAAAAGAAACGGGCATGAAGTCCTTTACCGTCAAGTTGTTCAATCCACCGTTGGTAGTCGGGTAAATCCAGCTGTCGATATCTGACTTTTCTTCATCATCTTCAATGGCATTCACTCCCGGATTACTGATATGCAGAGGAGGTCTTCCAATCCGCGTGTGCTGAACATCCATTTGAGCCTCTGCAGTAAAGCCCAAACCAAACTTGTCAGTTTTGTGTGCAAAGTCATGAAGTTGATCCCTATTTGCACACCCACCTTTTTCAATCACGGCCCTGTCATCCTTGAGGGAGGCCATTTTCATCGGAGGTTCTTCAATAGCAATTTCAGTCGACGCCAGAGTCTGGGGGACCTCTTCAAAGTTCTGGCACGGGGTTTTGATGAACTCTCCATCCATCTCCACATAGCGAAAGGAATTAAGATGACTTACCATGTACTCCTCCTCACCTTGTACCATAACAATCTTTCCTTTTACTGGATATTTCAACATTTGATGGAGCGTAGAAGTCACTGCCCCAGCCTTATGAATCCAAGGGCGACCCAGCAAGCAAGAATAGGATGGTCGTATATCCATCACATAGAAAGTAGATGCAAAAGTCTGAGAGCCAACTTTAACAGGGACTTCCACCTCCCCGTGCACCATCCTTTTTGACCCATCGAAAGCTCTAACCACAATATTGCTCGGCTTCAGAACCAAACCTTCACAGTCCAGACAGTCTAATGCTTTCTTTGGCAAAACATTTAATGAGGACCCAGTATCCACCGGTACATGGGCCAGAGTAGTGCCCCTGCACTCGATCGAGACGTGCAGAGCATCATTGTGATTTCTTCCTTTAGCAGTCAGATCTGCATCTGAAAAACCCAACCCGTTGTCGGCAGTCAAACTAGCTTCACAGTCTTTGAATTGATCAGCGGAAGTTTCCTGTGGCACATGCGCAGTTTTGAGAAAAGCAATTAAAGCCTTTGCGTGGGCTTCAGAACATAATAACAAGGATAACATGGAGATTTTTGACGGGGTTTGCCTCAGCTGCTCGACTACCTTGTAGTCTCTCTTCTTGATAATCTTCAGAATTTCCTCTATCTCCTGCTTAGAGGTTTCTACAATAATCTTCTTAGGCGCCTCCGTCCAGGCAGGCTCACCTGTGATTTCTTTGCCCCAAATGTCAGATGGCTCGGCGACAGGGGTGATAACTGGAGTAAGAATTGGAACAATAGCTGATATACTGGCAGATGGAATGGCAACAGGCTTTTGAACAGTCGGAGGGGAAATCTCGGGGGAAAAGAGTCTTCCACTTCTGGTGACCTTGCTAGCCCCGACAATATTGCTGACATCAGCATCAACTTCTTCAATCTTTAAGTCTTGCTTAACTCCATGGTAATACACATCGGCCCCATATTGCCAAGGGACAACTTTATCCAAAGTGTATGGGATAGGACCAGGAATAGTAATGATCAACGGAGCGATTCTTGGAACGGATGTAATCCTAACAGGCTTTCTTGAGGAAGCCTTGGAAGGATTGGCAGAAATGGTTATGATGGCAACATCTTCAATCGGAACTAATGGAATCAGAGTCTTCTCAAATGGGATCTCTTTGTTATCCATCAGGCGTTGAACACCTGATTTCAATAAATGACAACCAGCAGGCAGAATTGAACATAGGTGGCAACCTTCGCCATAACCCGGAAATAAACCGGCCAACAATAGATTCTTCTTCACGGTTAACAACGGAGTAGAAATGTCTTTCACGGAGGTCACAAATAAATCATCGTCCACAGCATTTACTCCATGACCATGCTTGGGAATAGGAGCAGTTATGACGTTAGGTTTCTCTGAAGTGTCAAACTCAATCTCTTTAGCTTCAATAAAATCTTGTACTTTATTCTTCAAGGCCCAACAGTTGTTCGTATCATGACCTGGGCTATCGGAGTGATAGGCACAACGGGCGTTCGGATTATACAGCGAAGATGTGGTGCTGGGATTCTTCGGGGCTTCCTCAGAGTTACCAAGTTGGTCTTCAATAATTGCGGTAGAATTTGAGACAAGGTCATATTAATCTGAGTGTACTGTCTCTACGGCCTCTCCATTCTTTTTTGATTGTTGCATTGTGGGGCAATGGTGGGTCTTGATATTACTACCGCATTTACTGCTTGACGGCGTTCAGGTCGATTTTGGCTCCTCGAACTGTAAACTGCACTAGCTTCTTTTTTACCGGTGAAAGGCTTCTTTACTGCACTGGATGACGCATCCTTCTGTATCTTACCACTTATGATACCAGCTTCTACTCTTTCCCCAGTCAAAATCAATTCAGTAAATCCAGATGACGAACTGCCGATCAGATGATTGAAAAATGGACCAGACAACGTCCCAAGAAACATATCAACCAACTCCCTATCAGACAAAGGGGGTTGGACTCTTCCAGCCAGATCTCTCCACTTCTGAGCATAGTCCTTAAAGCCTTCGCCTGCACCCATAGACATACCCTGAAGTTGAGTACGAGTTAGAGCAAGGTCGGCGTTATACTGGTACTGCTTGTAGAAAGCAGCAGCAAGGTCTTCCCAGTTTCGGACATTAGCTCCTTCCAATTGATAAAACCATTCAAGCTGAGTCCCTGACAGACTATCTTGAAAGAAATGCACCCACAAATTTCTATCAGTAGTGTAAGGTTGGATTTTTCTTACATACGAGCGGAGATGGAGTTTTGGACAGGATACTCCATCGTACTTAGCAAAAATCAGAGCTTTAAACTTGTGAGGGATCACCACTCCTGATGCTAGTCCCAGATCTCTGAAGTCCAAACCAGGGACCTTCTGAGTCTCCATAGCACTCAGACGGTCTTCAAGTTGTTTGTACCTATCCTCAGCAGGAGGATACTGTTCTTCATCAAAATCAATGTCATTATCAGAGACCATAGGACTAACACCCTTTTCTTCCTCTTGATTTTCTCCTCCTTTGGATGAATGAGATAGATCAGCTTCCTGTCGTAACCTATTCATAAATCTGTGACCCATATTCAGAAGAACCACCTTCTTCTTCTTCTTCTTCTTCTTCTCCTTCTCCTTCAGGATGAGAGTCTTCAAATCTTCTTGCCCTTTAGCCAAGTTCAAGAACATTTCTTGGAATTGGGCATTTTGCGCCTGAAGAGCCTTGATGGCTTGATCAGTAGGTATTTTAGAAGACATAATTGTTGAAATAAACAACGGAGAAGATGAGAAACCTGTAATGGTACCTGTAATGATGTGCATGATAATGGAATGCGTATGAAATAATTTCAAAGACTTTGGGAGATTCAAATTTGTAAACCAAGAAACAAACAAACTTTATTAGATTAAATTTGTAAAATGTTTAACAATGCCTTTTAAGGCGTTTACAAAGAAATAACTGAAAAGCAAATCTAAATTAGAAACAATAAAAGATGTCATAAATCCCATGGTCGTTTCCCCTTCATGCTGACATAATCATTGATTGTCCTCTCATTCTCAAGCTGCCTCATGAGCTTCAAGATCTTCCTTTCTTGCTTGTGATACTTCTCCCGGTAGGTATCCCTCTCCTCTTTCAACTGGATCCAGGATCTCTTCAATGCCCCAAGATTAGTAGGCATGTAGGGATAAAGGATTGTATAAGGAACGCCCTCTTCATTGGTAGGCTCCACAATCACTAGCAGCACAACTTCATAGGGCATCCCCAGCTTCTGGGCTCGAGCTCGGACCCACTGGAGATAAGGTTGCATAGGGAGAGAAGTATTCGGTCCTAGCTCGTGAGGGTTAGACCTGTTCACCATGCCCCAGGCCCTTATAAACCTTCGGCGATGCTCATCAACGTCCCCCTTGTAGTCAAATACAATGTTTGTAAGAAGTAGCTCATGAGGATCGTCTCTCCGAGCACGACCAAACTGTCGTAGAGCCAAGCAGGGACTGTAGGTTATTCCTCCTCTAATTCCAAGCAATGGGACATTAGGGTATCCCCCACATCGATCAATGACAACAGTGTCCTTCATAGCCTTAGAACTCCAAAGAATGTCCGTATGGGCAAGGGACATTATCCTGTAAGTCCAACCTAAACCTTCCTCATTCTTCAATACAGACTTGGGGAGGTGTGAAATAAACCACCTCTCCAGAAGCGGCATGCAACACATGAGGGCCCCCCTTCTTCGCACAGTACGAGTATAGAGGGCATGTAGGATATCACCCAGAAGAGTAGGCACTGGATTGCGGGATAGGAAGATCTTAATCGTATTCACATCTATGAAGGAATCTGGATTCAGGAAAAGAACCAAACTGTAGATGAGGAGAGCCAAGATGTGTTCAAAAGCCTGAAAATCCAAGTTATCCCAGAACTTTTGAGCTTGATCCATCAGAAACTTGGCCAAGAAACCTTTAACCCCGCTCTGTGTCTCCCAGTTGGATACTACATCAGCCCTTTTCAGATGTAAGGCTGAAGCAATGTCCTCGGGTCTAGGAACCTCTTCCAAACCTGTGAAGGGTGTCTGCTCGAGGATGGATATGCCCAGTAAGTAAGAAAACTCCTCCAAAGTGGGAACTAGCTGATAATCCGGGAAGGTGAAACAATGATGCACCGGATCGAAGAACTGGAAAAGCATGCTCATCATCTGCTCATCCAACTTTGAAGTGACTAAGATAAGGAGCTGACCATGTCTTCTAACGAATGAAGAAGTATCAGGAACTTTTGAGACTAACTCTCTGGGTTGAGCAGGTATTTGCACGAAGTTAACTCGAATGGTGTTTCTACGCATGAAAGCCATAATCTGCAAAATAGAACAAAGATAAATCCCCTCGGTCTTCGAAATGGTTAGTATAATGAATTCTGCATGTTATGTTATGATGCATGATGTCATGATAAAACACTCAACAAGTATAGTAGATAACAGACATGGTAAAGGCAAACAAGTCACATAAGAGCCCTTAAGTTCCAGGCTTGCATGGGGTCTAGGAACTACCCTCTTGAAGTTCAGTTGGTTTCAACCTATCCTAATAATAGTAACCGGGTTCTAGAGGTTCTCAATATCACTTACCATCCTCCATTGGTCATGATTTCAGCTCACACAATCTTTTCTTGCGGCCGGAACTATCTCGAGAGTATGGTCTCAATGAGTGTAGTATCGAGTATCAACCAGTTCCCAGCTTTACACCGAGGTCGGCTATCTCACTACTTCTTATGGCCAAGTTGGTCAATTATAGGTTCTAAGGCCAGTTAATGCTTAATGACACACATAGCAGCCCCGTATTCTCTTCGTTTCTCCACAAGGGATACCGGTACCAACCAATGTGCCACATCAACGTAGCTACTGCTTCAACCGTATCGGTCTATGTTGTACAGTTCCCTCACAGTTTATTGTTACTTACCTAAAAGGTGTCCCTCAGATCCGGGTTAGGATCTATAGTAACTCCAATACAAAGCCCTCAAAAGTAAAGCAATCAAATCAAACAATAGAAGCAATATGATGAACTAATCCTAAGGTATACCCCACTTACTACTATCCCCAGCAGAGTCGCCAGTTCTGTGATACGGTGGCAGACTCGGACTGTTTTAGGAAAATGCTGGTTTGCGTTTTGCTTTTGTGTTTGCAAAATGTCGCGGTAAGCAAGAGTCGCCACCGACTTTTATTTTATTCAACTGGAAAGGAAAAAAGCACAGAAAAATTCCTTTTTCAAGATTTTGAGTACGGGGGGTAGATTATAGAAAGGGAAGGTATTAGCACCCTTTCTATCCGTGGTTTTCCACGGGCTCTTAGGTACTTGCTCATCATTTTAAAAATTGCTTCCGTGTTTGTGTGTTTGAAAAGTTTTTGTTTTACTTCGATTTAACCCTTGCTTCTGTCTTCAAGAGTGTTACGAAGTTATTTTGAAAACTTTGTTTGAAAAGAGTGTGAGTGTGAAAAAGTTTATTTTGAGCAAGTACCTACTAGCATCTACCTACTCGAAAAAAGAATGTTTCTATTCTTGTTTCCTTTAGACAATCCTATCCCACTATTAGTGAGTAGGTAGCACTGTCGTTAGAGTTATAAGGGTCAATTCAAAAGGGACGTACGATCACTAAAGCAATGTTAGGACGTCTTAGTAATAACCCTAATATCCTAAGATCATATTCGAGGCAACCTTTCCGAGGTAACCTTTCCGAGGCAACATTTCCGATCGGGACACTTTGATCATTATTTAGACAAGAGAGCAACCACTAAAATACCCTATACTTAATGACCGTTTACCGAAGGCAACCGAAGTGGGAGTATACCCTAGGAGTGCGCATGTGCGAGTGATTCAATTTCAAGTTATTATCTTTGCACATTTAGGGTTTGCTAACCGTTTTAAAAATTAACATACATTCTTGTCATGCAACCCTATTACCATACATCTAACAGTTAATATTCGCGAAAAATTAAAATGCGGAAAATAAAGCTACGTTATTACAAGGCTTCGGGTGGGGAATTAATTACAAAGCCAAAAACCCGTCAAAACGATAAATAAACGAAAAGTCCTAATTAAACTATTACATCCCATGAGCAGTTACATTAATATTGTAAAAATAAATAAGCGCGCGACGAAACGAGAACGAAAGAAATTAGGGTTTTGACCCCGTCTAACCTAATTACAAGAAGAATTATTTTTTTGGTTGTTTTGATTATTTTATTTTAAGAAAATAAGGTTTTAAATTAAACAAATACAAACCTAATTACTAATTAAATTAAATTAATAAAAAATAAATATCTTGACCTATTTTTGTATTTTTGTGATTTTTTAAGAAAAGAAAATAGAAGTTAAATTAAACAAAAACCCTAGTTTCTAATTTATTTTAATTTATTTACAAAGACAAATTAAATTTATCCTAAAATTAAATAAACTAATTAAATTAATTTTTGATAAAAAAATAAAACCTAAATCTAATTTGGTGAAAATTTGATTTTATGATTTTTTAATAAAATAATTAATTTTTGTGTTAGTAAAATAATTTAAATGAATTAAATAAAGAAAATATAAAAAGAAAAAAAGAGAAAAGGAAAATGGGCCTGGTAAACAACAGATTGGAGGGGTGCAAATAGCATCCTTGGGGCCCAAAAGCAAGGGTCCACGTTGACTTCCCTGGATTCAGTGTTTGCACGTTGACTGGGATGCATGATGGATCCTCATGTAATGGCCTTCAGATCTGACCTCTTGGAGATCTAATGATTGAGCCTTGAGGGCACATGGTAGGCCTCATGATGCGTGGGATATAGGATCTGTGAAGAACATTTAAGAAAAATAGCAAATGTTTGGAGGCAGGGGTCGAACCCCTGACCTCATGCCTGCAATGCCTTAGTGCCTCCTTGGCTACCACTGGGCCACTTGATTCAACTTGTTAACATATGAAACAAAAACAATAAAATAAATAAAACAAAGCTAGCTACCAAACACGCGCCAGAATTCAAATGGGTGAATGGGGTGGTGCCACGCAAGTCTTCTTCTTCCTCTCTCCGTTGGTAAAAGTTATGGACTTTTACCTACGGACAAAGGTCTGTAGCTATAACCCCTGCACATTTCAAAATCTCACACAGGCACGATAAATTAAATCTAATGATGTAGATCAAATCTCCTTGACCTTGTGATCATCATGGCACCTTTTTTGTGGACCAATTTTGCTTGTGCCAAAAGATCCCAAAACGAGACAAAAACCCCTAACAATGGCATATCTCTATAGGGTTAGAAAAAATGCAATTAACTGTTATGAATAGCTTGAAAATGCTTCAAGGATTCAGAATATATACATGATTCATGCTACAAATGCTTAAACAAAGATATTCGATTTCAAGAATATGTCCAATCCGTAAACCACTTACAGTGGGTTTTAGTGCACGAAAAGGCTTGCTTTTGATTGTTATGGCTTCCTTGAATGCCCAGGAAACGAAAGGAATGCTTGGCAAGGTTTGAAGGCACCTGGAAATATGAAAACAGATCACCACTTTTCTTGATTTTTTTGAAGTTTGTTCTTCCTCTTACACGCCTCAAAACCTTGTGCTTATGGTCTGCCTTTGTCCACTATATACCAATGGTCGAATTAGGTTTACAAATATGCCTTCAATCTTTTTCAATTATGGTCTTTGATCATGATTTGATTTTCATGAAGATCTTTCCAAAATAAGCCAAAAATCAATCTTTTCATGCACAACCATGCCTTGCACGATTTGATTCCCTTGCTAGCTGTATAAGAGACCTGAAATATGCACAAAATCTTAAGATTTGAATGATTTGGATATTTTCATGATTTATTTTGATTTTATTTGATTTAATTGAAATAAAAAATCAAAATAAATGGAAAAAATAAAATAAAGGAAAGTGGGAAAAGTTATGGCTCGTGGACCATGTTACAAATTCAAAACAAGTGCAAAAAGTTGGGCCCATTTGACAAAAATTGCAATTTGAGGCACTTTTGACTTTTGGCAATTTTGCAAAAAAGGTCAACTTCACAAATGCATAACTTCTTCAATTTTGACTCTATGAGGGTGTCCTTGGACTTTTTAGAAATCTTGAGATGTCCTATAATAAACCTTTTTGGTCTCATCTCAATTGATTCTTCCATGTTCATGTATGAAGCTTTGACAAAAAAAGTGTTTTTGTTGACTTTTCAAAATGACCTATAATGTCCAAATTCATAACTTCTTGTGAGTGCATATTTTGAACTTTGGACCTGAAGATGAATTGTAGGGAATTGCATCCTATTCAAAATAAGCTTTGGATGAGTCATTTCTCATAAAGTATGAGAAAGTTATGCTTGGTCAAAGTTGAGTTGACTTTTCCTGCAAAACCCTAATTTAGCAACTTTTGGGTTTTGATGAATTGTGAGCAATCCTTGATGAATCATGATCAACCCTTGACCAAATGATGAATAATACTTCAAAATGAGAATGTTGACCAAAAATATTGAAGTTTGACTGTATGTGGGCCACAATTGACTTTTGCCCTAACACAGTCGATTTTTCATGCCTTTGAGCAATTGACTGAGCAAACTTCCTCTGCAAGGCTGGAAACTTGACAAGGATGATCTTGAGAACATATTAGGACAATGGTGAGCATTTTGGATCCCTTGTAATCAAGTATCTTGATGCAACATGAAACCCTAATTTGAGGTAGACTGCCTTAGGAGAGAGCTTGTCTGGTCAACCCTTGGACTTCCTTGAGCAATTTGAAGACCTCACTTGAAATGTATTGAGAAATATGAGAGGGAAAATTTTGGGGTACAACAGATGCCATGTTGTGTTATGAAGTAAATAATGTTGTTGTAATGAATGAAGTGATGACTGTATGTTTGATGTGCATAAATGCCATGCGAAGATAATTATATGATGAATATATGAATGATGATGCATTTTGACTAGCAGTGGTCATGTTTTATTATGTTGTTGCAGATCATGCATTTATGGAATATGGTAGGACCTCAGTCCGATTATGTTGTTAGGACGATTGGTCCAATGATGGTGATAGGACAGTGGTCCAGTGATGGCCTCAATCCCGTAGTGTGGATTGAGTGCAATATTATGATGTGCTCTAGTTCCAAGCGGGAATCGATCCTGTTGGTGGTGATCTTTGGAGATACAATGACTGAGTCATTAATGAAGTTTTGGTATCACATGCATGAGTCTAATGAAGTTGCATTGTGTTGTACCCCAAAATTTTCCCTCTCACTTATCAAGAATTTTCTCACAAGATCTCTTTGACTCAAGACTGCATTAGGGTTTGATCAACTCAAGACACCTCCTTATGCACTGATGACCAAAATTAGGGTTTGAGTTTGCACAAGGATTTTTGGACTATCAATTCTTCATATGACTTTCAAGGATCATTATGGACCTCCAATATTACTCATGTTAAGTTTCAAGCCTTGGATCACACTTTTGATCAGTTTATTGAACAGTTGACCTAAAAATCAGTTATATTTGGGAAAAAGTCAACCATGGCCAACTTACAGTCAAAATTCATAATTTTTTATTCACATAAACATTTTAGACCCATATGTATCATTTGATCAAGTTTGGATCATAATTCCTCAAGAAATTTGATCAAATCTCTAAAAGGGCAAAATGGTCAAAATTAAGGTTTTGACTGGGAAGGGGCAATTTCTGATTTTTGACCTAGAAAATGATCAATTGGTTTAAATAATGATCTCAAGAGTCCCATTACATCATTTTTACCTAATGACATGATTCAAAATATTGCAAGTCCATTGGATTGACAAATGAATTTTACAGTCAACTGATCAAAAGTCAACTGTATACTGAAAAGTCAAACTTTGACTTTTTGGTCAAATTCAAGTGCCAAAGATCATAATTCATCAAAACATATCAAAATATGAAACTTGTTCATCAATAAATCAAGGATTCAATATTTTTTTTTGAAAAGATGAAAATTTTTAACTTAGAAATTTTTCTAAGTATAGAAAATTTCTTATTTTTTTACAACTTTGAGCCAAATTTTCACCATGATGCAAGATGATTCAAAGGAAACTTCCAACATGAAAGTTGTAGATCTCCATGAAATATACAACTTTTCTTCACACAATTTCTCCTAAAAATGCTTGTATCTCAAGATATAATTTTGTGAATACATGTTCATGAACTAAAAATAACTTAGTGAAATTTTGCCCTAGTTAGGCAGATTTTTGACCTAACTTTATGGAAATTTTTCACATGGTTCCAAGGGGAATCTTCAAAAGAAATTTAAATATGAGTTGTAGATCATATTTCAAGCTTTACAAAATGTCCAAGAACTCCTTGAGATCATTCTTTAGTAGGGAGAATCGAAGAGATGAAGTTGGTGTTTTGTCACTTGAATTATAGGTCATTTTCATGATGAACACAGATGAAAATCAATGTTAGGCTGCATGATCTTTGCTTTGCAGGCCTCAAACTTTTTTTTAACTCCATAATTAATGGATAACATAAACTTTTAAGCTATAATCCAAGTGATTTAATCTTTATCCAATCCACATTGCCATTTTGGGAAGAAAGCTAACAATACCATTCTTGTAAAGCAAGCTTTTTGCATAAAGTCCACTCTTGAGCCTCTAACTTGTTCCCTCTGATCACACTTCACCTACAAAGTCAGAAGCAAGAGTGTTTAAAGCATAAACACTCTATCTTAGTAAGTACACAAACATTGAAACTTGTTTTTCTCAAAAAATAACATGTTTGGCTTAAGGATGCAAATTCAAATTTTGAGTTGATGCAAGCCTCAAAACCTCTTGCTTATAAGTATACACACTATTTTCAAGTTGACACACGAGCAAGAAGCCCCTGAAACTCACTCAAACTCCCTCTAGCCAGAAATTATTCCAAAACACCATTGTTGTGCAAGTTCTGACTTTACATACCAAACTCACATTTCCCTTGTGCGTTTCTTGGCCTTTTAGTTTCTAAAGCTTCCTTGCATCAAGAGTAACTCATCCTTGTGCCTGTTTCATTTCTGTAACACCATTTTCCCTGTCTTCCATAACCAAAAACAGAGCATTACAGTTGGACTTCTCCAGACCATTCCAGCCATCCTCAGCTCAAGCCAGCCATTGCATTAGCTTCCTATAGGTCCAAGGAAGCTAACCTGATCATCAACACTGCTTGAAACAAGCTCATTTACATTTCACGATTTCCAGTTTTGAGGTATTTTTCTTGAACTTCTATCTCATTACTTAGGCATTGTTAGGCTTGCATTTGTGAAGATAATATGTAGACCTCATTGCCACAAAGTTGTACATATCCATGGTTTGCATTTATATGGCCTAAGCTTAGAGAATTTTAGAGTTGAAGTTTCTAAAAATTTTAGGGTTTAAATTAGGGCCAGAGGAATTCTCTGTTATCTTTGACTTTCAGCCTTAATTATTTACATGGTTAGATTCGTGAGGAAGAATGCAACAACTTTCATTTTGTCACTTTCCATTTTTGTTGAGAAATGAAGAAGTTACAGGTACACCGGCTGGAGGTTGAACATGAAGTCATCAGGACTTGATTTGCCTTATATATTTATGGTTTTGTTAATATAAACGGATGTATAGCCACCCCAATGGTAAAGCGCGCGTCTGTTCACCCAATGGTCCTGGGTTCAAGCCCCAGCGTGACCATTTTGCTTTCTTTTCATTTTTTGACATTTTTTTGGATTTTGTTTGCAGGCGTTGGGCCTGACATTCTTTTTTTTTTGCTAGCATATCCCCTGTTTACTTGTGACACCACCTTGGCCCATTTTATTTTTATTTATTTATTTATTTCTTTTTCTTTTTAAATATATCTTCTAAAATACCAAAAAAATCATAAAATGTATAAAAATAATAGATTTATATTTTGACCTAATTTAAATATTTTTCCACATAAAAAAATTATTTTGTTCATTATACTTTATTTACTTTTACTAATTTCCTTGTAAATTAATTTAAAACTAGATTATTATTTATTAAAATATATTTATTTTTAATATAAAAAAGACCAAAAATATTTCATAACACCATATATTATTTTCATGACAAAAAATATAAAAATTACTTTTTTTTCTTTAAACTTATTTTCTTTTAATCAACTAAAATAGATTTAGGGTTTTATTAAAAAAAACATTTTTTAATTAATTTCTTTCCTTAATTAACTTAAGTTAATTTGATTTAATTGTCTTTCTCTAATTAGGTTTAGGTTAAAAAAATTTCATATAAAAATCCAAACACAAAAAAAATCATTTCTTTCAATTTGCATTTGTACTTTATATATTTCTTCAAGTATTTGCACAATATTCAATTTGGTTGTAATAGATTAATTAGGTTTATATTATTGCAATCCCCATTCATAAATTGTATACCCCCTCCCACAAATGTTGTAATAGCGTAGTAATTTTAAATTTTGCAATTTATCGCTTTTACATAATATGCTAGTAATTAGGATTTGTATGGGAAGATAAAAATCAATCAAATAGAAAACCCTAATTCAAGACAAAAACAAGCATGAAAATGACACACTTGCACACAAGCACCCCTAGGATTATTCCACTTGGTTGCCTTATACAAAATGGCCATATTATGCATGTAAGGTATCTTAGCAAAAACAAACAAATACAAGATCATAGTCCCTCGATGACGCTACCTATGTTGCCTTTTCAAATGATCTCAGTCCCTCAAAAAGAATGCTAAGATACTTTGTAACATTGCTAATCATGGCTATACGATGACCCACGCCCATCCCGTTTACATCCAAAGATAGGGTTTCTTACCAAATCAATGGTAAGACAACAATATTGAAGGAAAAGAAAATGAACAAGAAAGACATTTGAGTAGGTAGATTATTCCTAATTACTTGCTCCATCTCAAAACAAACATCATTGCTATTTAAAAAAAAACACACACACACTTTCAAACATATTACAAAATTAAAAACATTTTCAAAATATCAACATCTTTGTATACATTCTTACGAACGAGAATCATTACAAAGATTGCCTAAATAATGGCCTCTTTACAAAATACTTTCAAAAAATCACACCAAGCACAATTTCAAACAAAAGCAAGTGATCTAGAAAGTAACTAAGAGCCCATGGAAAACCATGGATGAAAAGGGTTCTAATACCTTCCCTTTTCATAATCTACCCCTGAACTCAAGAAATAATCTCAAAGGTCTTTCCTGTGCTTTTTCGCCTTTCCATTTGGATAAAAGAAAAGTCGGTGGCGACTCTTGCTAACTGCAACATTTGCGATCAAACACAAAACCTTCAAGTCAGTTCTCCTACCGTATCACACATTTAATTATATGTGGTATTGCATAATAATTGATTTAGCGATGCTTTGTGAATGTGTGAACTAATGATGTTGATGATTGTTGACTAATGATTTGATGAAGCTATAAATGAATAATGAAGTGAAGGTGTGAGTATAACATGAAGTTTTGATGATGTGTGGATCCTTGCCAATGTGTTATAACTACTATATTTATTCCTTATGTCTTTTATAATGATTGTTATTACTCACCCTTTCTGCTTGGAAATGTTGTCTCTTTACGTGGGTAACTTATATATGATCAGAAATAGTTTGTTGAAGCTTAGAGGATAGCTTTGGTGTGTGTTGTTTAATTCCATTAATTTTAGAAGGTCTTGCTCTAATATGTAACATTGGGGTTGGGAATGTTTATTTTGAAACTATTATGTCCTCTTTCTTACTTTGAGATGTTGATTTACCTTTCATGGTATTTAATTTGTTTGATTTATGAATCATGAACGATGAAGTGTGAGGAAGAATTTATGAAATATTTTTAATAAAGATGTTGAGACTATGATTTCGCTGCGACGATTTTGAATTTGATATTTGATGATGTCAAAGGAATAATTTTTTTAAATGTTTTTGAAAATCCGCATTACAGAGCAGGATGTTTTATATGATGTTTATATGAAGATGTGACATCCTTGTTGTGATATTATTTGAATTATTTGTGTAAAATATACGCTAAATATATATGGGTTTAGAAGGGTGTTACATAATTTCCCTTTCATTCAAATCTGACACTTTATTATATCATCCTTGAAATCAGTTAAGAAATTAAATTCCATTCTCAGCTTAAACTCGTAGTCCTTGCTTAGTTGCTTCTTCATAAACTTTCCATACTTTAGCAGTTTTTCATCTTCAGATGCATCTGGATCACATATTGGTCTTCTTCCTTATCCCTTCTTTTAGAATCCCTTATTTTAAATTCTTTGGCTATCCTTCCAGATGCAACAACAATAATCTTATTCTTCTTTGTAGTCAATTTCTACTTGGGTGACTTGGTGGCACACATCTTAAACCTATATGAATTCCCATTAACTTCAATTCTAGGTGTACCAAGTTTGGGCTTATCAATTACACTTAATTCAAAACCATCATCCATGGCAGTCATTCTCTCATCCTTTGTATCGTCAAACCTAACCCTCATTTCATCATCATCACTTTCTTCATCATTTAAATTAGTTTCTACATTAATTTAAATGCATCGAGGCTCAACAAAACTAGGTATACACCGGGATGGTCACCACACTATATCCTAAGAAGGCCAAGAGGGGTACAATGGATTCTAAAGGTCATAAGCTTCACAGACTCTCAGATCGAAAGCAATAACGTCATTATGATTTACTCGCAAAACATCAGTACAATCAAAGGGGCCTCTATTGAGCAGGGGATCTCAAGTCAACCTACTGAAGCTTAACACCAGGTAGGTCAATCATGACTATACCACCCTCCTAATCATAAGTGCACTCAAGTCCGGGTATAGGACTTATCTCACCACTTAGAGATCACCAAGCACCCAAAAGCAAAAGCAACAAACATAAGCAAAAACATAAACAAAATCAAGCTAGGCTCAAACCACTTGAGAACTAGTCCCCAGCAGAGGCACCAGTCTATCACGCATGGAAAATTGAGATTAAGTTATTGATTAACTTAACTCAGAAAAAGCAAGAGTCGCCACTGAATTTTATTGTTTCCAAAGAGAAAAGGGAAAAGGTCTAAAAAACCCACAAAAGTTTTGAAAACAAAAAAGATATTTTAGGTATGAGGGTTGGTTATGCAAGGGGAAGGTATTAGCACCCTTCACATCTATGGCACTTCATAAAAATCGGTTGCATTTGTTTATGAAAAGAGCTTTTTGTTTGTTGGTTGTTTTTAGGTGAAAATGCATTTTTTCATATTCGAGTGGAAAACTCAACTTACTATCCACAAGTATGAGGAAATGAGCATTTGCATCATCTCGATATAGAGATTTTTACTTGGATTTATTTAGCAAACATGTCTCAACATTCAAGTGGAAAATGTCAATCAATTTCATAATATACTGTAGAAGTATAGGAATTTGCATCACTTCAAGAATAGTGTCATATCATTTCTTTCAGAAAAAAGGTATGGTTTGAAAGAAAGAAAAAGAAGAAAAGTGCACTAAGGCACAAAAAGAAGTTTGATGAGGTTTGGTCATTTTTAGGAGTTTTAAAAAAGTTTGAATATGCTTAAGTATTTTAGCATTTATTAAGAAAACAAATTTCTGGATCACTTGACAAAGTCAAGGTTTGTTTAAGAAAAGATGTGAAGTTTGAAAATAATAAGTTTTGAAATAGGGAGAAGATTTTGAAAATTAAAGAAGGGTAGGAGATGAAGAGGCTATCCTAAAACATAAAGTAAATGACAAGAAATAAAAGGTCTTGTTGTAAGGTAGCCTAAGAGAAATCCTTTGTGTGTGCAAGTGAACTAACCATAAGAAGAACAAGCATTTGACATTGGTCAAAACCAAAATTTCTTTCCCTTTGAATTTAAGCCACAAGTTGATCAAGCACAATGAGTAGATGAATACCACAAAGTCCAGATAAAGGTCACAAAATCTCAAAATATGGCCAAGTCTCAGATAAAACAAAAGGTCCAAATGATTCTAACTCTCAGCTACCACAAAGTATCCGATGAAATTAATGCCTCAGATGAACCAAAGTATCAAATGAACTTCAAGATAAGGGAAATTAACCATGGTCTCAAGTCCAAAGTCCAAAATTCCATAAATAGTGTCAAAAGTCCTCAAGAGCACATTACAAGTTTTTTAGGGTTTTGTATTTATTAATGCCTTAAGCCTTTGAAGGGAAGTAAACAAAAATAAAGCAAAAAGATTAAAAAAAATGACATGAAATAATAAATGACCAGAAATTAAATTGCACAAAAGTAAAGGGTGAGAAATTAAATGACATTAACGTAAAAGTGCGAAAAAGTAAAGTTAGCATAATAATATGGAGTTAATATTAGTGTTAATAGTTAATCAACCGATTCATGATAATTTAGCGCTATGTTAAGCAATCGTAATTGGACTTATGTAGAAGTCACAACTAATTGAGATCGGACAATAGCAATGTAGGTATAGTGCATGTTAGAGAAATGATACAAAGTCATCCTCCGAAAACAACACAACACCATGATTAAAACAAAGCAAAAGGAAAGAGAAGAAGAAGAAAGGTGAGCAAGCACAAAGGCAAGGGGATTGGATCATTACTTCAATTCATCTTCTTCATGATACCTTGAGACAAGATGAGCTCCAATCGACCATAATTGACAAAGTCAACAAAAAGTCAGAAGTACCAATTATCAAGAACAATCAAATTAATATTTAAACCAAATTTAAAATGACTTTTAAATGGTTTAAAATGGAAATAAAAGAGAAAATACAAAAGATGTATCAAAACATCAACTAAAAAGCCACAAAAATTTGATAAAGTCAGAAAAACTCCAAAGATTAAGATCTCAAAATTTTGGATCCAAAAATTTCAAAATTATGAAGAAATAAATGTTTAAAGTTAATTAAAAAATAAAATATCAAAAAATGCTATAAATCATTTTAAAAATCTGGAAAAAAAACATATGAAGTAGAAAATATTTTTGTGGATTTATGAAAAAAAAAAGGAATGGAAAATCATTTAAGAGCAATTTTTAATGAATTTTGGAAGAAAAAGGAATTAAATAGAATTTAAAAAATAAAATGATCCAACTACTAGCAAGGTGGCGCATTGTCATTGGTTGGATTCAAATTGTTCCCACGGTAACGCGCCAAACAACTCGTCTTCAACCTCTAGCCATCCAATTTTGCAGAACCATGAACTTGTGAATTTAAGCTGAAACAAATCATGTTTCAGCTTCACATAACATCATCGTCCATGTCTCTTTGCTTCAGATCAATTTATTTGATCTGAACAAAGAGAATTTGCATAAAAACGTAAAAACCCTAACAAGTTTCAAAGTAAAATTAAATGACTAATACAATGAATAAATCACAGCTAGGTGAGGGCTTAACATTAAAAGATCAAGACGAAGAGTGTGATAAGTTGTTTAAGTGAAAATGAAACTCGTAACTACCTGTTCGAATTGAGCTTCAAAGGTCTGAAAATGGTGAAATGGAGTTTGTACTTAGATTTAGATGTGTTGTTGAAATTTTGTAATGCTTCAAGAATCTTCAGATGATGCCGATGAAGGATTCTAGGTGGAGAATTAAAGTTAAAATGATAAGAAAATGAGTTTAGGTTTTCTGGTTTTTGAGAGGTATCGGGCTTGAGAGAAGCTGATTTTTTTTTACTATTTAAGCTTGAAAATGAAGGCAAATGATGCTCTATTTATAGGAGAGTGAGTGAGCTCATCATACATGCCAATTTCAGATCCCAAACGTGTAAACTCATTCTAGAATTTTCTCATCCAAACCATGTGAAATTGAGTGATGAAAAGCATGATTTGAGCATGAATAAAGGTCGTTTTTCACTTAGTGGAATGTGTTTACAAAAAACAAACAAGTTTTCACATGTGTTGTGGTCCCCAAGATGAGTTTTAGGTTATTTCTAACTACGGGTCATGTACCAAAGATGCATAGTTGAGTCACCATATTCAAGCTTAGTCCAAATATAATCTACTTGTGCATTTCTTGATTTTCTTTTTGCCAAATGATACTTTCATAGAGTAGAACATAATGCAAAAAGAACCAATTCAAAAGGATGCTTGATTTGAAAATGATATGAGTTAAAAGTTGGGGTTATGGCATTGAAAAATAGGCCTGGCATTAGGTCAAACAGGTCATGACCTAGTTTTGTGCATATGTGACCTCCAACATTTGATGGACTTAGAGCCTAAATTGATGTTTGACCTCTGAAGCAAAGTTATAGAGGATATCAAAAGGGATATTTGGCTCAAATAATCTCCCAAAAATATTGAGAAATGAGAAAGTTATGGGTTTGGAGCAAATGACATGCCATACTTGAATTCATGGCATCCAACCTTGTATCAACTTGTGATTTTTTACCTTTTCTTGGATTCCAAGGCACAATGATGATTATTTTAATACCACATGATTGAAGCTTGATTGGGCCTTGAAATATCTTGAGGATTTCTTGAGAAATTTGAGTGAAAAGGACATGAAAATAAACATATGAACCCTAACTTGAAACCACCTTGAAGAAATCCCTCAAACTTGAACTTCTTTTGATCAATTGATATTGAATAAAGCTGGACATGATGTGATATAAGATTATAGGTCATTCCTTGAAGAATAAGCCTTATTTACCACTTGTTGACCTTGACTTTTACTTAAGGGATCAAAAACCCCTAATTTAGAAACCCAACTTGATCTCTTGATGAAAAAACCCTTCCTTGCAAAAATAAGAAAAGGAAACAAAGCATATTTTTTTATATTTTGAATAGGTTTAGTAAGGCACAAAAGAAAGTAAACACAAATATATAAGAAAACACAATGGGTGCTTGATGATCTCCCACACAACAAACCCAAAGACAAGAGAGTTAGGAGGTTACCATGTTTGTGATCTTGATGAAATGCAATGATATGATAAGTGAGATATTAAGAGTAAAAATTAGGGTATGACACACATGATCCCCTAAATAAGATACAACCGAATCATTATCATCAACAATGCAACACAACATAATCATACAACATCAATATTAATGATTTTCATCAATTGAATCAATAATCATTATAATCAACAACAACCAACAAGAATCAAAATCTTATATTTACCATTCCCCCATATCATTCATAATTGACAACTATTACTCACCCTTACCTTAGAATTGCTCTAGGAATTGCTTCTTCTCATACTCTATGGATGAATTTTCTCTCTTAGCTTTCTCCTTGCCCTATCATATTTTCTTCCAAATTTCATGTACCAACAAAACGATCTCACGTTTTCCTATTTTTCCCCTTTTTTTATCTAATATTACTATACCCTTATTATGCTTTTCCTCATATGCCCTCACTTATTCTCATGCAATTACCTCATTCCCCCTTAAATATCTACATTTCTAATTATTTATTTTCCTTATTATTTTATTAATAAACCACATAATCTATTATTTAATTATTATAAAATATTCTAACTTAAGAACTTATAGTCTCACCAATAATTTAATCACCACAACAAATCACAAATATTTCATGAATAAATACAATAAATCACTAATATTCATAAGTAAACACATAAGCATCATAATTCTAAACTTTGAGTGTTACAACTGATATCCCTAATAGTTTTAATTGAATGCGCCATTAGCAATTTGTGTTAAACTGCAACAACAACAAAAGTAGAACAACTTTACTAATACGAGGTTTACAAATCCGTAGTGGTAATAATTCTTCAAGCAAGACGAAAATACAATTATATTCAAAATGAAAAACTAATTCTACATAAAATCATTTGATGCACCATCCAAAACACCATAAAAACACATTTAAGTTGTAGTCATCAAAGTTGAGGTAAACAAACAGACAACATCAAGATTCTACATAAGATCATTTGATGCATCATTCAGAACACCATGAAAATGCATACAACATACAAATGAAAACACGATGAAACATAATGCCACTCATACAAAATATGCCGCAAAATTCAAATGTCTTTATGGAGAACACATTAGTTTGATTGCACATGAAAGGAAGACGGAGGAATAATACCTAGAATGCTTCAATGTTGAATGAAGCAACTTTAATTTTTCTCGATTGTCTCTTCTTCTGCCGAGCTAAAATGCATGGAATGAAGCATAAATAATTTAAGGAATGTGTCTCTTGTCTCTTAAATTCCTTTTAAATGTATCGAATTAAAAGAGAAATACATAATTCACCTGATAAATGTAAAGTGACTTTTCATTTCTGCACAAAAAATTTGAGAGGTATTATTATGATGTTGATAAAATACCAAGATAAATTGGATAACTCATAAATATGAAGAAATAATAATGGTTAATGCAATTAGTCGAATTTATCCATAAATTTAAGCTAATTAAGCATGATTAAAGAAGAGTTGTTTGAATATTAGTTGAAAAGTGTTTGTTTGGAGAAACAACATAACGTGTTTTGATTGGCTATTGCACTTCTTCGAATCCGTGGAGGCCACATACCCGATAAAGAAAACCGAATGACGGATATACTTTTATCTCTTCAAATGACTAAATTATCCTTACATGTATAAATTATCATCATTTCCATCTCGGGCAATTTCGTAATTAATGACAAATGGGTTCCAAGGCAATGGCAATGGCGGCAGAGAAGATCGGGACGGCGGTGCGGCGCCAAGCCGTTTCCTTAACCGACGCCGCCGCCTCTAGAATACGCGTCTTGCTGCAGCAGCGTCAGAGACCATTCTTAAAGCTCGGCGTCAAGGCTCGTGGTTGCAACGGCTTATCGTACACCCTAAATTATGCAGGTATGCTATTTGCACCCCTTTCAAAATTGTGTTAATAATTATTTATAGATTCTTGTGATTATTTGCATGTGAACGGTTGATTCTGTGTTTTTTGGTTGTTAGAAATTTTTTGATGTGTTTGTTTGATTAGGTATATGAATAGGTGATTTTGTTAGTGAAATATTTGAAAGGATGAAATGGAATGTGGTTTGAAGTTTGTTGATTTGGATTTGGTGGTGTTTTGATTTGACAGATGAAAAAGGGAAATTTGATGAGTTGGTTGAGGATAAGGGTGTTAAGATATTGATTGATCCTAAAGCTCTTATGCATGTTATTGGAACCAAGATGGATTTTGTTGATGATAAACTCAGGTAAGTTTTTTGTTTAGTTCTACTTGATGTACTTTTGTAATTTTGATTATAAACTGATGATATGAACCCAAAAGAAGCTCATCCGATCAGATTTTAAGCTTCCGCCTTCATGATTCGTGTTTTGGTAAAATTGTTGGGTCTGTTGCTCTGGGATGAATCCATCCTCCAGTTTGGTTAGCTTTTATTGGTATTCATATTTTGATTTTGATATGGACTTAGAATGTTAATCACAATTTGTTGCAAATTTGCAATTGGTCGTGCTCCCCTATTTTGCTGCAGTTTAATTTTGTCATCTCGTCTTCCCTTCCACATCCAAATTGTGAATAGCTTGTGCTTTTGTTTTTATAACTTACTATTAGTTAGTGTTTGTGAGTTAGATCTGTTGTGCAATGGGAAACCTCCACGCTTTTATTTTGAAATATGGAGAGTTTTGGGCATTGTAGATTAGCTTGATACTGCAATGTTTTCTGCCTCCTTTATGCTGAAGATGTATGAATGTATTTGTACTTTTGGGAATGAGAATATGCATTACTAAGAGGGAAGCTTTTGATGAAAAACTCATGAAATTGCCGGTTATTTTGTTGCAATCCCAATTTTGTGAGGGTTAGTCATTCACAAAATGAAATTTCGATTCCTGAGAAAACTTAGCACGAAAGGCACTAATTTGCATTAGTTACTACTTGATCTGATCTCGAGATGAATCCTTCAGACTCAGAGGTTTAAAGGGAAATGGATTCCCTGAAGTCAATTAGTAACTGCACGGAAATCTCAACTCAACCATTGATCTGTCAAAATAACTTTTATATATTTACTGGATATTAAATCTGTACCATTAGATTTCAATCTAATGACCTATATCGCACTGACAGCGTGAATGCGTGGTTCCCTGACGGCAGGGAATCATGTTTTGGTTTTAGGCTGCATTTTAGCATATAGCCCTTGTACAAAAAGGCTTAGACCGCCCTTGCAAAAGAGGGAAGATGTTGATGAATATGTGGCATGAATATTTGTCTGTGGTTACATGTGATGTGCATGATCCTGCTACTCGCCTCTTTTTTTTCTTTTTTTCCACTGGATTTGTTTAAAATATTATTTCCTGGCAGATCTGAATTCGTATTCATTAATCCAAACTCCAAAGGCCAATGTGGTTGTGGTGAATCTTTTATGACAACGCCAAGTACTGGAGCCGCTAGGCAAGGAAGTGGTTGAAATTGTCATTCAACCGGCGTTGGTCCTCATTTTAGTAGTCTTCTTTCATGGTTGCATTGTTAAACATGCAAATACCACAATTGGATTTCTGTAATTTTGCTTGCGAGACCAGAGGAAAATAAAACTTTCAGTATACGAAATTCTCTGAAGTTGATGTTGATAAGGCGTAAGACAACAATATGTACTAGCATATCATTTTTCAGACAACTCTTACTTCATTCATGTAAAAAAATTGTAGTATTATGAATACTGTATAATTTGTAGGTTGAGAAAATCAATAAAACAATTTCCTCTTACAGTTATTTATTTATTGCCAATTATGATTGCACTTTTATTTAATGATGATGGTTGCAGCATTGCTTCTCCTGAAATGTGGAAACTGGAAAGACATGTTGAGATGGTGCAAAATATGTTTCCTGTAATGGGAGCTTTGTAACCAGAAATCTCCAAACTGATCAAATAGTTCTTGGCAGGAAAGATGTGTATTCTTCTAACTGTCACCAGTCTGAATATGTTGGCTATGAGAGCAATGATAACCTGCTAACATATGATGGCACAATTAATTTTGTGAAATGATTCTAGTGAATAAATTTACTTATGTAGTTGTAAGGGAGATCAAGCCATGGTGTACAATTGGTGTTTTGATTTATTTTTTTTTGAAAGCAAGAGAATTTTTTATCAATATTCAAAATTATACAGAAAAAACCGACAAACGGATAACAAGCTACGCTATTATCCCTTTTTGGATGGCAAAATCAATTATTTTAAAAATTACATTCATCGTCTTAGATGATACAACATTACTATGTATGAGCCTTTATATTATTTGTAAAAGATTTAGTGTTTTTGGTGTTAGAAAATCAAGCGTCAAAAGACAAATGGTATGAAAACATGAAGATTGTCACACCATGCTTTCTCATGCTTAGCCATTTTACATGAAGCGATTTTGAAAGTTGCTTGTTTCACAATTAACCTCTAGTCCTCAATTCCACTAGTAATCCCGTTAGAATATCTACCGGTTTAAGTGTCGATCTCTCTTGATATGAGTTAGTCAAAAATCAAAAACTACACTTTCAATGTCTAATGCTATGTTTATTATTAGAACAAAAATAGAAGGGGTGTACTGTGGAGAAGTGGAAGGAAATTAATTTTACTTAATCTTCTTTTAACTTTGGTTAATCCCTTTCAATAAATTTTGCTTAAACCCATTCAATACATGTAGAAGAGGAAATAGATATATTGTTAATCCCATTCAATTACTTTTGTAGTGTTTTATTTGCCCTAATCTTCTCAGCAAGAAGATCCACAAGCCAAGTAGCTATGCAATAATGGCTCCTACGTCCCTATTACACTTGTACCACTCAGATAGTGGAGGATGCCAACACTTGTTTCTTGCTCGATTATTGGTTGTTTCACATATATGGTTACTATTGGATGTCATTATATTGAGATAGTTATCTTGCATATCCAACTTTTTAGGGCTACTATCCCCATTAAGGTTTCTGTTTTCTGGATTTGAATCGGTCCTTTAGTGATAGAGATCTGTAGCTTCGGCATTCTTGTCGTTGATCTGGAGCTGGTAATAGATAAGGAGTCTAATGTTTTTAAAAAGGTGAGAGCTTCGATTCCAGTTCTCTTTTGCTTGTAACTTTCTATTAAAACTAATTTTATTATTGTACGAGTTTTTTTGTTTTGTTTTTTTATAATTGTCCGTCTTGTTGTTTTGGTTGCTATGGTTTATGAAAAATGTGTCTTTGATCGAACAAAATTCAACTGGTTGGTTGAAATTTTAGTGTTTGTGTTCATCCTCATTTTCATATTCACATAATTAGAGGTGTTTTTTTTTATAGGTGCATAAAGTTAAAGATAAAGATAAAAGGAGAGGAGAGAGAAAAAATTGTTATAATAAATTTTTAATTAAAAAATTTAATTGTTGTATTATGAAAAGACTAATCACAAAATTGTTTGAATACATAAATTTCAAATGTTACGTAAGCAAAATTAACCATACTAATAAAATTCAGAACAAGATTATGAAGCATGTAATTTTTGAACAACACAACTTCTGAAACAATAATTTTTTGAACATGAATTATTTCTAATAATAATTTCAACTAACTAAAATTTACAACACAAATTTCATTCCTCAAATGGATACAATGTTCAGTCTTGACAGTTTTAGTCAACACATCTGCAAGTTGCTTCTGAGTGTTATAATGTATAATTTCTACCGCTCCATTCTGAACCTGATTCCTCAAAAAATGATATTGTGTCAATGTGTTTGCTCTTTCCATGCAGTATTGAATTCTTGACAAGGCTTATAGCTAATTTGTTGTCAATCATCAACCTCATAGGCTTACTTACCTTAATCTTCAGATCCCGCAATAAGTTCATAAGTCAAACAACTGGACACGCGGACAAAGCATCTGCAATGTACTCAGTTTCATAAATTGGCAATGTAACCATTGGTTGCTTCTTGGAGCACCAAGAAATAAGACCTCACAAATACTTGAAAAAAATATTCAAAAGTACTTATTCTGTCAACTCTATCTCCACATCAATAAGAGTATGAATAGCATATCAAGGCCGAGTCAGATTTAACACCATAAGGGAACAACACTCCATACTTTAAAATCCCTTTAATGTACCTCAATATCCTGACATCAGCTTGGTAACGTGACCACTTTGACTTGTTCATAAACTTACTCACGATTCCAACTGCGTAGAAAATAGAAGGTCTGGTGTTATAAGATATCTCAATAAGCAAACTAACTGTTTAAAAATTCTAGCATCTACATCATCATCCTCAATATCAGAATTCAACTTGTGATTCGTCTCAGCATGTGTGATTGCAGTCTTGCAATTTGTTAGCTCAAATCTCTTCAGAAGCTCAAGTTTATATTTCAACTGATGCAAAATGATACCCTTTTTAGAGTATAAATTCTCCATCCCTAGAAAATATACCATATTTCCCATATCACTCATCTCAAACTCATTCATCATCACCTTCTTGAACTTGGCTATCTCATTTGAACATCTCCCTATTAGAAATATGTCATCAACATAGAGACACACTAGAATCATATTGCTTTCAGAAGTATGCTGAACATAAACTCCATATGCCATCTCACATTTTATGAATCCTTGAAGCTTGAAAAATGAATCAATTTTTCAAATTCCATGCTTTATGAGTTTGTTTCAGTCCATACAAGGCTTTATGAAACTTAAACACCATCTCTTCCTGGTTCTTTTTCACAAGTGGTTGTGACACATAAACTTCCTCTCGTAAATGACCATTCAGAAATTCATACTTCACATCTAAATACATCAGATACCAATTCCTATTAGTCGTTATATCAATCACTAATTTTATTATTTCATGTCTAGCTACATACACAAACACTTCAAATCAATCTAATTCGAATTTATGTAGAAATCCTCTTACTTATAACCTTACTTTGTGTTTTCCAATTGATCCCTCTAGCTTCAATTTCATCTTGAAAATCCATCTGACGCTGATGGATTTTTTGTTCTTTAGAAGCTCAGTCAACTTCCAAATCTTGTTTCTTTCTATAGCCTCAAGTTTTTATTTCATGGTTTTTAGCCACACTTTATTCTTGAAAGCTTCTTCAGTACTAACTGATTCATAGTCTACCAACATGGCACACTAAATGACTTCTCCTTCAGAGTCTATTTCAGTATCTTGTAACATGTCAAACTATGTGAATCTTCTTGGTATTTGTTTGGTTCTTTGTGGCCTCTAAACTTGTTCAAAATATTCTTAGGATGCTGGAACAATATCAGATTACGGATTACCTTCAGAATTTGGACCACCTACAGAAGCATGACCACCGTCAGAGGTTGGATTACCACCAGAGTCTGAATCATCATCAAAATCTAGATCAGAATCAGATTCACCTTCAGAGTCAGACTCGCCTTTAGAGTCTCCTTCAGCTTCAGAGTCACCTTCAGACTCTGACTTATCTTCAGAAACAAAATCCCTTTTCGAACTAAATTCTATTTCAGAGTCAAAAATACCTTCAGAAGTACTCAGGTGTTAACGTTGCACTAGAGTTGGATTGAAACTTGCTCCAATCTCACACTTTTGATTCTTTCACAATGATGTCTCTACTGACTTCAACTTTGTTGGTGACTGGACAGTAAAGCTTATAAGTGAAGCGACTCGAAAAATATAACCCAATAAAGTCACCACCAAATTTTATTTATTCCAAAAAGGAAAGGGAAAAGATCGAGAAAACTCACAAAAAAATAAATAAATGGATAAGATGGTCATCACAACCAAATTAGAGCCCGAGAGCCAGTTATGCAAGGGGAAAGTATTAACATCTCTCACATCTATCGTACTCGATGTGAAGCTTTTAGTTAGTGTGTGTTTGAGTGTTAGTGTGATAAGGTGGGAGAATTGACTTGAGGTTTTACGTTTGTGTTCGCAAATGTTTCGGTTTAGCAAGAGTCGCCACTGACTTTTATTTTATCCAAAAGGAAAGGTAAAAAAACACAGGAAAGACCTTTGAGACGTTTTCTTGAGTTCGGGGGGTAGATTATGAAAAGGGAAGGTGCTAGCACCCTTTTCATCCATGGTTTTCCATGGGCTCTTAGTTACTTGTTTAGATCACTTGCTTTGCTTTTCCAATTGTTTGAAATGGTGTTTCGTGTGGTTTTGAAAGTATTTTGAAAAGAGGCAACCGTTTAGGCAATCTTTGTAATGATTCTCGTTCGTAAGAATGTATACAAAGATGTTTGTCTTTTGAAAAATGTTTCAATATTTTGAAAGTTGTTTTGGAAATGTTTTGAAATGTGTTGTGTTTGTTTGAAAACAGCAAGGGTTGTTTGCAAATTGATCAAGTAACTAGGAGCATCTACCTACTCAAATATCTTTCCTACACATTTTTATTCCTTTGACATTGTTAACCTACCATTGTTTTGGTAGATAACCCTATCTTTGGATATTAAACGGGACGGGCGTGGGTCATCGTATGACCATGATAGCAATATTGCCAAGTATCTTAGCAAGTTTTGAGGGACTAAGATCATTTGTTTAGGCAACTTTTGATAGCGTCATCGAGGGACTATGATCTTTTGTTTGTATTGTTTTGCTTTGCCAAGATACCTAGCATGCATACCATGGCCATTTATTTTAAGGCAACCAAGTGGATGAAACCCTAGGGGTGCTTGTGTGCAATGTGTTGTCATTTTTCATGCATTTTGTCTTGTATTTAGGTCATGCTATTTGTTTGATTTTTGTCTTATCATACAAACCCTAATTTACTAAACATGTGTATAATGCGATAAATTGCGTAAAGTAAATCTAAACTATTACAATAATATTATGGGAAGGGGGATAAAAGTTTTGAATGGAGGATATTTGCATAAAATAAAACCCTAATTCACTATTACAACCCAATTGAATTTATTATACAATAAATAAATAAATAAATAAATATACAATATTTAAATATGAAATAAAAATGTATGTAAAAATGTTTTTGTATTTATTTTTATGTATGTGAAAAATAGATTATTTAAGTCTAAAAATAATAAAAAATATTGTGATTATTTTTGAAAGGGTGAAAAACCCTAGTTTTTGTTTAAAAGAAAATATATTCTATGTTATTCATTTTATTCCCTTTTGTTCAAGAAAAATAATAATAATATGTATAAAATGTTAAAAAATTGAAAAATGTATGAAAATAATATTTTAAATGTGAAAAATAATAAAATAAAAATGTATGATATTTTTATATTATTTACAAGTTATTTTAAGAAAATGATTTCTAATTATTAAAATAAAACTATTTTTATATGCAAAAAATAAGATAAAAAAATAAAATAAAATGCAAAAAATTAAGAAAATATTTTTGGGATTTTTTAATGTTCAGAAAAAAAATAAAGTCAAAAATATAAAAATAAATGAAAAATATGCAAAATATAGAAAATGGGCCAAGGGGGTGCAAAAAGGAAACATGGGGGGTGTGAAAAGTAGGACAAACAGGCCCAAGGCGCGCCAGGCCCAGGACCTGTTGTCTCTGTCCTCCAGCCAAGCAAACACGCGTTTCTGTGCTTCAACCTGTAACTCTTGCATACATGCATAAAAACAAAATCTTGCAACATAAAACTTGTAGCATTTTTTATCACGATTCCAATGATATAAGATTTGAAACATAACTCTAAGAAATCAGGGAGAATTTCAGTGGCCCTAATTCCTGACCTAATTTTTTCATGAACTTCAACAATCAAATACTCTTATCTCAGTTAATATAAATGGAAACTATGCATATGTACAACTCAAGCAAGTTAAGGACTACACTTTTGCTTCACAAATCATGGCCTAAGGATGCCTAAATAAGGAGATAGAAACTTGACAAATACCTTGTTCAGTTGAGTTTGGATATGGCAATGTGGAAACTTTGAGTGAGGCCTGAAGTTCTTGTGAGCTTCCTTGAAGTTCCCTCAAGCTTCTCCAATACTCAGCTTGCCTTGAAGTTGCCTGAAATTCCTTGTAGAAGTCAACCTGCAAACTCCAAAAATGAAAATGGTGAAGCTTGAAACAGGGGTTACAGTTGCAAGACAAAGGCCTTGATAGTTTAGGTAGGAGGTATGGAATGTGTTTGAAGCCTTGAAACAAAAAATGCACGAGCAAAATATGATTTGGCTTAAGTTTTGCAGAAGATGCCCTGTTTTGGGCAGAAATGTGTTTTTTTGTGTTTTGAAGTGTTTGAGATGTTAGCAATTTGTGCTTAGGCTTGTTACAATGTTCTGAGGTTGTTTCAAATAATGCTCTCCCTTGCCTTTATCAGATGGATGAGTTATATTGACTTTTGCAAGTTTCTTGCTTTTGAAGAAAAGTTTGAAGTGACAATGCAAAAGCTTGTACTTGCTAGCTTATGGACTGCATAGAGTTGGTAAAATTTTTCTGATGTTTGTGGATCTTGTTTGCAACAAAAGATCAGGTCCATGGCTCAAGATTTGCAAAGTTGGAAAAAACAAGCTTTATCAAAATGGTATTATGAACTTTATGCCATAAATGAATTAATTCATTGTGCAATGCTTCAAAGATTAGAATAAAGCCAATATTTAATGTGTTAGCATTCAATTATGGAGTGTAGAAAGGATTAGGACCTGTAATACCAAGTACAAGCATGTTTGAAACTGATTTGTAACTTGTAACATTGTGAAAATGCCTTGATTAAAAGTGATAAATTACCGTTTTCTCTTCTTTGATTCTCCTTAACCACAAATGATCTTGGAGAGTTCTTGGACATTTTGGAAAGCTTGTAACATGCTCTACAATCCATATTTGAAATGAATTTTTAGATACCTCTTGGAACTAGGTGAAAAGTTTCCATGAAGTTAGGTCAAAAATCTGCCTAAACTAGGGCAAATTTTCACTAAGTTAAAAAGTTTATGGACCCCTATTCACAAAATCATAACTTGAAATCCAAGCATATTTTGGGAAAACTTTGCGAATCAAAGTTGTAGATTTCATGGAGGAATACAACTTTCATGTTGAAAGTTTTCTTTGAATCCAATTGCATCATGGTGAAAAAGTTGGAAAAAGTTGGGAAAAATAAGAAATTTTCATAACTTAGAAAAATTCTAAGTTATGAAAAATTTCAAATTAAAACCCTAATTTTCAAAATTAGGTTTCTTGGTTAACAAGTTTCATATTTTGACATATCTTGATGAATTATGACCCTTGACACTTGATTTTAACTAAAAAGTCAAAGTTTGACTTTTCAGTGTACATTTGATTTTTGATCAGTTGACTGCAAAATTCATCTGTCAATCCTATGCATTTGAGATCTTTTGAACTATGTGATTAGGTCAAGATGATTCTATTGAGTCCTTGAAATCATGCTTGAACCCAATTGGTCATTGGTTAGGTCAAAAATCAGAAATTGTCCTTCTACAGTCAAAACCCTAATTTTGACCATTTTGCCCTTTTGATGATCTGATCAAATTTCTTGAGGAGTTGTGGTCCAAACTTGATCAAATGGTTCATATGAGTCTAATAATGTTGATGTGGATAAAAAATTATGAGTTTTGACTGTAAATTGGCCATGGTTGACTTTTCCCCCAATACAGCTGATTTTTAGGTCAACTGTCCAATTGACTGGGCAAAAAAGTGATTCAAGGCTTGAAACTTGGTATGAGAAATCTTAGGGGTCCAAGATGGTGTATGAAAGTCACATGAAGCATTGATGGTCCAAAAATACTTATGCAAATTCAAACCCTAATTTCAGGTCATCAGTGCAAGGAGATGTCTTGAGCTGAGCAAACCCTAATCTTGTCTTGAGTCCAAGAAGTCTTGTGAGGCAAACCTTAATAATATGAGAGAGAAAATTTTGGGGTACAACAGTTAGCATGATATTCACTTACGTTCTAATTATTATGCGAGAAAAGAGAAAGAAAGTAAAATCTTTTTTTTTTACCATTGTGCTCTCCAAGACATCGCATCTTGTGCCTACGTATCCTCGTGGTGCAATAAGGAAATAAGAGCTTCGTAGTTATGGTGTTGGTTTTTCCTGGAGGGGAGAACTTATTATTTGTGAAAGAGGGAGTATTGTACCTGTCTGTTTGTGTAACTGATGCAACTCCGATATATCATTTATGCAATTTGTTTGTAGTTTTATTCCTCTCTCCTTGTTTGTTTGTGCTAAGAGTGTTTTCTCCAAATTTTACAAAGGGGAGATTGTTAGTACCATGGTTTTAGGATTGGAATAATTTTGCTAAAACATGGTTTGCAACATGATATTATAGAAGGTGTTCTAACATGCTAATCAGGTTCATTTAAAGGCAGATGTTCTGACAGATGTTGTAACATCATGTATCAGAATATCAGTACAGGCTGTATTTTTCTTGACAGATTTAAATTGATTATGTGAGATTCCTTTTGGTTTTATCTCACTGATTTTTTGTAGGTCAATAATTTTTCAATCTGGAACATTTGATTTATCTCCAGCTGTACACATGTTACCAAAATTGGGCTTTGAGACAATTTAGGAAATCTTGTGTTTTGTTCTAAGATTTAAGGAGATCTTTCTGCACAAATTGGTGCAGCCCTCAGCGTTTTCAACAAGAAACATCTGAGCGAAGAATCAAGGCCCATAGACTATTGAGCAGTATTTAAAGAAATTACCTAGACCTAAATTATTTAATAACTTTGTAAAAAATAAGGGGAAGCCTACTTTTCTTAGTCTTAGGGTTTGAGGGTTCTTCAAGGGAGTTTTTATTTTTGTATGTCCTCATGTAACTTTTGATTCATTTGAGTTGATTGATTGTTACTTGTTTATCAACTTATTGTTCTCCTATAAGCTTTTAAGCAAACAATTGAGTATTGTTCTTAGTGAAGCTTTTTAAAAAAACTAAGTATTTTTATATTGGAAGAGGGGTTCTCATGTATAGGAGTAAGAGGGGTTCTCATGTATAGGAGGTTTCTAGGTAGAAACTGCATTGGGTAGGGATTAAGTGATAAGTTGTAAATTGAGATTGTTTAGGCTTGGAATTAATACTACTGATAGTGGATTTCCTTCTTGGCTTGGTAGCCCCCAGAGTAGGTGAGTTGCACTGAACCGTGTTAACAATTATTTGTATTCTTTTACCTTATACACTTTTAAATTCTACATAATTTTAAATTCTACATAAATTACAAAAACGCCAGAAATCACCTGAACTCGCTGAAACACCGCCACACTCGTCAGAGTTGTATCCTCCTGATTGCCAATCGTCGTCCTCCTCCGTCACCGCCGGGGACGGTGATTCTCAATTTTATAACTTCTTCAATTTTTTGATATTTTCCCGATTTCCGTACAGGCACGTACATTTTTTGATTTTTCGACTTTTCCGTACTGTGTCTGATTTTTTGAATTTTCTCAATTCCATATGATTTTGCTAATTCCATACAATCTTCTCGTTTTTTTTTTTACTTTTTCCTAAAATTCAACTTTTCTGATTCCAATCGCTTGATTCCGTACAAAAAACGTAATTTAAAAAAAACAGTTTTATATGTTTTTCCGAAAAACTATACAGTTTATGTTATTTTCATGAAAATGGTTATTCTTACGGTAAATTGATTATCAATTTTAGGCTTCAATAGTCTTTTGTTCCCTGTAAGTTACCGAGTTTTTGATTTTGGTCCCTGTATCTTTTATTTTTGTCCAAGTTCTTATATGTTGAATTTAGTTTGGTTTAAGTCCCTGACGCTAATTTTCCATTACAAAAATGCTGATGTGGCTAACGTTGCTTACGTGACATGCTTTTTTGTTTCATTTTTTCATATTTTAAAATTCCATGTAGACTGATTATTATTATTTAATTATTTGGATGTTAAATGATTAAAAAAATAAAACTTTCAAAAACTACTACCAAGAAAGTTTGAACACTAGCCCTTTTGATTATAGTAAGATCACCTCACCACTAAGTCACTTATGTTAATTGATTAATATTCAAAGCATATGTATATATTATATGATCGATGCATGCAGTATTAATTAAGGAGAACTAAATCTAAAAATGAAATGATTTTTCAATTTGAACTTCTTCTTCTTCTCCTCCTCTAATACATATTCTTCTTCTTCTTTCTCTCAACTTTCATTCATGGCTACATCTTAAGTTGGTAACTTTACTTTATTCTAAATCATCAATTGGTAACTTTACTTTGTTTCATTTAATTTTATTGTTATTTTTAATGATGGGAGATGGGTTTACAAGCTTCATCATCTAATATGGTGGTGGATTTTTGTTGTACAATGCTAATCTTTAATCTTGATAGAAGTGTGAGAAATCATTTTTAAGCAAAGAATAAAAGCACATGTGATAATTATCATTCAAATAAATAATATGGACATAAAAAAGAAAAGGGAAAACAAGGAATAATTTTGGGTTTGAAAAAGGTTAGGGATGAAGATAAGAACACAAACCCAAAATTTTGGATTAAATAATTTTTCGTCCTTATAAGTTGCCGCGTTTTTTGTTTTAGTCTCAATAACCTTTTTTTTTTGTTTCAGCCTCTAATTATGGGTTTATGTTCTTATCTTCATGTCCAACCTTCGTACACACCTAAAAAAAATTCAGACCGATAAAAATATATGTGTTTGTTTATGAGGTATTCATGTATGCTTATTTAGTTCTCCACCATTTTAAACCATAATCATCTTTGGTAGTTTGATTATGTAACTTTATTATTCACATATTTTGTCACAATCTTCACCACCATCTTCCATTAAAGCATGTTGGTGATGACTCCTTTTGCAACTGTTTGTTATTATACATCCACACTTATGAGACAATTCCATGTTGGGATGAAATTATGATTTAGCACAGTTTTCATATAATTACAATTTCGGTGCAACTATTGAACAAAAGATGTTGATGGACAAGTAGTAAAGGAAGACGCGTTTGAATCCTACAAGTTACAAAAATATATTTTGTTAAATTTGTCATTGAAACATGACACTAAATTATTTGGCATGAGTGTTTATACATGGACCAAAATAAAGAACCCCTAACTTAAAGGGACCATAGGGACCACAGGGATATAAGACTATTTAAGCCTCAATTTTATTACCAAATCACCAAAAACATATAATAATAATAATATCTATATAACAATTAACACTCGTGAGATATTATCATATAAACCCTGATCATAGGGGTTAAACAAATCACATTGAGTCAAAATACATACAATCAAATATAACCACACAACATACATGATCGATCAGTATAAACATAGGGATAACATACACAAATCTTTGACGCTGATGAGAGCGTAAGTGAACCCCCATCCTTCTTATGCCTAAATCCACCATATAATAAGCAATCTCCCCTTACCTTAATCGGCGCTTTATAGATCTTGACGTTCCTCCCTCTCTATTCTCAATGCACTACTACTCTTTTCTCTCTAGATGCGCCGTTTCACTCAAAGTTCTAAGTCGTACCCTAGCTCCCATACTCACGTTAACTATTTATAGTCCCGATTCGACTCTTTCAACTCCTACTTACTCACACACTCTTCACTAATAATATTTTACCGTTAACGTAATTTTTCCTAATTGTAATATAACTTTATTATTATTATCCCAATTAAAATAAAAAATATGTTTTCTTATCACCATTATTATTATTACATTATTCTTAAATAATTATTTAAATTAAAAAAAATATCTTAAAATAATTATCACACCTATAAATAATTAAATATATATTTTTTAACTAAATTATATTAACCTTTATATTATTATTATTATAAGATCTTCCTCATAATAATAATAATAATAATAGTAAATAATTAAAAAAATATTACTAATTCTTACTAATATTTTAACTTATCTAATCTTTTAATTAAAATTTTAATGTTCTCAAACTCAACTATTTTAATAATTATTAAATTATCAAAATAGCTTTTTAATATCTAAATAATTAAAATAGCATAAATGATCAATTTAGGTCAAACAACACAAAAACAAATTTTTAATATTTAAATAAAATATTAAAGTTAAAGAAAAAAATTAGAGTGTTATATCGAAAATGGTTGTTTTGGGCTGGTCAAAGACCCAATAAGGTGAGATCTATTAGTGATTCAAAGAAGGTCTACTATCTCGTTCAATCCAAAAATAAAAACTCTTCCGAGCATAAGATCTCAAATATTCGTATTTCTCACGTTTCAATCAACTCATCTTCTTGATTATCATCACATACTTTAACATTGAGGGCTAACCTCACATGTCTATCCATTGTGATCCATTGCACTGAAGATTTACCATACTGCATTGAGATTTTAATCTTCCTAGCTTGAACATGATTCTGGTTTTAATTTAGGACACTTAACAAACAAACAGAAATTAATATCTAAATCTATTTAAATATTGCTTAATATTAATTAATAAAATAATTATAACACTTGTCTTTAAATTAATATTTTTAATAAAACAATTAAAAATTATTTTTTATTTTTTTATCATCCACATTTTTATCACATTAATTTTTTATTAAATATTTTAATTAAAATAAAGCATCAATAATAAGTATTTTGATTTTGTATTTTTATAAAATACAATGAGACTTAATAAATAGAAAACAGTGTAGAGTTTTTTTTTATCTTAATAGAAAAGAAAGTGTAAAATTCGTAAAAAATATTATTAATATGAAAATAAAAATAAAAAATTAATACTTTCAATAAAAAATAATTTGAGAAATTATTTAAAGAAAATAAAAGTGAAATGTTAACCAGAAAAAATAAACATTAATTACCAAAATGAAAAAAAAAATGTAAATTAGTTTTAACTTTGTAATATACACTCATTTTAGTTTGACTAACGATATATATATATATTAAAAAAATTAAGTAGCTTAATTAAAAGTATTATTTAGGACTCACAATGTAGATATTTTCCCTTTTCTCCCAACAATAATTCTCAAGGAAAAAGAGATATTATTTTTTATTGACGATTTTATGTAAAAAAAAATTCACGTCAATTCGTCATCGTTCATTTATATTATTTTATAGACGATTAAAATAAAATTCAAATATTTTTCAAGATCTATTAATTGATTGTTTTACACTGTAATTTCATTTTACAATGAATTAAAAAAAAATTAATTCAATGAATCAAACACGTAGAGACGAACGAACCTCACCCTCACTTTTCTTCATTCATTCAAAGATTCCCCTATTCATTTGATCCATTTCCAGATTCCACTTCAACTTCGCGATCGCTTCATTCTTCTGGTTAGTCACTTTCTTCAATTCCATTATTCTTTTTCCTTCCATTCTTCAATATCGTAACTCTCAATTTTCCCAAAATTCCCAATTCAACAAATTTTTTCAAATTCTTACGATTAGTATTACTGTGCATTAGTTTTATCCTAATTAGCATTTTATTTTCACATTAACATTTGTTTAGTTATGATTGCGTTTACTTTATTCTCTTTTTAAAATTATTATTGGTGTTTACGTATCAGTGTCATGTGTTTCTGGTGTCTGTGTTTCATAGATTTCGAGTTTATTTTATTCGTTATGGAGAATATCCCCGTTGAAGTGATTGGTAATATACTATCTCACATTGGCTCTGCTCGTGACGCTGTGATTGCTTCAGCAACTTGCAAGAAATGGAGAGAAGCATGGCGTTCTCATCTCCACACTCTATCATTCAACTCTTGTGATTGGTCTGTTTATCATGAATTAACCTCCAACAGTTTGGAAATACTCATTACTCAAACAATCTTTCAAACCAAGGCATTGCAGTGTTTAATTGTATCCATGGGTGATGTTCATGAATTTTCAACTGCACCGGTAATCGCTTGGCTTATGTATACGAGGGATACCTTGCGCGAGTTGCATTTTTACGTGAGCACGCCGCCGATGTTTAATATTATTGAGAAATGCGGTAGGCAGAAGCTGGAAGTGTTGGCGTTGGGTCGGAACTCTATTACGCGTGTGGAGCCTAGTTATCAGAGGTTTCCTTGCTTGAAGTCGCTTTCGTTGAGTTTTGTTAGCATCTCGGAGTGGGATTTGTGTCTTTTACTTACCGCTTGTCCGAGGCTTGAGACATTGTGTATGGTTAGCCCAGAAATTGCTATGTCGGATTCGCAGGCTTCCATGGAGCTTAGTAGCGCTTCTTTGAAGGAATTCTCTGTTGAGTCGTTTGGTTCGGATAAATTTGTAATCGAGGCGGATTTACTCGAGTGTTTGCATCTTAAAGATTGTACTTTTGAGGTTTTTGAATTGATTGGAAAGGGATCTTTGAAAGTGTTGAAAGTGGATGATGTGAGTGTCATCCATCTTGATATTGGTGACAATGCAGATAACCTTGAGTTTGTAGACATAAGTAACTTCACAATTATGTGGCCAAAATTTTACCATATGATCTCAAAAGCATCGAAGTTACGCAGACTTCGACTCTGGGGGGTTGTTTTTGAAGATGACGAAGAAGTTGTCGACTTGGAAACGATTTCTGTTTGTTTTCCTCAATTGATGCACTTGTCATTAAGTTACGATTTAAGAGATGGCGTACTTAATTATGGTCTACAAGGCTCGTCTCTTCTGATGAATGTGTCGGTGTTAGAGCTTGGATGGACTTCAATCAACGAACTTTTTGCAGTATGGGTAGATGGACTTCTGCAAAGATGCCCCAACTTGAAAAAAATGGTCATTCATGGTTTTGTTTCGGAGGTCAAAACGCATGAAGAGTGCATAGTTTTGGCAAAATTTACTGAATTCATTATTCAACTTGGAAGAGAATACATGGATGTAAAGATAGAGTTTGAATATGAATAGCGAGTTTTGGAACTCATTCATTCTTTTCAAAGCCTTGACGATCATTCAACAAGAAGGCACTTCTATATCTCATGTGTTACTTTGTTCATTATTGTCTGTTTCCTCAATTGTGAATCACTTTTCACAAGAGTTCAGAAATTGTAAAGTGACAGTTTTTTTTGTGTAAAAGAGAGAATTTTGGTTGCTACATCTTTAGTATTTTACCTTTAGATCTTAACAGAGCTGTGTTTATTTGTTCAATTAGAGGGACATTGGTGAATGATTATCGAACTCATAGATACACATTCATTCTGTTTCTAATATGTTCTGGTACAAGACTTCAATTTTACTCATTCCAACTGTAATGGATATTTACTTTTGGCCTGTTTTAGACCAATTTAAAGGAATTTTGAAGGTCTATTCCTGGTTTTGTCTATGGAATGTGAAAATGTTTTGCGTCATTTTGTTGTTGTTGTTGTTGATTTTCAAAGGAAATTGCATTCTTTTTTTACTTTAGAGTACAATATATATGATTAATTTGAAGTGTCCATCCCTTCCTGTATTTATTATGTACATTAGACTTCAAATATTAAGACATTTATCCGATACTCGAGTCAAGGGAGTCGAGGGGTTTATTTGTGGTTTTGCATGCTTGTCTCATTATTTTACACTTTACAGAAAGTGTGAATCGTGTTGGGTGTACTGATAGATGTGAAAAGTATACTTTTCTCCTTTGTCCCTCTCTTATTTGAAGCTACTCTTGGATGCATTGTTCAAACAAGTGTTGTAAAAACCAGAACGGAGATCAAACACAGGTGAAATTTTAGGTCATTTAGTTCAATCAATTGAACCTCATGACAAAAAAAAGTAATTTTGCGGAAATTTATCATGTTTCAGAGGAGAAACTGAGTCTTGCATGAACCTGTCACAAAAAAGTAATTATTTTGTACAATCATGTCTTCCAGATTTCACTCAACAAGTATATAGTAAGATATAGTTACCACTTACCACGTTCGTTGCATCATTGCATCGTTATTTACAGCTTAACAAAGTAAAAGGAGTCTATAAATTTCTAATTGCCAGCATTGGTTGTCAACGTTTTTAAAGTATATGTGGATGAATAAGTATATGTGGATGAATGACATGACAATCTTGTGTGCAAGAGGGATTATAACACATAATTTAAAGTGTTAATGAATTTTTTTGTCCCTCTAAATATCTCAAATTTTATTTTTAGTCTCTCTAAAATTTTTCTTCAAAGAATGATCCTCCTAAAAATTTAAAATTTAATTTTTGGTCTTTCCTGACAAAATCGTAATTTCATCGCTAAAATAAAAATCGTCGCTAAAACCGTTGTTAAATTGTAAAATATGTTCCTCAGTTGCTCCTCAATTGCTAAATTGAAGGTGGGACCAAAAAATTTTAGATAGACTAGGAACAAAGTTTGAGATATTTAGAAGGACCAAAAAATTCATTAATCCTAATTTAAATTAGTCAGAGAGCCTTGCTTTCGTACGAGTCACACAATATCATTGTAAATAGTAAATAAATATAATATAATGATGACTAAGAAATGTATATAAAAAATAAAAATTAAATAGTCTCGGTACGTCGAAATGTATATTTTAATAGAAAAAAGAGCGATGATTAATAAATATATATATAATATATACAAATTAAGTAGTCTCCATACGACGGAAATGTATATTTTAGTAGAAAAAATAAATAAAATAATTAAGTTGCCATTTATTCGTGTTTTTAATATCGAAATAAATAGTAAATAAATATATTATAATGATGGTTAAAAAATATATATACAAAATTGAAATTCTGGCTGCAGATACTCAATGTCACGTTCAATGTTATGACACCGTATCTGACTTACTATATGACAGTAAATACAAAAGCAATAAAGAACACAGTCAATTGTTTACCCAGTTCAGTGTGCAACAACACCTACTCTGGGGGCTACCAAGCCAGGGAGGAAATCCACTATAAGAGATGTTAATTCAGGAATAAACCAACCAGTTTATCTCCTTCACTTAAGACCTACCCAATGCAATTCCAATCTAAGTACAACTTAAACCTGAGTTCCTACTCACTCCCCCTCAATCACAGCAGTGATACATAAACCAATTTGACTTAAGAATTGATGAAGACACTCTTCAAAAACAAACACTTGATTAAGCTTCACAGCTTTTTAATCAAGCAACACAATCACTCGTGCTTCACAGCTTTGAGTGATGCACACAGCTAATTTGACTCTGCTTCACAGCTTTAGTCAAGGAACATTCAAACACTCTTGCTTCAAAGCTTTGAGTGTTACACAACCCTTACAATTAGAAACCTATTCCAAGTCACTTATCACAATGATAATTGCTTGGAGTACAATATTCAAACCTATACAGATTACAAATGATCTTCTGATCAATAAAGAGGGATCCCTTGAAAAACAACAGCTCTGTTGAATATATAGCAGCTGCAACTTCAGTTAGGGTTTCCACAAAAACCTAGGGTTAATTCCGTTTGACCTAAAGACCAGGTCACAGGACTTTATTAACCAGGTTAGGGTTGAGCTAGGTTACCCCTCAGAAAACGCAGGATTCTGTTCAGGAAAGACTGAGTTATTTCCTGAAAAAACTCAGACTTATCCAACCTGCAAACCTGTTAGTTCAGAACAGGATGTCATAACATCTGTTATGACATCTGAGAAAACCTGTCTACTGATTTAGCAAAATGTGATCATTTTGCAAAATGCTCAGATACACACTTATAAACATCAGTACTTGAATTACAATATTTTTCTGCAAAGGTACCTAATGAGTCAGTACAAACTAAACTAGAATGTTATGACATCAGTCATGACATTCACACATACACTTGGGATTTACCAAAAATGCAAGCCAATACCTAAACACCTACAAACTCCCCCTTTGGCAGATTTTTGGCTAAAGACCCTAAGCAATCAGAGATAGATAGCAGCAGAAATAAGTGACAGCAGAAAAATAGAATGTCAAGTACTAATTAAGTAAGTACCAAAATATTCTCCCCCTCTTTAGCCACAAATGGGCCAAAGATACATGTTCATAAAATTATACAGTTATCCAAAACAAAATAATAAGAGCAACAGCAGAAAACAACTGAATACACTTCCAAACTCCACCAGATATCAGCACCAACCAGCAACACCACCAAACAGCAACCAACCTTCAAGCACTGTCATCAGACTCAGAGGAGCTAGTTTCTTCAATGTTGAGATGACCTTCAGCTTCTACACCTTCTTCCCTTCTGTTTTCTTCAGCTTCCTCCTTTTCTAGCCTGGCAATTAGAATTTCTAGGGTCCTTTTTCTAGCATCCAGCTCTTTGCAAGTTTCTTTTAAAACAGCTATGACATCTGATGTCTTGGACTGGGTCTTCACAGACGATGTCTCAGCTGATGTTATGACAATGTCTGGAGCATGAGATCCCTGAAACAGTTTGTAGTGCAAGCCAAGGGCAGGAGCTCTTTTGCAGACTGTATCTCTTGCCACAAGGATATCAGGGTATTGTGCAAGGATGATTCCACAAAGGAGGGAGGGAAAGGCAATTGGTCCTTTGACAGCATAACTGCCAGCATGCTTTAAAGTTTGTTCAAAGATGTACCTGCCATAGTCAAAAGCAGTCTTGGTTCCCACAACATAAATAAATCTCCCCAATCCTGTGGAGATAGTTGATTTATGATTTGTAGGCACCCAGTTGGCTGCACCTATTTTATGCAAGATGGCAAATTTCATGCTGAGTTTACTAGCATTCAGTTTGCCTTTCAAGGGCCAGCACTTTACTTGCCTGGCTGTGATGGTTTGACAAACTTCATTGTCAGTTGCCTCCAGATCAGGACAGTCCTCATTTGTTCTTCCAAGAAACTTGTTGATTTCTGATGGAGAGAACTTGACCCTTCTTCCTCTAACAAACACACTTTCAAAGTCAGCTGACCTTCCATCAGCACAATCATTAGACAAGTTCACTACAAACTCCTTGACCAGATTTTCATAACATTTGTTAAACTTTATCACTGTCTTCATTAGTCCAGCATTCTTGATCAGGTCCATGATGTCTTTGCACTCCAAGGCATCATTGTTGAGTTCTCTCTCTAAGGCTATTCTCTTTAAGCAAACATACTTCCATCTGTTTGCATTGTCAGGATGATGAAAATAGATGTTGTCTGTTGGCACTTCAGGCACTCTAGCAATTTTGCTGGAGGGGAGCTTCCTTCTGATGGGAGTTTCTTCAATATCAATCTCAAATTCTGATTCCTCATCAGAATCAGAAGATTCAGGTTCTTTACTCTTCTTAGAGATTGGTTGTCTAGCAGTATGCACCTGGGCCTTCTTCCCTTTTGTCTGAATATTTTTCTCAGCCATGCCTTCAGCCTTGGATTTCTTAGCATTAGGTTTATCATTCTGACTACTCTTTCTTTTCATCAATCTCCTAGCTATGCTAGGGTTCACATTAGCAATCAGATCATTATCTGAGTAATCCTCATCCACATCAATGATAGGTGGATCAGCAGCCTTTTCTGAAGGGTTCTGAATGTTGTCTTTTTGTGTCACAACATTCTCAGTGACATCTACATTTTCAGAAACTTCCACATTTGGACTTTCTGATTGATTTAAAGGGACAGAAATCCCCGGTACAGATTGGTTGCCACTCAGTATACTAGTAACCAGCCTAGCAATAGCTTGGTGAACTTGAACTGATCCTTCTCTATTAGGTACAGAAGATGAAGGATGAGAAGAATTACCAGAGGCTGTAGCTTGAGCTCTTCCTGCATGTCTGGTTCTGAGCTTTTTGACTTTGGCTGGGTCAGTTGCCATCTCTCTGAGAGGAGTGACCTCAAGAACTTCAGATTCTATGCATGTGGTGATTGCCCTAGAATCTTGGTCAGATGATGACGATGATGAGGATGACGAAGTTGCCATGGTTGAAGACGATGTCTGAGACATTTTGATTGACTTTGAGTAATGGTAGCAGTTTGAGAAAAATCTTTGATTGAGAGGAGGAAACAGGTTGCAAGGACGAGAGAGGTAGGGGGTAAAAGGGAGTCTCTTCAACTTCTTAAATATTTTGAAGGAATTGTGAAAGTATAAGATTAACCCACTAACGATAGACTTAATAAAGTTAATTCCTTCAACCTTTGTTTTAAGCAAAATTAATTGCTATAATTTCTTATGTTGGTGAATACCCAACCTGCCCCTCAAATTTTCAAGTTTATTTCCAACAAGAGCCTTGGTAGAAGAATCAGTCAGTTCTTCAAATGTCACTTCTTCATCACTAGTGTCACTTTCAGAAGTACAAACACTAGTTAGGGCAGTAACTAGTTTGGCAGATTCTTCTTCAGAATTACTTTCTGAATCATAGTCAGACCAAGTAACAGTCATTCCTTTCTTTTGTTTCTTAAGAAAGGTAGGACATTCAGCTCGAATATGTCCATATCCTTCACATCCATGGCATTGAATACCTCTGCCTTGGTTTCCCTTATCTTCTGACCTTGGTCTTCTGCTGGAACTGTCAATGTCAGAGGGAATGTTATGAACATTAGACCTTGACTTTGGATCCATTCTTTTGATGAGCTTGTTGAACTGTCTTCCAAGCATGGCAATAGCTTCTGATATGTTTTCTTCTTCATCCTCCTTGTATTCAACATCAGTGTTGGATACAAGTGCTATGCTTTTGTTCTTCTTGTCACCATTATCAGTGATCCCCATCTCAAAAGTCTGAAGAGACCCAATAAGTTCATCTACTTTCAACTTGCTAATGTCCTAGGCTTCCTCTATGGCAGTTACCTTCATTGCAAATCTTTTAGGCAAGGATCTGAGAATCTTCCTTACCAGTTTTTCTTCTGACATCTTTTCTCCCAGTGCTCCTGAGGTGTTGGCAATCTCCAAGATGTTCATGTGAAACTCATGAATGGTTTCATCTTCCATCATTTTTAGATTCTCAAATTTGGTAGTCAACATCTGAAGCCTTGACATTTTTACTTTGGAAGTGCCCTCATGAGTAGTTTTGAGAGTGTCCCAAACTTCCTTGGCCAGTTCATATTGATGTACTAGTCTGAAAATGTTTCTATCAATTCCATTGAACAAGGCATTTAAATCTTTTGAATTTCCCAGAGCTAACTCATCTTCTTCTTTACTCCAATCTTCCTCAGGCTTCAGACTGATTGTCCCATCTATCTCAGTTATGGTGGGATGAATCCATCCTTTGTCAGCAGCTCTCCAAGCCTTTTTGTCCAGAGATTTTAGGAAGGCAATCATACGAGGTTTCCAGTAGTCATAATTAGTTCCATCCAGAATGGGTGGTCTATTTCCAAAAACTCCTTCTTTGTCCATAGTGCCAGAAAGTGATATCCCTAGATCTCACCCAGTAATACAGGCAGGGTGTCTGCTCTGATGCCAATTGAAATTCTGGCTGCAGATACTCAATGTCACGTTCAATGTTATGACACCGTATCTGACTTACTATATGACAGTAAATACAAAAGCAATAAAGAACACAGTCAATTGTTTACCCAGTTCAGTGTGCAACAACACCTACTCTGGGGGCTACCAAGCCAGGGAGGAAATCCACTATAAGAGATGTTAATTCAGGAATAAACCAACCAGTTTATCTCCTTCACTTAAGACCTACCCAATGCAATTCCAATCTAAGTACAACTTAAACCTGAGTTCCTACTCACTCCCCCTCAATCACAGCAGTGATACATAAACCAATTTGACTTAAGAATTGATGAAGACACTCTTCAAAAACAAACACTTGATTAAGCTTCACAGCTTTTTAATCAAGCAACACAATCACTCGTGCTTCACAGCTTTGAGTGATGCACACAGCTAACTTGACTCTGCTTCACAGCTTTAGTCAAGGAACATTCAAACACTCTTGCTTTAAAGCTTTGAGTGCTACACAACCCTTACAATTAGAAACCTATTCCAAGTCACTTATCACAATGATAATTGCTTGGAGTACAATATTCAAACCTATACAGATTATAAATGATCTTCTGATCAATAAAGAGGGATCCCTTGAAAAACAGCAGCTCTGTTGAATATATAGCAACTGCAACTTCAGTTAGGGTTTCCACAAAAACCTAGGGTTAATTCCGTTTGACCTAAAGACCAGGTCACAGGACTTTATTAACCAGGTTAGGGTTGAGCTAGGTTACCCCTCAGAAAACGCAGGATTCTGTTCAGGAAAGACTGAGTTATTTCCTGAAAAAACTCAGACTTATCCAACCTGCAAACCTGTTAGTTCAGAATAGGATGTCATAACATCTGTTATGACATCTGAGAAAACCTGTCTACTGATTTAGCAAAATGTGATCATTTTGCAAAATGCTCAGATACACACTTATAAACATCAGTACTTGAATTACAATATTTTTCTGCAAAGGTACCTAATGAGTCAGTACAAACTAAACTAGAATGTTATGACATCAGTCATGACATTCACACATACACTTGAGATTTACTAAAAATGCAAGCCAATACCTAAACACCTACAAAAATATACAAATTAAGTTGTCTCGGCGCGACAGAAATGTATATTTTAGTAGAAAAATTAAATTAAAAAATTAAATTGTCATTTATCTTTGCTTTCGCAAGGGTCGTGCAATATCGTAATAAATAATAAAAAAATATAATACAGTGATCGTTAAAAAATATATATTAAAAAATATATAAATTAAATAGTCTCGGTCCGTCATAAATATATAATTTAATAGAAAAAATAAATGAAATAATTAAGTAATCATCTACTCGTACGTTCGTCCGAGTCACACATTATCGTTATAAATAGTAAATAAATATACTATAATGATGATTAATTCATATATATATATATATATATATATATATATATATATATATATATATATATATATATATATATATATATATATATATATATATATTATATATATATATATATATATATATATATATATATATATATATATATATATATATATATATATATATTAATATCAATCTGTCAAAAATATATATTTTAGTAGAAAAATATAAGAAACAATTAAATAGGTATTTACTCGTGCATTCGCACGGATCGCACAATGTCTTTATAAATAATAAATGTAATATTTTATTAATAATAATAATAATAATAATAATAATAATAATAATAATAATAATAATAATAATAATAATAATAATAATAATAATAATAATAATAATAATAATAATAATAATAATAATAATAATAAATAATTAATAATAATAATAATAATAATAATAATAATAATAATAATAATAATAATAATAATAATAATAATAATAATAATAATAATAATAATAATAATAATAATAATAATAATAATAATAATAATAATAATAATAATAATAATAATATAATAATAATAATAATAATAATAATAATAATAATAATAATAATAATAATAATAATAATAATAATAATAATAATAATAATAATAATAATAATAATAATAATTAATAATAATAATAATAATAATAATAATAATAATAATAATAATAATAATAATAATATAATAATAATAATAATAATAATAATAATAATAATAATAATAATAATAATAATAATAATAATAATAATAATAATAATAATAATAATAATAATAATAATAATAATAATAATAATAATAATAATAATAATAATAATAATAATAGTTATGTAATAAGATTATATTATCTCATTCATTAAAAAAATTATATATTATTGTAAAACTACATTATTGTTTAAAATTATTTACTACTACAATCAATAAATGACTCTTATGATATTTGAAGATAAAAAATTGAATGATAATAAAATATATCAAATTAATTTATTGCTCTTTATAAGGAGTAATTGTCCAAATTTCACCGTCCACAATAGAATTACTAAATTTGTATAACCTAAACCCAATTGTATATTAAATAATGAATTATTAATTTATTAATCATATAATATTTTTTATTTATTAACAGAAAAATATAAAATTTTTCGAGTTTCTAACTTGCAGATAAATCAGTTTCCATTCTATTTAATACAAACTTAATAATTTATTAATTATATACTAAAACAATAAAAATTATTAAATTTGCACAACTTAAAATTCATTTGCATTGAGTAATGAATTACTAATTTATTAATCATATAAATTTTTTTTTTTTTATTAAAAAATAAATAAAACCTTTTGAATATCTAAGTTGTAGGTGGATAAATTAGTCTCAAAAATGTCATTCTATTTAATACAAATTAATAATTTTTTACAGTAATTATGACATAAAAAATGATTAAAAAAATATTAAAATAATTAAATTAAATTATAGTTTTAATCCTCTATTTTACCCCACTCATAAAATTCATCCATTTGTTTCTTTCCTTGCTTTCTCCAATTTCAGTTTCTTCCCAAACGATCGTGATGGCATCCGAATCAAGGTATTTCTTAATCCCTAATTTTTAATTTGGGTATACATCTTCTCAATCTCTAATTTCTGGGTAAATCTCAAATTTTTAAATAATAATTATTCCTAATTTCTGGTGTAATCATATGCTATTTTTTTGTTGAGAAAATGATGTTTTGAAGAATAAGATCCTTCGATTTGTATCAAATTCCGTGCTTATGGGTTGGTCTTCGTTATCACGTTCTTGTTTAGTTTGTGTTGCTTTGCATTATGGGGATGAGGATAACTATTCTCTACTTTATTTTTTTAATTTAATTTATTGTGTTTTTTATTTTATTTAAGCAATTAATAGTTCCATTAAAATATAAATAATTTATTTTTCTTACACCAAATCATCAAAACAATGTCATGTATTGAAAAAAATGCCACTTCAGTGTCTTTTTGAACCAAAAATAAGGATGAAAGACTGATTTTGTGAGATGGACAAAATAGAAGAACTGAAATTATAATTTAATTAAATAATTATTAAAATAATTATTTTATTAGCCTAATTAATATATTTATTAAAAAAATGTTTATGATTCGTATATAAAATTTTAACATTTGCTCTTGCTCATTATTATAAAAACAAATATTTATAAAAAAAATTTAGTATAAATTTTAATATTTTATCTTAAAAAACTCCTAACATTTTTTGATAAGCGAAAATTTTAATATCTTTTATTATACTTTAATAGTATTTGTAATTATAATTAATATATTACATATATTTTTGAAAAGAACATAAAAAATAAATAAAATCTATAGATAAAACTATTGTATATTATTTTCTAAGTTTTCTTTAATGGATGAAATTTATTTTAGATTGATTTATTTTCCTATTTGTATCCAAAAATATAAGTTAATTGTCAATTAAAATCTAATCATTTTTAAATTACAAGTTATTATATATTTAATACTTAATTAAATTTTTTTATTAGTAATTATTTAATTATTGTTTATATGCTATAAAGAAACAATAATTATAAATATGGTTATCCTATCCTATGAAATTTAAAACAATTAACATTTTGAAGAGAAAAAGTTTATTACATTGAAAATGTTGACTGCATGTAAATTGATAAAATAATTAAAACAAAATTAAATAATAGAAAAACCTAATAATAAACCTATATTTTGGTTATAGTAAATTTAGATAGGCTAATGAATTGAAATAATATAAGAAGTAATTAATTATAATTCTTGATTACAATTTTAACTTAGAATATATATATATATATATATATATATATATATATATATATATATATATATATATATATATATATATATATATATATATATATATATATATATATATATATATATATATATATATATATATATATATATATATATATAGTGTAATTTCAATTTACACATTTCTAACAATTAAAATATATGATAAATAATTTATAATTATATTAATTTTTAGATAGTCAAATTAACAATATTCCAATTATTTTAAGATAATTTGGAATAAATATTAAATAAATATTTTTTTATCTATTAATTTGAAATTAAAATGAATCATCTTAAATTTTTATTAGAATGAGTTAAGTATTTTTTTTCTTGTATTATATCATATTATATATATTTTTTTCATTTACTTTATGATATTTTTTAAATAAAATTTTAAAATATCATACTTAATTTAATGAATCATTTTTATATGATCAAAACGATCTTATGAAATTGTATTCACCTATTATAAAAATAAAAACAAATATTTATAATATTTTTTAGTTTGACTGATAACATTTTATCATAAAAATAATACTAACATTTTTTTATCATAAAAATAATACTAATATTTTTTTTATAATTTAAAATTTTAATATCATTTATTATTGTCATTCAACTTTTACCTTCCAATTTCTTATTGTCACTTAGGGAGTAGTAGACGTGTGATTTTGAATATTGTCAACTAAAGTTAATGATTGTTAAAAGAAATTATACGGGGAAGACAATAAATTGAGTACTTTCAGTATTGATAGGAGAGATTAGCCGTTCAAAAATTAATAATGGTCAAAGAATATATTAAAATATTCAAAGGATTCAAATCAATTTGAGTTAAGAAAATTAATGATGCATTAATTATATAATTATCCATGAATTTAAGAATGTAGTTAGTTCTAATTTGATTAATATTGCAAAAAGGGCGGTAATTAACTTTTATATATGGACAGTAGATTAGTAATTTTATCTCGTGTGATGTGATAAATTATAGATAAATGTTATATTTGAGAATTTTTCTTTTATAATTTTTGTTGATTGAATAATTGAAGTACATAGTTAGAATAATTAATATTAAATAATATATTAAATAATATTTGTTAGAAATAGAAAAAAATAATAAAATTATTAAAAACTATTTAGACGAGATTTTAAGATTTTTCTCAAAATTTTAATGGAGGCGGAAATTGAATTCACAGTCATCATAAGCCTACTATGCAAAACAAATAACATGTAGCATTTCCTTAAATTACAACCTTGTAGTAAGAGGACTATTGTAACGATCTCTAATGATAGGAACACCATTGTTGTCACAGACTTGTTGTGCTTTAAAATTTACCATAATCTTATTAAACTCTTAAAATCTATTTTATCTAAATTTTACTTTAAGTTTCCAAAGCATCTATGTGCATTAACCAAAAAATTTACCCTTCTAAAAGATAATTAAATTTGTAAGTTACTCATCCATTAAAAATTATAAATTCAATTTTTGTTGACTGTGTAAGAACTATTTAATGAGTATTCTATAACTATTTTTGTAATTGTTCTTTGAAAAAAACTTGTGAAAAAAACTTTTTATGCTTTAAAATTTACCATAATCTTATTAAACTCTTAAAATATAATTTATCTAAATTTTACTTTTAAGTTTCTAAAACATCTATGCATTAACTAAGAAATTTACCCTTCTATCCCAAAAAGTTTATATTGTTGAAAAATATAATCACTTAATTTAAACTCTAAAATTATCTTAAGATTGGATTTTTCTCACTTTTATATAATCACAATGAGACAATAATAATAATAGAATCTTCCATTATAAATTAAAATGATTACAAAAGTAGTAATAAAAATCTCACTAAAATATTGGTGAATAAACTCTATTTTATATTTCTCTCTCAAAAAGATTTCTCTCTCATGAATAATAATCTCTCTCAAAACTTTCTTAAGTTTTGGTTTTTCTTCTTAAGAATGGTAAATGAAAGAAAGGAGAGACTTTTAAAGCCAACACTTCAAACCAATTGGTTGTGATATTCAAAGGACAGTTTTTCTCATATTCTTCTTCCATTCATTTTCTTAAAGCTCTCTCATACAATTTTTTATCATTTATTTATTTATTTATTTATTTATTATTTCTCATTCTTTTTCTTTTCTCCTAAAGAGGAAAATCATCAATATTCCTTCTTTTGATTTAGGTGGATGGCTCTAGTAGTCCAACAACTTTTCTATAAAACTTGTACTTGTCCTTAGGCTTGTTCATCATACTAAACTGTTATTACTAGTATAGATATCTCAAGTTATAATTGTTTGGATTTTAATATATCAGATATACAGTGATATGTCACATCAATGTGCTTCGACCTTGAATAAAAACTCAATTCTTGCTTAAGTGGATAACATTATGACTATCATAATACACGATATATTTCAGTTGTTCATACTCTAACTCATGTAAGAAACACTTCATCCATAGTATTTTTTTTACAAAATTCTGTTATTACAATGAATTCCGCCTCTGTGATAGACAAAACAACACACTTTTGTAATTTTGACTGTCACAACACCTTTGCCCCTAAAAATGTAACCAGGAATCCATAAGTAGATTCTTATAATCAATCTCTTTCGACGTATATGCGTCTGTATAGGAAATCAATCCACGTCTTTTACTCCTAAAGCATAAACTCAATTTGGAAGATCCTCTGATATATCTTAAGATTCACTTCACAACATTCCAAATGTTATTTTCCTTGTTTAATCAATAATATATTTATAACACTAATTGTGGTCGTGTTCACACTTTGATCTCTCACTTTGATCATGTTATCGTAGCTATTCAAGAATCCAACAATCTTGAAACCCTAAAAGTAGAAGATTTGGTTGGTTCGTTGGAGGCGCATGAGATGAGGATTGTCGAAAGGAAAGGAGTTCAAGACTCAATACAGGCACTGCAAGCTCAATCGTGAAAAATGAATGGCGGTTCCAACAAGTTTAAAGACAGTATCGAGAAGACTCAAGGAAAGAAGTCTTGGTCAAACCCTCACAAGCATTAGGTCGAAGACAGAACTTCTGAATCCTCTAAAAAAGGGGGAGCAAACTATCGAAAGGATAAAGAAGATAAAAAAAGTGTGCAGTGCTATAATTGTGAAAAGTGGGGTCACGTAGCCAAGAATTGTTGGTGCAGAAAAGACAAAGGATCGACAGGCAATGACGAAAGAGCGAACCTTGCACGCCAAGATTCAGATGATTATGAAGGTGGTATGATGGTTATGGCTACAATTGCAGATAACTATGTCAAATCCAAGATCTAGTTCCTCGACTCAGGCTGCTCAAATCAAATGATTGGTCGAAATGAGTGGTTGGCATATTTTGACGAGTCGAAGAAGAGCAAGGGAAAACTTGCTGATAATAGTTTGTTGCAAGCAGAAGGTACTGGAAACATAGTCTTTTAAATGAGTAATTGAGGGAAAGCTATGATCAAAAATATGTTCTATATACCTGGAATGAAGTGCAACTTGCTAAGTGTTGGACAACTATTCGAAAAAGGTTTCTCAGTTGTCATGAAAATGGAGTTTTAAAATTGTTCGACACCAAGAACAATTTGGTCTTAAAATCTTCTTTATTGAAGAACAAGATGTTTAAGACTATGATCAGTTCGACTGAAGTACAATGTCTAAAAAATATTGTCGACCACAAGGATAGTTAGTTGTGGCATTTGAGGTTTGGAAATTTTAACTTTCGATCACTCAATCAGCTGATTACTCAAGATATGGTATCTAGTATCCCAAGTTTTGAGATGCCCGACAAACTCTGTGAAGGTTGTTTAGTCAAAAAGAAATCTAGGAACTCTTTTGTTCCAACTATGCCAATGAGATCATCATGCGTACTCGAAGTGGTACATTCAAATGTATGTGGTCCATTTGAAGAACATACCATTGGTGGAAATAGATATTTTGTTTCGTTTGTCGATGAGTTCAGTCAAAAGTTGTGGATCTATGTGATCAAGAGAAAGGAAGAAGTATTAGAAATATTTAAGAGACTCAAGATACTTGTCAAAAACCAGAGTGATAAGAGGGTCAAAGTTCTGCGAACAGATGGAGATGGCGAATACACATCCAAGATGTTTGAAGATTTCTATACATAACATGGTGTCAATCATAAGGTAATTGCTCCTTATATGCTTCAACATAATGGAATTTCATAGAGAAGAAACATAACCATATTGGATATGGCGAGATGCATGCCGAAGCAAAATAATTTGCCAAAATTATTATAGGGTGAAGTTGTTTCGATTACAGTTTATATTTTGAACAGTGACCTACCAAGATATTGAAGAACAAGGTTCCTGAAGAAGTATGAAGTGGCAAACGACTATCAGTGAGTCATTTGAAGATGTTTAGCTCTATGTGTTACAAGCATGTTCTTGATGTGAGAAGAAGGAAGCTTGATGACAAGAGTGAACCTATGATTCTGGTAGGATATCATAAAACTGGTGCATATAGGCTATTCAATCTAGTTAATGAGAAGATTGTGTTGAGTCAGACATTGTGATTAATGAAAATTCTGCATAGGATTGGAATTCTAATGATGCAATTAACAAGCCATTGATGAGATATGGTTTCGAAGAAGAAATTAATGAAGTTGAAGTCGAAGAAATTGCTAATATTCCAATCAAAGTCGAAGCAGTTACTGACATTCTAGAAACAGACAAAGTCGAGGAGGCTATGGCTAAAACAAGCCAAAGACTTCAAAGAAATATAGTTCTTCTACCAAGACTTCATGATTATGAAGGGGTGGGTGATGATGAAGTCACACCATATGGAAAATTAGTTCATTTTGCTTTACTTGCAAGTGCCGAACCAATCAACCATACTGAAGCTTTGAAGATTAAACTGTGGAATTTAGTTATGGTTGAAGAGTTACAGGCAATCGAAAGAAATAATACATGAGAGTTAGTCGAATTGCTAGCATATACAAAAGTTATCAAAGTGAAATGGGTGTTCAAGTTGAAACACAATGTTGATGGATCGATAGCAAGACATAAAACAAGTTTAGTAGCTCAAGGGTTTCTTCAATGAGAAGGACTCGACTACTCTGAAGTATTTTCTCCAATAGTAAGATTAGAGTCTGTTCAACTAGTGGTGGCATTGACATGCAACCAAGGCTAGTCGACATTTCATTTATATGTGAAATCATTATTTCTGAATGGTCCTTTATACGAAGAGGTCTATCTCATACAACCGCCAAGATTTGTGATTCAGAAGGAATCGAGTAAAGTATATAAGTTGCACAAGTGCTCTATGGCCTCAAGCAGGCACCTAGGGCATGAAACAAGAAGATCGACTCATACTTAGTCGAATTAGGACTTTTCAAATGAAAATCAGAGTATGGTGTCTATGTTTAGGTGTAGCATAAAATATAACAATCATCTGCTTGTATGTTGATGACTTACTTGTAACTCGAAATAGCTTGGAGAACTTGTCGAAGTTCAAAGAGCTGATGATGAGAGAATTTAAAATGTCGGATCTAGAAAAATTATCTTATTTTCTAGGCATGGAATTTCAAATGTAGAAGCAAGGTATGGTGCTACATCAAAGGAAGTATGCCAAAGAGATACTCAAGAGATTCAAAATGGATGATTCGAATCCTATATCCTCATATGTCGAACCAAATTTGATGTTGGAAAAGAATGGAGAGGAAGACAAAGTCGATGTAACTTTGTTCAAGAAAATCGTGGGATCTCTGAGATATGTGTGTAACAGCCGGCCTGATATAGATTTCACAATCGGATTAGTGAGCAGATTCATGGATGAAACAAGAGTGTCTCACATGAAGGTTGCAAGAAGAATTCTAAGATACTTAAAAAGATCGATATACTATGGAATTCTATTTCGTCGAGATTTTAAAGGAAAAGAAGCAACAATTACTTGTTTTTTAGATGTTGATTGGCGTGGAGATAAGGAAGATCGAAGAAGTACAACTGGATATTTCTTTCAAGTATTTGGTTCCTCAATCTCATGGTGTTCGAAGAAGCAATCGGTGGTGACATTGTCATTGTGTGAAACTGAATATATAGCAGAATATTATGATGCATGTCAAGCAATTTGGATTTGATTTGTACTTGAAGAAATGGAGGTCGAAGTGAAGAAACCTCTAGTGTTGCAAATCGACAACAAGTCATCCATAAATCTGGCGAAGAGTCCAGATTTGCATGGAAGAAATAAACATATCGAAGCTAGGTTTTACTTCTTGAGGGAAAAGGTAAATCAATGTGAACTTGAAGTTAAACATTGCTCAAGTGAAGCACAAATGGCCGATATTTTCACCAAAGGATTGAAGATCGACAGATTCCTGAATTTCAGAAAGAAATTAGGAATAGTTCAGATCGACTATGATTAGCGTAGGTCCGGCAACTTAGATTATGGGAGGTATGTTGAAATATTATATTAGATTTGATTATATTTAATATTTAAATATAATTTAAGTTGTGTAAGTCCAAGCGCAATTAAGGTTGTATATAAATAGTCGTAGTGTGTATCCTTATTTTGTACAATACAATTCAAGTGAATAATATAATCCTTATTTCCTTTATTATTCTCTCTTTTTTTCCTCACTAAAAGTGCCTCACGCAGTAACAGTCACCAAGTTGTCATATGATCAACATATTGTTAACATACAAAAGTAGTATGATGAACTCACCATTAAAAATCATCTTTACAAATACGCAATGATTAGAAATAGTTGATTGATATCCATACCCGATCATTAAGAAATCAAATTTCTTGTACCATTGATGTGGTGCCTACTTAAGTTCATATAGGTTATTTTTTAGTTGACATACTAAATCTTCTTTTCCTTTGACTTTAAATTCCTCTGGTTGCTCCATGTAAGTTTCTTCTTCTAAATCACCACGAAGAAATAGAGATTTTACATCTAGCTGCTCCACGTAAAGATTCAAACTTGCAACTATACATCTATTAAAATTAGCTACCACCAAACTATCAATAATATTCTTCACTTTAAAAAAACTTCCACTTACAAAAAGTTAAAATAGTAAAAACTTATTCTCTCAAATAATTAGTCAACTTCAACCAAATGCTACCAAGTGTGAAGTTTCTATTTGACACTTTTTCAACTTTCACTTTTTCTTTAACTTCTCAATGTTACATTCACCATCTCATTCTTCCTTTAAATTAAATTAAATTAAATTTTCTTTTATATTTTTATTTCTTTTCATTTCATTATTTTATCTTTTCTATCTAATTATTTTATTTTTCTCCTAATTATTTTGAAAAAAAATATAAAAGAAAAAATTGAATTTAACTTGAAAAAAGAAGGAGATGGTGAGTGAAACTGTGGGAAGTGGATGAAAAAATGAAGTTAAAAAAGTGTTAAATAGAAACTTGACACATGATAGTATTTCGTTGAAATAGAGTAAAATAAATTTTTACTATTTTAACTTTTTGTAAGTGAATTCTTTTAAGTGAAAGCTATTATTAATAGTTAATTTTAATAGATAGTTAATTGATTTAAATTTTGAACTTTAATGTAACATTATAAATTTATCATTTTATTATTATTATTATTTTAAATAAAAAAATAAAATTACTATATATCAACAAACCCCTATTTTACCATAATTATTCATTCACCACTAATATTTCACTAGATCAATTTTAGACCAATTTTATATAATTTTAAAATTAAGAGTTGTTGTTTATTTACTTTTGTATCATTTTAAATTTATAAATTATATAAAAATAAATGTTTTATGAAATTTGTTACTATTATTAAGTACTATGTCATATAGATAAATTTTATTAGATATTATATAATATTTTTAAGTCAATTTAATTGTTGAAAATATATGTAATTTATAATTTTTTGTTTAATAAACATCATTTGTGAACTCAACCTAAGTCGCAAATAATCGAGTTATTTTAATTCGATTTTGACAAAAAAATTGTAGATAAGACGACAAATCTAACCTATTAAAATTTAAATAAATTAGATAACTGATCCAACTCTTTACACCTTTACACCCTTAGTTAAAATCATTTAGCGTGTAAAATTGAGTTTGAAATTTAAATTGATTAATCTCAAACCATCAATTAAGTTTATTTTTTGGTTTATAAATAAGTGATAATAATTATAAAAAATCCACCTATACAACTACAACTATGAGGAGGTTTTAAAGTCAATTTAAAATTAGATGTTCAACTTAACAATATTTACTAATAAATCAATGGTTAAGATTGATTATTTTTGCAAAACTTCTTGGATAGACCGAATTTAGATAGTAGGCTTTATATATTAACTTGTTGAATTGTCATTCATTTATCATTTTATTTTTATCATTTTAAGTGAAAAAACAAAATTAATACATTACTATAAACTACTATTTTATCATAATTATTCATTCACCAACAATATTATTATTAGATCAATATTAATAAATAAAAAACAGAGGACCACAAGACACACGAGCACCTCCAATAATACCTACACTTATAACCAAGCGTGGATTAAAATTCATCATTCTGATTCATATCATTCTTTCTTCACAAACAAGCAAAGCAATGAGAACATGTAGATGTAGAGCATCATCATATAATGAATGGTTTGTTAAATTAAAACACATATTCTTAAATCTTAATTAGTCATTTTAATCATAAGCAATGTCAGCACCGTTTCATACAAGGCGTGGACTAGCTTATGATTTAATCACTTTTAATCAATTTAACAAAAAAGTTTCTATAATCATTTTATATGATAACATAACATTAATTACATAATATGCACCTAAGTTCCTTCTATATAAGCAAGCTCAAACTCACTCTTATTTTTCAACACAAACAATGTTTAACAAAAATAACTTCTGCCTTTTGCTTTTGTTCTCTATTTTCTCCCTCAACTTAATCATCATCACACTAGCCTCAGACCCTGATCCAGTTCAAGACTATTGCATACCAAACCAAACATTTGAATCCATCAAAACACACCATACCTTTCACACCATTCTCCCATGCAAAAACTCCTCACAAGTCACCACCAATGACTTCATCTTCTCCAACATGAAAACATCCGGAAACTTCGCAGAAACCGGCTTATCCGTAATACCTGCAAACCCTATAAATTTTCCAGGTCTCAACACACTCGGCATGTCGTTCGCGAGAACAGATATTAATGTCGGAGGAATTAATCCACCGCATTTTCATCCAAGAGCTACGGAACTTGTTCATGTGATTCGAGGAAAAGTTTATACAGGTTTTGTTGATTCTAACAATAGGGTTTTTGCTAGAGTACTTGAACAAGGTGAGGTTATGGTTTTTCCTAGAGGACTTATTCATTTTATGATGAACGTTGGCGATGAAGTTGTTACGTTGTTTGGTAGTTTTAATAGCCAGAATCCGGGTTTGATGAAAATACCTTCTGCTGTGTTTGGTTGTGGGATTGATGAGGAGCTTTTGCATAAGGCTTTTGGTTTGAGTTCTAAACAGATTGGAACAATGAAAAGAAAATTAGATCCAAAACAAGAAAGGTAGATTAGTAGTTTATGGTAGTCATGTCGTCCATTATTACGTTTGAGTAATAGATGTAGCACCGACGCTTCAAATTAAATATATCTATCTGGTGTCTATGACGTATCAGAGGTTGTTTTTACATGTCAGTGTCGTGTTTGTGTTTGTATTAGTGTTTTATAATAGATCTTGGTGCTTATGCTTGAAAGCTTGGTTTGGAAATTCAAATTATCTATAGTCACAAATTCGTATAATCAATATACTCAAATTAGAATTATTGGATAAAGATCTAACAAAACATTCATGTATGTAATAGTCATAAGCTATCACCAAATACTGATTATTAAAAACAAAACATCACATCTTCTGTTAAATCAAAAATCGAAAGAAAATCCTGCATATTTAATCATCAAGAAGTAACTGTATTCATCTCAATGTTGCTTAAAGTTTATCATATATAACGTATTATGTATGATCTTCAGTTTCAATTCTCCGAAACGGAGATAATAAATGCCAAAGCTGACTCCGGATAGCCAACAACCAATACAGAAGCCTACTTCACACCTAAAAGTGACTTAAGGATAGTTTCACTCACACCATCGGCGTGAGGGAAGAGGTGGCCAGAACCTGGAAGTTCGTGGTAGTGAATCCACGGAAGATTTTGCACAATGTATCGTTGAAGCGTAACGGGAACCAACATATCCTCGTCTCCTTGCCAAAGATGAACGGAACCTTCGTTGTTTGGAAATGGATTTTGAATTTCCAAAGGAGTGTATTCCCATCTCCCGAATCCAATGTTTAAGTCGCGGTGGACGCTTTCATATTCTCCTTGCTGTCTTACCTGTGCCTGTGGAAGCCATATAAAAAAGCACATGTATCATGGTCAAAAACCAAGAGAGTTTGTGCAGTTGATGCGAGTTCTTCTAATATTCGCTAAAACAACCACAAACAAAATTCAAAATCTATTTTTATCAATTTAACCAATACAAACTATCAGCTAAATCACTCTATGTATTGCATCTAGAAAATAAAATCCAATTTTGTGATCATCTAAAAGCTTGATACTTACCACATAATCATCTTTATCATCCATCAACTTAATTAAAAGCTCTTTGTCTTGTTTTGAAAGCATATCTAGACTACGAGAAATCGCACTACAAATTGGGAACCATTTTTGAGTGTTCCACCAGTACGTTAGCCATGGCGCGTAGTGTGCAACACGCATAGCCCATTGGTCATGCAATTTATTTTGGCTATAGGCTTCAGTAGTCAAGTTTGCAGGAAGATCATGCCACCAGAAATTGATGACTGGCGCTAAGAGCGCTGCACCTGCTAGCCTGTAGTATTGAAAATGTTTCAATGTCAACAGAACAAAACTACGAATAAGCTAAATAAGATCGTGTTTGAGTAAACAATTTAATCAAGCAACCTGTGAGGTATGTGCTTAAGACAGTTCCAAACAACTTGTCCACCCATGGAAACACCGACCACGTAAAATTTTGACCCTAATCCCAGCTGATCAGCGAGCTCTTCTACATCCAAAGCAATGCTCTTTAATGTACGATTTGGATCGGGATCGCTCTCTCCATAACCAGGTCTATCAAAAGATACAATGTAGATCCCCAAGTCCTTAGCAACATCCTGAAAAACCTCATATTAAATATAGTATTACAAATCACGAAAGGATCTAAGGATGTTATAATAGGCAGAAGAATATGTGATATAGAAAATTACAGGGGATAGGGTGTCGGCAACCACTGTGTCATGCCTGCAACCGGAAAAACCATGAACGGAGATGATTTTATACTTTGCCTCGTCTTTAGGAACACCGTGCCCTTTGTATGCCAAATGCCTTCCATCTCTTAGTTTGATTCTTGGCGCGGTTATAGGTGGTCCATCAGGAGAGCCACATATGCTGGGAGGAGGAGGTTGGGTAGCTTGATAAGCCCATGCTAGAAACCCAATAAACAACACTGCTAATGTTGTTTTAAGTATCCCTGAAAGTTTGTAACGCCAAATTTAAAAACAGATGATACAACTTAAAACACAAAATACGGGTTATCGTCCATGCTTCAATATCAAAATACTACAACTTCATAATTAGCTTATGCTGATCTGAGCTAGGAATATGGAGCAATTAAAACAACTTTGAAGTGAGCTTCTCTCGAACAACTTATGTTGATTCTTCTGATCGATTACGTTGAAATTCACGTGTAAGTGATAAGGATCCTATGAGTGTGAGTTCCCACAGATACTACTTGTTGCGGATACTGGGAAATGCGGGAGCTACAACAGGACCAAGAACCATAAAAGACCTTGACACCGCATATTCACCAAAAACTCTAAGGCAATGGTGTACGGGACCTTTCTCTTATATATCCAACATTTCCTCTCTTTATAGTCTATGTAAGACTTAACCACTCGCACTTGAACTTCAACACTCCTCCACAAGTGTGAGTTTCCACATCTTATAATAGGATCCAACTCTCGCTCCTTCACCAAGCCGAACCAAGCTCTAATACCATTTGTTGGGTTGACCGGGGACTGTGACACCTACAACAGGTCCAGGAGAAAGGACACGTACACTCATTATCTTAAGGTTTTTGATAAATACGTGGTGTCAAGGTCTCTTATAGTCCTCAGTCTCAGCGTAGCTCTCGTATTCCCCGGTCTGCCCAACAGATTCGACCTTAACTAAAGTTCATTAATCACTTGAACCCAAGTAAAACTAGCTATAACCTCACACTAAGGCCAACAAGGATTGATCCAGTTAGTATAGATCAAAGGATTGTACTCTATAAAACACAGACACCTCGAACACTACCCCAACACTGGCACAACATATAGGTGATAATTGGAAAGACTTATGCTTTGTTCTTGACCTCTCCCTAAACTTTATCTTACCAATAACTAAACAATACTAAAAGAAAAAGAACAAACAAATTAAAAGTTGACAAACTAACCTCAATTATATAGCTACACAGCTCAATAACCCATTAAAGTTTTCACTCACAAAGCGATAAAAACAAAGCAAAAATCGAAACTTTACCAAAGAAAGAAGAAAAAAGAGAGGAAGAGCGAAGACCCACCTGAAGGAATCTGAAAAGAGGAGGATTTGTTGGCTCTCCTGGTGTGAGAACGAGCTGATGCTGCAGAAATTTTTCTGTTAATTCCAGTGGCCATTGTGAGAGAAGAGAAGAACAAAGAGAGACAGATCTAAGAGTACGAGAGATGAAAACAATACATATATACTATTCTACGTCGACCAGAACACGGCGGCGATGTAACATTTTCCTTGTCAAAAAAGGCTGTCGTTTTTGGTAGAATTCAAGTTTGGTTTGAGTGAAAAATCAAATTGTTATACTGCAAATTCAGATTATTGAAAAATGATTTTGGTGTTTAACAATTTAAATATTATTTTAAAATATTTATTATATATTTGTTCATCCAAATGAAAATTACTTTATAAAAAATAGTTATAAGAAGGGCAACAAAGGTTTCTTTATTATAAAAGCCGATCCAAAGTTTATGATAAAGTTTAATTGGAAATTTAATGGTGAGTGCTTTCGGAAATTAAATTATTAGAGATTATGATTAATCTGATCATGTATATCGTTATGAGTGTGGAGACGAATGTCAAGTAGAATGAAGTTCAGAGTGAGTATTTTCGACCTCAACGAGGGATATGATAAGGAGATCCAATTTCGCTGTATCTTGTTGTTTTATGCATGGAGAAATTGTTTCACCTTATCATGCAAGTTGTTCAAGAGAAAAAGTGGGAAGTTATGAGATTGAGCAAATAAGGTTCTTTATTGTCACATCTCATGTTTGCGGACGATTTGCTGTTAATAAGGACCGCAAAGGAGAAGCAGATGGAGTGTGTGTTGAATACACTTAACACTTTTGGATCAATGTCAGGTCAAGAGGTCAATATAGATAAAACCTATATCATGTTCTCTAACAATGTCCAGAGGAATATGCGTAACAAAGTTTTGCATTTGTCCAAGTTTCGGGAGTCACACGACATGGGGAAGTACCTTGGGATACCTCTCAAAGGCAAAGCTCTCAAAAAGCATGACTATCAATACATTTTGGATAGTATTGCTAGGAAGATGTCGAATTGGAAATCTAGAACTTTGTCCGTTGCAGGAAGAGTAATGTTAGTTAAGAGTGTAATGCAAGCGATTCCTATATATCCAATGATGTCGGATATGATTCCTAAAGGATGCATATACGAGATGAATAAACTTCAAAAAAACTTCATATGGGAAGATACCATAGAGGAAGAATTTTCACGCGGTAAACTGGGATACTATAACCAAACCGAAAGTAGTAGGTGGATAGGGTTACGTAAGTTGGAACAGATGAATGTTGTGTGTATGCTGAAACTTGTATGGAAGTTCAACAACAAGAGTGGTGATTTATGGAGTGAAGTACTCCAGAGCAAGTACAAGGTGAATAATATGGAGGACACCATTTGTAGAGGGAATGCATCAAAATTATTAAAGGACATGGTTAGATTCAACTTGAACATGAGGAAGTATGGCAGTTGAAGTGTGGGGGATAGTGTGAAGACAACAGCGTGGTCAGATTGTTGGATAGAGAAAGGCCTCATTACCGACAAACTAGAGATCAATATTCCTCATCATCTAAATAATGCAACCGTCAAGGATCTCATTACACAACGAGGGGACTGGAACTGGAACTTACTTATGTCATGGATGCCACCAAAAATCATTGAGAAGGTACACACAGTTCTCCCACATAGGGAGGAATATGGGACTGACAGTTTTCTTTTTGCAGGTTTTTTTGAATGAGGCTTCTCAGTCAAAGAAAGTTACATCATGTTAGAGAGTGATTATGACCAAACCATGATCAACCGATGGCATAATGTGTGGAGGTTGAAAGTGCAAGAGCGAGTCCATGTGTTAGTTTGGTTAATGTGCCATGATAGATTATTACACAATTACAAGTCAATTCAAGGGCTACACTACAACAAATAATATATTTCATGACGAAGCTTTCATGTCCAACAAGCTAAAACCGAGAGGATATAACCTGTGAGCGCTTTATTAATAAGATAACCAACATGTTACGTCGGTGTTATTAAAAACTGAGGTAACTCAACTATAAGTTAGCGCCTTTTATAAATTATAATCCTTAAAATAATAATAAATCTGTTAGCTCTATTTTATTTTAGAACCGAGACAATATAGCTATAAGGAACCTCGCTTCGAATCCTCATTGCCGCATTTAATACTTTTTTCAACGATTTATCACAAGAATAAGAAATAGTAGTAAAAGGAAATATTTTATTGATAATAAAAACAAAATCAACACAACAAAGAAAACTACTCAACAAATTCAAATAGTCCGCTTAACTTCAACGTCACCGCTAACTATCCCTAACTTATTGAAAAGTACATAAAAAACTCTTCCATAAGGGTTGAGGAAAGTCTTCTCCTCCCGAGAAGCCTTTATCATTTCCTTCAAGAAGTTGCAAATGGTAAGAGGAATATTAACTCTCATGTTGTAAGTGAGGAATAACAATAGATGCTTTCCATACCAAGTAAGCCTTTCCAGGTCTTTCTCTCTTGGGTGGAGATTTGACACTAGAAGTTGAAATCAAAATTTTGCTTCAAGGCATAGAGAAGTCAGACTAGAGAGATTAGTATATTTGGCATAAAGTCAGTGAATGAGGTTTGCATATAATTGGATTTATAATGTTCAACACAACTACCAAACTCTTCACAGTTGATTGTCAAAGCAATCATTGATGAAGTAATGTATAAAGGAGTGCCATTGACATAGGACTTGATGATTTTTTCATGACTAGCTGGCACAACAAACACTTTCATTCAGAACTCTTCAACGAGGTTAATGTATATGGGACCATGTAGAATGTAAAAGTAACCACTCAACTTTTGTTTGTTAACAGCTTCCATCAATTTTTTTTTTGTAAACTTTCAAAATCATTGAAATTAACATACTTTTCATTGATAACGAACAATAGATTTGCATCCATTTTTTATAAGAAAAAAAGGACTTTGAAATAAGGAAACTGAGAGTTGGTATGAGACATTGAAAATAGAAAAATACTTTGAATCAATGAGTTGGTAATGAGACGTTGAAAATAGGATAATATTTTGAATCAATGAGTTGATAATTAGACATTTAAATAGCTCAAAAGCCTCCTTGATAATCTAAAAGAGACGTTACGACTTGAATATAGCTGATCATTGCTATTCTAGTGATATAATTCCAATACATACGCGACACGTCTGTGTTCTAACTTCTTTGTTAATTGTATATAAATGTTATAACCCGTCGGTCTTCCTAAAGACCGAGGGAAAATTTAGCGTTAAAAAAATTTGAACCTTTACTTTAATTTTATTTTTTATTTTAAAAATAAATTTTTTAACCCATCGATTTTCCTAAAAAAACCGAGGAGACCTTTAGCGTTAAAATTGAGGACATTTATCAAATCCTCAATCAAATCCTTGCCGTCTGTAACACCCTCTAACCCCGCACAAATATATAGCATAACCAGAGTAGATTAACATGCATATCAAAAGAGGGCTCCACATGTACTTCACGATAATAACACAAATACATTGGTCATATTCATAACACACATTTAAAATGATGTTCCATACACTAACACATATGCATTTTGTAGCGAAATAATTCTCATTTCAAAATAATAATACTAATGATTGAAATCCTATATTGACAATCATATCATAAATCATTAGGCACTAAAGGCCAACCATCACCTAATCTCAATACAACATAAATATCCAGAGAGTATAACAACATCTCTAAAAACAAACATGAATATAACAATATAACATGAATCCAAACGTTCCCCGTGTTACATGACCAGAGTATGACACACTACCTAAATAAAACGGATAAATAAAGAACTAGCTCCTCCGACTATTCCTTGCTAGAAGTACCACCACTCTCCTCGGTACCTGAGCGATGTCGTATAAAACATCATTTGAACAAAAGGGTGAGAATAAGTAATACATAACAAATATACATCAAAATAATTCATCATACTTCACACAATCATGTCATCAACACATTACAATATAATTCACATGATTACATATACAACATTGCTCAACGATTCAAGGTTCAAAGATAATCAATCACAAAACATCATAATTGCAACATTCACACCAATATCACATATTTCACACTAATACAACATTTCACATCGACACATGTGACTCCAATACAACTCAATGCAATATACATGTGGTACCAATTATTATCCTTATTGATCATATCGGGTCCATCTCTCAGATATAACCACCAAAAAGTATGTCCTATAAGCTTCAAACTAGTCATCTAGGTTTGGGACAAGTCAATAATTCCTATGGAATTACCAAACATTGCATCTTAACAAATCATGATGCATGTGCAATCTCAACAATCATTTGAAATCAAGACCACCTCTCAATCTTAATTATACAAGCATACATCACATAATTCAACATATTTGAATTATCTTCACCAATGTACAACATACATATTTCATGTCATCAATCCCACACAATACATTCTAATAGAATTAATAATCTCAACACATCATTATAACATGTAGAAAATAAGTCCAAATCATGTTATCTTCAATCAACACCAATTCCCAACAATTACATACACAAAATTAAGTATCATATTTCCATCGAAAATTGCATCAAAACCAATCCAAAATAGATGATTAAATTCCATAAAATTCATGACAATTCATGATAAATCATATACATCCATGATCTAGAACATTTTCATAAAATATAAAGTTTGCATTCCAGATCGTGCTAAGCGGCTCCACGTGCGCTAAGCGGCCTTTGCTGAACACAGAAAAATTCTGCGAAGACAGCTTCTGCCTCATACGAATTGGGTCATTAATACTCATCCCAAACAACCATTTTTCATCATTTAAATGTATTATAACATATATCTAACATATAGTATCAATTACCAATATCAAAACATGATACAAACATCAATTTTATGATTTCACATTCAAACCCTAACATGTCAAAATCTAGAAATTGAAGAACAAATCCCTAATTTCATGTTACTACCCAGCACATACTATTACATACACCCATAAATCAATTAATATTAACCATTACCTTGGATGTAAACTCTTTCAAGGGTTATTCTTCTCTTCTCCTTTTTTCCCTTTTCTCATCTTGCTTTTCTTCTCTTGTTTTCTTCACTTTCTCTTTCTGATTCTATATTTTTCTTATTTTGTTCAACTCTTACTAACCCTAAATGTGCTTAACTTCACTCACCCATTATAATGTAACATAAGGCCCAAATGTGTATTTTGCTATTCTCACACTCAATAACTTAATAACATATAATACACACATATTCCAATTAAAATCAATTATTCACATAATTACACAAAATCAAATAATTAAATAATTATCAAGCCAAATAATAATTAACATAGCAAATAAATAATAAAATAATTAATAAATAAAAATCGGGGGTGTTACACCATCCATTTCATGACTATCAACGCTTCCCATTAGTGATTTGCGTGAAACATAAAAAACCTCTATTGTGCATCTCATTATAAAAGCATTCTGAAGCATGAAGAGTAAGGTTTGCAGGAGTGTTTTCCATGAAGAGTTCTCTATGATGGACTGCAAGAGCATAAAATTATTTAGGTTTAAGGTTTGTGTTTTTAAATGTTTGCCATGAAGAGTTCTTAAATATTTTTTAATCAAAACATTATTTATTTATCTAACCCTTTTTTTTACTAACCCTTTTTTGTTTAACCCTTTTTTTGACTAACCCTTTTTTTGTTCATATGAGAAACAAATACATGCAAAAGCGGTTGAAAACATCCTTGCACACAATATTTGATCTACCCTAAAATTATATAGATTGAAGATCTAAAATCTAGATTTATTTACCTAACCTTTTTTCTTTCGTTGGGAGAATGAAGTTTCCCAGTATTTGATCTTGCTAGAATATCAAAGAATTGAAGATCCAACACATGATCTTCATGGACAATTAATTTTATTATTCTATATAAAAAATGTAATATTCTAGGTAAACAATGTGGCGAGTTTTATTATTTAAAAAAAAAGAAATAACCCCTCGATTTTCTTGATAAACTGAGATAAAAGAGACCCTAGTTTTTTTAAATAATAAAAGTGCAGAAATTGGGGATCGAACCCATGCGCTAAAAAATATTACCTCGGCCTTATAAACACCGAGGTGTTAGGTCCATACTTTTCATGACGACCTTATTTACCTCGCTTCATATGCCGAGGTAAAACGCATTTCACGTTCGACGTTAGATGTGTTATTTGTAGTAGTGCTAGGAGGAGAAGCTTGTAACCTGTGTGGTAGTGTGATGGAGAACTTGTTCCATGCTATGTGTGATTGTTTCGAAAGTGCAAAGTGTTTGGTTGCAGCAGGTGCCATTGTACATCAAGACATCTTTATACATGGTAGATATTTGGGAATGTATAGAGATTAATTTGAACTACAACACAACTTGGAGTAGTTATTGGGCTATAGGTTGCCACATTATTTGGAAATGGAGGAATACGGAGCTGCATGATCCAAGTTTTAGCAGACCCTATAACCAAATGTATCATGTTTACGAGATGCATAAAGAGTACAATAAAGTTATGCTTAGTAGTAGAATTAGGGTGAATGATATTCATCAATAAGTTTTGGTGAAGTGGACTCCGTCAGAGAGAGGCTGGGTCAAGATTAATAGGGATGGTTCATGTCAGGAGGGAAATATATCAGGCTGTGGAGGAATTATTCGGGACGATAAAGAAGAGTGCAAAGGTGGTTTTTTCAAAGTCTTAGGAATTTGTAGCACTCTAAAGGCTAAATTACGGGGAGTTTACCATGGGTTGAACAAAGCCAAGGCTTTAGGGTATCAGAGAGTGGAGTTAAATGTCAATTCCTCGATGATGATTGATATCTTAGATTTCAGAAAAGTGGCTAATACGGAGTGTCTAATATTGATCAAACAAGTTAGGATGGCTATGGATGATTTTGTGGCGGTGAAATGGAAGCATGTTCTCAAAAAAGCTAACAAGTTTGTTGACGCGTTAGCAAAGTTTGGAGCACTTAGTCACGATAGTGTATTTTTTAAAGAGGAATTTTCGAAATTCATTAGATAAATTTTACTTTATGATGTATCAGGTTCTCCCGCCTGTAGGAATGTTTATTTGTAGTTGGTTTCCTTGGGCTTAGGATCTTCTTTTCATAAAAAAATAGTTATAAAATTTAATTTTTTTATAGAAGCTATTTTTTTATATTTGTTTACCTAAATGAAAATTACTTTGGAAAAAGAGTTATGATAATTAATTTTTAAGAAGTTATTTTTCTATATTGAAAAGTGAAAATTACATTTATTTAAAATAAATTTTATTTGTAAAAACACCGGTTATTTTAAAATGGATGGAATATTGTTATTCAATAATAAATGATTATTCTATCATGTCATATAGTTAATTTTAAAATATTTTAGTGATAATGGCATCCAATGTCTAATTTCATTTTGTTGGCATCTGTCACTTTTCCACTAAAGAATATCTTGGACTTGTCAAAATATATGAGTTAATTGAAAGTCTTTTGATAGGTAGTAAAAATGATGTGTGATTCTTTAGCCTCCTCTTCCTTTGTCCTAGAGAAAATCAAACAGATATCTGTAAGTTCTCTATTTTTATGATTGACTTAATTTTTGTAAAACAAATAAGACAGCAATATGTTAGATAGGAAGTATTAATTTTCTAACAGAAATAGGTTGAGTAAGAAGTCCTATCTTATGTTAGGACATGTTGAGTTGAAGTGTTTCAACATCTGGAGCAACATATCAGATAAGATGTCCTATGAAGGAGCATACGACATCGCAGCTGAGCTGAAGTGGACAGTTAAATTCTGTTATGATTCAAAAGATGCAGAATATTCTGGGAATATTACGCAATTTTATATGGAGCCAATTTAAAGGTCAAGAATAATCAAGTCAGAATATTGAAGAATATACAGTTTCTAAATTTGGAGATAATTTAGGAAGATTTGATTGAAGACCTTGATTGTAGTAGAAGTTACTGCTGATTGTTACAGCTGATATGCTGTAGTTTGAAGGCCCAAATCCAGTTGGGTATAGGTTATAAATAGAAGTGTTTGTAACATAGGAAATATACAGGTTCAAGACATATAAGTCGAGGGCTTTGTCTTTTTTCCGCTCTGTAGGAGAGTTGATGTAAGTGAACCACTCGGATTATGAGATGGCCAATGCATTCTTACTCATAAACCTGTAGGTAATAAGTTGAGTATTGTTCTTGGAGGAAGCTTTGAAGAAACTCCAAGTTGTGGTCTTAGTTAAGAGTCTTGGCTATAGATTATCATGGAAGTGTGTCTTCCTGTGTGTGTAGAATTATTTGTGTCCAATCACTGTCTGTGATTTAAGAGGGATTGAGGACGACCTCATATCTAGGTGAGTCTTAGATAGAAATATAGTACGGGTACTGATTAAGAGAGAAGTTGTAAACATGGGAGTTTAGCTTTGAATTGATACTATCATAGTGGATTTGTCTCTGGCTTGGTATTCCCCTAGAGTAGGAGATTTTCTCCGAACTGGGTTAATAATTCTTGTGTGTTGTTTGTGCTTTTCAGTTTTGTTTTTATTATTGATACCTTGCCCGCTTGTTAATGTCGGATCAGATGTCCCAACACGTCATAGGACATCTGAGTTCTGTCATACTAGAATTTCAATTGGTATTAGAGCAGGCATCCTGTCTGTTTCTGGTTGAGATCCAAGGGGGATATTTTTTGGTTTCTGTGCAAGGTAGAAGGTTTCTACTGAAAAGCTGTTTGAACTTGGAGAGTTCATTTTGTTGTTTGAACGGTCCCTAGAAGTGGAGTATGAACTGTTCATGACAGGATTGTGTTGGACATGTCTGTTGTTTTCAGGTGTGTAGCTTTGGTGGCAAGCTAGTGCGTTGAGGGTTTGATTTATTTTCAAACCTAGGTTAACATTTTGCACCTGGAGTATGGTGTGTTTATGAAAAGGTTTATGTTGATGCCTGAATATTGGTGAGGAGTTTTCTGGTTTGTATTTTGCTGCATATATATCTGATGGAAAACTCCCGGTGGTTTTGTGTGTTGAGTCTGCAACACTCTATTATCCTTTGAAGGCGTATCCCATGGTGTGGTGATACTTGATGAGAGGTTTGACTAGCTTGCTAGAGTTGCCAAAGATACTTGAGGTTTATCCCAAGTCCACTCATAAAGGAACTCTTATATGGATTTGTTGAAAAGAGATCTGGTAGAGGCAATTAACTTTGCTTTCAGCCCTAAAAGGCCAATCTCTAGGCTTTGATAGAGGATCTCTTGGAGTGTTCCTTGTGAAGGGAACTGATGTCCTACCAGATGTTGGAACATTAAACTAGTAAATTATGAAAAATCTTGTTGGATGAAGGTAGGGCATAGTAGATGCTTGGGTGCTGAAGAAATGTGTTTTGATCACTAATGTTTGGAACCTACTCATGGTCTGAAAGAGGAGGCATTCGTGTTTTGTGTTTAAGAAGTTTCTTTGATAGAAACATCTCTTAGATAAGCATGTTGGTCAGTACACAATCAACATATTGGGAACTCATTAGATTAGTTTATTTCTGATCTAAGTGAGTTATAGTGCAAAGGTTGTAATTTGTTTTCTTATGGAGGCTTGATAAAGGTATCTCATCCAGATCCTTTATATGTGGAGGTCAAGATTAAATGTCGAGAACATTCTCTCTAGATATCTGGAATATTCTTCTGATAAAAGGAAACATATTTATGGAATCTTGTTTATGGCGATAGAATAGATTATGTTTAAGGGAAGTAATATATTAACCACAGGATGTGCAACTACTATATGATTCTCAAGGAATTCTTAGAAGTTAATAAGGGTGAGTCCTTAATCTGAAGCTAGAAGAACTTGAAGGAGTGTCAAACATAATGTTTTGACATCTTTGTATTAATGATTTATTTTTCTCAATAAGCCTGGTGGTACTTTTCTTAAATATGATGGAGGTTATTTACTCTAACTTGGTATTCTTATCAAGTCTATGAGAGCATGAAACTCTTGTTCTATTATTGTGGAAAGGTCTTCCAAGGGATTGTATGTATTAGAGTTGTGTCAACCGAAATTCTATGGTTGATTGGTGTCTGCACTGTTGAAATGTCATCTAATTCACATAGGATGGGAATTTCGGTTATTTGAAGCAAGGAAAAGTTATTATTTTTGGGACCAAAGGATTATGGTTCTCTGGTATCTACATGGAAAGTTCCTCTCTCTGCTAGAGTTCAGTTATGTGGTGTCCTCATATAATGAAACACATGTTTTTGCAAGGATTGAAGGGGATCCTTGTTTGATGAAAAAGCAGACTTATTCTGAACAGTCTGTTTGTGATGACCAGTAAATGCCATTATTGTCGAAGTCTGCTCCAGATACCTGTTAGAGGGGATCACCTCTTTAGATGCAGAAGGATGACATTTAACACCTTATTGTCAAACAGGAAGTCTGAACATTGTGCTTGTGAGAAGAAATGTTCTTGAGGTGTGTATGATTTGCATGTATTTTGTCTTGTGTTGAAGATTGATCAACTACTGATGGTTGATCCTCTTGTACCCCTTATAATAGTTATGGATTACTATGGTGTCTCCAGACCATAGTTGATGGTGAAATCTATGGGTTTGAGGCAGATGTTGGATCTGATGTTGGAACATCATCTCAATGTGTTGTATTTCTTCAACCAAGGAAGTTTGTTTTTGTCCAGAATAGAGTGAAAGGTCAATCCACTGACCTAATCTGGAATGTTCTGGGATGTAAATGAATGTCATCAGCGGGTGCCAGATGTATGCGTAAGAAGGATTGTCAGACCAAATGTTCTACCTTGTGCGAGAAGGTAATCTTATCTAAGCAATAATGAATACTTTGACGAGAGCTGAGTATTTGTTTATCCTATAAGAAGATTGTGCATGAGACTGATGGTGAATACTTTGGCGGGAGGCAAAGTATTTGTCTGGGGAGTTATGAAATTCTACATTTTGAACGTTATGTTTCAGAGAGTATGTGAGAGTTTATTTCTCTCCAGAGCTTTTAGGTGTTTGGAATAACTTGAGTAAGCTACACTGGCTGTGTGTTCTAATGGGAGCTTCTTAAAGGATTTCTATGCACAATAAGTCATTCGAATAATGATAGATCAATAACCAGTTTGATTGGGTTCTGTATTATGGAAGATGTCCCACATGATGTCTTAACATCATGATTGTTGATGGTTGTTTTGTTTTTAATGCTTGGGATTGTGCATGTGAAGTTGGATGCTCAAGCATTATTATCAGAATTGACATTTCTGACTATGTGCATTATAATATGGAGAGTGTAATCCTATCTATAGTAGTATGCCTGGTGAATGCATGACTACTTTGTTGAAGACTTCTCTAGTATTAACAACTACTAGTGGATGTAAGGGCAGAATATTGTTGATAGATACTGAGGTTTGGACAGAGTGTTTTGATAAGGTGTTTTCTTCTGATGCAAGTCACTCTAGAAAAGGTGTGGTGATGTGGATCTTAGTAAAGATTTTAAGCAAACTAAGAGTTTTTGGAGTTTGTGAGTGGCTTCACACCTAGTATGCATGGCATCCTGTCTATTCAAAAGGTCATGATACAAAGTGTGGTTATGAAAGGATAGTATCCAAATGTGTCCTTGAAGAAGTCATAGTTCCTGGAAGTATTCTCAAGAAGTGAGAATATCTGACTTTGGTTTGACTCTACTGGTGGAGTTGGGGTTCAGCATATGCAGGAAGTGTTGTCCTTCAACATGAGAGAATAAAGTCTTTCATGTGTTTTTATCTAGTGCTTGATTTTTCATCTTCAGCTGGAGCATTGGTTATTCATGACAGGGGGAGTCATGTAGTGGTCTGTAGATTGTTGTTGCAATTGTACAAAGTTTGTGTGTTGTTTAAGCTTGTGGAGACCTTATGCCTCTTATGAGGATGTGATGTCAAATAACATTTTGTAGCATTATAAAGTTTTTGGTGATCTTGACAAGGCATGGTTGGTTCTAGCCATGTGAAGCTGGATGACAAATCAGAAGTTCACATATTTCTCAAGTGGTTAATTGTTGAGTCTGGGAGAATTTATTTTTCTCTACAAATTTTGTGAAGGACTCTCTAAGGGTCTTTATTATTGAGAGGTGTCACAAATGTGATATTTTGATATCTTGGTGTGTGTCACTAAGTCTAAGTGAAAGGAGAACACTTAGAATCAAGTGGAAGACAATATGGTTGAAGATGTGTTGGTCAATGTGCAAGCAAAGAAGATAATATCTGATTGGATGTCAGGACATTATTCAGGACATGTTTCCTGTATGATCAACAAAGGGTTTTTGTGAACAACTTGATCAAACACGTGTCAGAAGGTGTGTTTGACTATACATGTGCGTGTATTAGGACTGGCTCTTTTTAGCAGAAACAGTCCAGAGCTATTAAAGACGTTCAAAGTTGTTCTTGGACGGTGCATATTACTTTTGGTGACAGTTTCTCCTTAAATAATGTTTACTTTGACCAAGATTATTTCTATATTCAAGGATCGTTATTTCCCAAGTAAATGACCAACTATTTATATAGGGTTTTCCTATCCTCTTTCACTATACAAGTGTTCATCATCATAATGGATTTTATTCAGATTTGGGAAAGTTGTGCCTGGGTCTGGTCTTGTGAAGGTTTCCTTTGCCAAGTTTTGGCTAAAAAGGGGGAGAAATGTGATGATCAAAGTGCTCAAGGTGCTCGGCTGATTAATATGGAGACTGTTTTTCCAGATCTGTCACAAACATGCTGGATAGGATGTTCCATCCTATTGTGTTTGAGTTTGTGACTTGTGATCTGAGTTATGAATACAGTTATGACCTATGTTCTGAGTTACTAGGAGTGGTGGTTAATTTGTCTAGGTCAACTGGTGGCTATTGATCAAAGAGTGGCTAAGTAATCTCTTATGCCATCATTGGTCTTCAGTGATAAGGAATGGTTTTAAGGGGGAGTGTCAGCTATCTTCTTCCTCATGTACACCAAATTATTTCAGGAATTTCTACTCCTTTTCTTGAAGGTGTTGTTCTTTGGTGATTGGTTTGGTACTACAATGGAGCTTATTCAAATGCTAGAAAGAAGATGTCGAACAAGATGTCCTGACATATTATTTGAAGAGTGACTCCATGGTTCCGTACTACTGAGTTTAGTAGTTGCTGAATACTACTGTTGAAGAATTGTTTTGTTATTGTTGTAATATTGGATTGTAATTATTATTTATTTGTTTTAGCCAAAATTTACCAAAGGGAGAGATTGTAAGTTCTCTATTTTTAGGATTGACATTAATTTTGTAAAACAAATAAGACAACAATATGTTAGATAAGAAGTATTTACTTGCTAACAGGAACAGGTTAACCAAGAAGTTTTATCTTATGTTAGGACATGTTTAGTTGAAGTGTTTCAACATCTGGAGCAACATGTCAGATAAGATGTCCTATGAAAAATCATACGACATCGCACCTGAGCTGAAGTGGGCAGTTAGATTCTGTTATGATTTAACAGATGCACAATATTCTAGGGATATTATGCAATTTTATATGGCGCCAATTTAAAGGTCAAGAAGAACCAAGTCAGAATATTGAAGAATATACAGTTTCTAAATTTGGAGATAATTTAGGAAGATTTGATTGAAGACCTTGATTGTAGCAAAAGTTACTGTTGATTGTTACAGCTGATATGTTTTAGTTTGAAGGCCAAGTCCAGTTGGGTATAGGTTATAAATAGAAGTGTTTGTAACCCAGGAAAGATACGGGTTCAAGATATAGAAGTCTAGGGCTTTGTCTTTTGTCCGCTCTTTAGGAGAGTTGGTGTAAGTGAATAACTCGAATTGTGAGACAATCACTGTGTTCTCACTCAGAAACTTGTAGGTAATGAGTTGAGTATTGTTCTTGGAGAAATCTTTGAAGCAACTCCAAGTTGTGGTCTTAGTCAAGATTTTTGGCTAGAGATTGTCATGAAAGTGTGCTTTCCTGTTTGTGCATAATTGTTTGTGTCCAATCGCTGTCTGTGATTGAAGAGGGATTGAGGAGGGCCTCATATCTAGGTGATTCTTAGATAGAAATATAACATGGGTAGTGATTAAGTGAGAAGTTGTAAACGAGGGAGTTTAGCTTCGAATTGATACTATCATAGTGGATTTGTACCTAGCTTGGTATGCCCCTAGAGTAGGAGTGTTGCTCCGAACTGGTTTAATAATCCTGGTGTGTTGTTTATGTTTTTTAGTTCTATTTTTATTGTTGATACTTTCCTGTTTGTTTATGTCAGATCAGATGTCCCAACATGTCATAGGACATCTGAGTTCTGTCATACAAGAATTTCAATATCAACAAAGAACAAATGAGAGATAGTCAAGATTGTTTTGACGATAAATAGTCCATGAATCTTTCTAATATCTTGACATTTACTAATTAAGTTGAAAAGAATATCAGCGTATAAGATGAAGAGATATGGGATAAAAGGTTCCCTTACTTCATATCCCCGCTACTACAAAAAGTACATTTCACCTTGAACGCGAAATATATCTAACACCGACTACGGAAGCGAGGTAACGAAAGGCATCATGAAAAATTATCACTTCACAAATAGATTGTTGTACCCCAAAGTTTTCCCTCCCATTTTATTTAGGGAATGCTCATTAAGGTACCCAATTACTCAAGGTTGACCAAGAATTGATCAGATAAATTCTCCTCATAAGCAATGGCCTTTCAACTAATTTCACTTTTCACCAAGATGTGTGAGTTCCAAAGCTTCAAATGATTTCCATGACACCCTATATGCCTCAGCATAATGGCACAGCTGAAAGAAAGAAAAGAAGTGTGCATGAAAAATTGTAGGTCGAAGGCTGAAAATATGCCTAAGGGCTTTTGGGTCAAAGCAGCTTCAACAGCAGCATGATGCCCAACAAAGCGCTAGTATAGAAGGAGGAATGGCGCGAAAGAAAGTTGAGAAGGCTTTTTAGTCTTTGATTAGAAGAGTTAGTAAAGAGCTTCGAAGGGTCCGTTTTCACTGGAGTGTAATCCATTCAAAGCATTACAAGGAAGACACCTTTCGATTAACACGTTGCCTGAATGGGCGCTTCGAAAAGAAGGATATTTGGAATTCAAAAAGTTTTCATCATTATCCAAATAAAACATGTGGAAGGCTCATGATTCGAAGGACATGTAATCTTCAACCATGGCATGATCGAAGGACAATTTGAGACGAATCAGCCAAATATAAGTCACCTCAGAGCTTCTAGCATGTTCCTGAACAGGTGTTGGATGTTTAAGAGAAGTTCTGATACTCTTAGGTTACCCTTCGATTGGTGCATACAAGTTGTATTCACCAATCGAAGATGGACTAATGCGCAATAAAGGTGTTTCTTGTAGACAAGCAATAGGAGGGAGTTAGAATCGAAGGACCACCTACACTACTATGTTCGAAGGAAAGGATAAAGCGAAGCTTCGACAGGCCAAGAGGAAGAGATGGTCGAATTGAAGGGAACAAGAATTGTTCGATTGGGTTGATTGGATAGTTTTCAGATCAAGCAACTAAGGCAGATATTATCCCAATCGAAGAATCCACGATGATAAGGCCTTAAGTCATTCAAATTGGAACTCAGAGCCAATCGAAGAATAAGGTTTGAGAGCATTCGAAAGAGTCAAGTTGTGAAACCTGTCCAGGTTCACTCAAAACCCAAAATGGTAAAAAATAATAAAAAATGGAAACTTTTTAAAGACTTTCAATTCTGCCTTTAAATCCATGGTTAATGGCTGATTCTTGCCATTTTCGTTCACCACTGCGCCCCTATAAATACAGAGCTAAAGCGCAAGCCAAAAACACACGTATTGCCTATACACAAGAAGTTGTCCCAGAAAACCACACAAAATTCTCCAAACCTTCACTAAGTTGTTAGAATTGAAACAACCTTTATAGGCCTCACCAACCTAAAACAAGCATTCCACTCACTCCCTGAAGGTTCCAGGAGACGTTTCCAAGCATTAGGCAGGTCCAACGCACGCAAGAGCATCATTCACACAATCCCTCCATAGGTAACTTTCCTTTGATCTCAAACTCATTCAATGTGTAATTTAAATCCATATTAATCATATATCCATGTTATTGTTGATGTTTGTGATTGTTTCAACGTGTCACATACAAGGGATGAGATCGTGCCATTGCTAGAGCACGATCTGTATCCTCCTTCGAATGTCATGAAGCATGACGTTTCAAGACAAAATAACTTTCGATTCAGACTCAGAGGTTTCAGATTAGGATGATACAACCATAATTTGTCGAATCCAAGACCAGATTCGACCCAAGTTTGGAAATTTGTTTTGTTTTTTCTAACAAATTTCCTGCAGATCCAGTGTTCCCAGATCGAATGAGCACATCATATACCAGCATTCTCCTGCTGCCATATGCTGGCCAATCCATATCCAATACCCCCAAATGTGAAGTCCATCATACACTTTCGACAATCTTCTTCATTGGATCGAAAGGCAACTTGGGCCTCTTTTCGATCCGAACCTGCGTCCTACAAATTGCACCTCTTTTTTTTTATTTACTACCTGGTCCATTTATTTTGTTTTTGCTTATTATTTTATTTCTTCTAGTTTTAATCAACATAAAATCAGATAAAAAAATCACAAAAAATTAGGTTTTAGTTTTTTTATTAAGATTAATTTTGTTAATTAATTAATTACCTTAACACTTTCTTAAAATTAAAATTAAGTAGACTTAGATTTTATTCTCTTTTATTAAACAAAAAAACAACAAAAAGATTTCATTTCTTAGAATTTAGACGTCATTTCAATTCGTGCGCGTTTATTATTTTATCATTGTTATTTTTATCATTAATGTATCTGCTTATGGGATGTAATAATTTTAAACTAGGACTTCACCTTTTCTTCTTTATTTCCCAGTTTGGACTTGTAAATTCCCCCCTCCCCGAAGCCATGTAATAGCGTAGGATTTAATTTCCGCACTTTATATTTCTTGTACATATATTAACTATTTAGATGTATGGTAATAGGATTGCATGACAAGAGCCTAATAGTCAAAATGTTAGCAAACCTAAATGCAAAGACAAAAATAATTGAATACAACACACTTTCACATGCGTACCTCTAGGGTACTCCCACTTTGGTTGCCTTCGGAAAACAGTCATAACTATCGAAACGTGAGAGATTTTAGTGGCGACCCTCTGGTTTAAAGATTAAAAAATGACCCTCTTGATGTTGCCTCGATAAAAATCATCTTAAAACCCTAGGGTAGTTACTAAGATTTCTTGCCTAGTTGCCTTTGTGACTATAAACGTCCCTTCGAATGTTCCTCAAAACATCCAACGACTAGGGCTACCTACTCACTAATAGTAGGATAACACTGTCTAAAGGAAAAGAGGAAAATAACAATCCTTTCGAGTAAAGTAGATAGCTGTTAGATGCTTGCTCAAACAAACTTTTTACACTTACACAAAACAACTTTCAAAACCCTTTTCAAAATGCTTTATCAACACTCTTGTGGACTGATACAAGAGTTATCATAAAGCAAATCGCCTTACTATTGGCATTTTAGAAATACTTTTCAAAACACACAAAGCACAAAGCATTTCAAATGAGCTAAGCATCTAAGAGCCCATAGATAACTACGGATGGAAAGGGTGCTAACACCTTCTCTTTCCATAATCTACCCCCCTTACTCAAATAATCTCGAAAGGTCTTTTTCTGTTCTTTTCACCCTTTCCTTTGTTGGATAAATGAAAAGTCAGTGCCGACTCTTACTTACCGTAACATTTGCAAATACAAACACAAAACTAGTATAATAGTCAGTTTTCCCAACGTATTATAGAACTGGAGACTCTACTAGGGAAATATAAAAAGTGGGGTTACCTTAGAGCTAGTTCATTTTAAATTGATTTCATTGTGTGTTTTGTATGCTTTATTTTTAAAGGGTTGCTTGGGTTATTGTTAAAGATCCTACACTCGGATCTAAGGCACCTTATTAGGTAAGTAGCAATAAATCATGGAGGTTGTACGACGTAGATCGATACAGACAAAGTGGTGGCTACGTTAGCGCGATACTCTGGATTGTACTAATGTTCCTTGAGTAAGTCAGTGATAACATTAGGCTTCCTCATAGTGTCACTAAGTGCTAACTGGCCTTTATAACCTTTAATTGACTTATCATAGCCATTAGGAAGTAGTGAGATAGTCGGCTTTGGTTCTGACTGAAGACTAGTTGATACTCGATACTACACTCATTGAGATTGGACTTTTGGGATATTTTGGCCGCAATACTTCGATGCTTGAGCTGAAACAATGCCCGACGGAAAGGTCAATGATATTGAGACTCCTTAAAACCCGGTTACTATTAATAGGACAGGTTGAACCAACTAAAACTTCAAGAGGGTACTTACCTACAAACTCCATGCAAGCCTGAACCTAAGGCTACTTGTGTGACTTGTTTGCTTTCATTGTATAACAACTTGAACTCATTGCAGGACTTTGTTTGTACTTCGTGCAGGACTTGTTTGTAGTCATTATACAATAACTTGGATTTCCTTCAAGACATACTTGTCTTCATCACCTTACATTTTTGCTTGATGCACATCATACACATCATAGCATCATATCATATCATTTCCTTAACCATTTCAAGGATCTCAAGGGTCTGTGATACAGTTTATGATGAACTAGAGGTCTAGAAATGGGCAAGGGGATTTATTTTCCTCTAGCCAATGCTGTCAAAAGACCAAAACACGAAAACTTAAGTCAGAGGCCATGACCCAATCGACTGGTGAGCTTGATTCTTATAGAAGGACATTCAACAATACGAAGTTCTTCCGTCAAAGTTGCAGTCAAAATTCAACTCCTGACATTTTCTTATGTTTACCCCGTGAGATCCTTGAAAACATTGCATCCATACATCACGCGTCATATCATGACAGGTTTCCCCCATGCATGTTTTCTCACCCGCTTGCTGTTTATTTAGGTAAAAATGACTCTCGAGCAGACTGTCCAAGATCTCTAAACTCAAGATGCTCAGTTCAAGGAAATGTTCCTGAATCTATCCAAGGGGCAGGAAGAACTGAAGGCAATCCTTGCAGAGAACTTGACCAAGAAAAATCCAGACAACAACAATGATGTCTAGTTGAAACAACTGCAAGCTGATATGGAAAGGATGAGAATCCAGATGAGTAGTCAGATGACTCTTATCCAAAGTTTAGCTCGGGAATAAGAAGAGTTGAGGATTCTCATCTGCAAGCTTCATCAAGACAGATACGACTGTCTGGGGCAAACTGCTAGAGCTTGGGGCCTAATTAATGATCAATCTCTCTTGGTGCAAATGGGGAATTAGGTGACATGTTCATGCGGGAACATGTTGAAACTAAACCCAGGAGATGTGAAATTCGGGGAGCTGCATCTTTAAGTACTCAGAAGAGACCCTAACTTGGAAAGAAGGATCCTAGTATTATGTACAACCAGAGGGATCGTAATAAGAGCGATCTTAACCAATATGTGGGGGTAGTACGGATCTCTGATCCAACACCAGCGCAACAACGACAGCGGGGTAATCAGCATAAGATAATACACCTAAAAGACGCTTTACTGAAATCAACTTGTCATCGGCTCAAGCATTGCAACACATGTTGGAATCCAAGATGGTTACGTTGAAGGATCCTCTTCATAATCCCGATGTCGTCTCTCCAATGTACAATCTAAATGCAAGGTGTGCATACCACTCCAACAGTCCTGGACATGACACTAATAGCTGCTAGACATTGAGAAATAAGATTTAAGACTTGATCGACGAAGGAGTGTTAGAGTTCACACAAGACGGTCAGATGAAATTCTTCTGCTATCCCTCAAAGGCACACCACCTGAAGTGACAAGTTCAGACAAAGAGGCTTTTTGTTCATTTGAATTCTTAAATTGTGATTTTCTTTTGATTGTTCGAACACTTATTTATGTCAAAAAAATTTATTTCAATAATGCATTGCATATGTTTATCTTGAATTATTTCATTCGTTGTCACTATACTGAAACTGCGCTTTTACTTCCTTTTTGTGATATTCAACTTTTGATTAAAAGTTCTAAGCCTTTAGAGGGAGGATGACGAAAAAGATACCATAATCTCTACAATATGCTTTTGAACAGACCTTGCTGACGATGTACATATGTTGTTTCAAATCCGAAACAGTGGAGTTATAAGGAAGATAATCCCTAGTCAACCCCTTTGAGCCTAAGAAGTATGAGTTCTCTTTTTCATGCAAATTGAAACCCTTATTCATAACCTGTGGCAGGGTAGTTTCTCAGTTAGTTCAAAGGTGCATTCAATCGCAAGCTTTCTCTTCATACACGATGAGTGGTGTTGAAGACGCCCTTCCAAAACAAAAGATGGTGATGGTCCGCATAATCATCAAAACATGCAGTCATTATCTCTCAAAAGAAAAGCCCGTTGAGTCAAAACCTATGAAGGATACTTAAAAAAACTGGGGCATTCCGCTGACTGTAAAAAAAAACACAAAAGAAACAGTTCAGGAAAAACGTAGGGATAATAAAATAAAAAAAAGAGGTCGCTATGACTCCTCAAAAGAAATATTACAAAAAATGATTGTCTCCTCAAAATAAACGTTCAATGTCTGAACCATCACCAAGTATCAGAGCAAGGATTCCAGACTCAGTTGGGATTTAAACACAATTAACTGAGTTTAGGGCTGAAGAACATCACGAAGAACGGGCTGCGTACAAATAAATTTCGAGCCTCTATCCTTTATTTCTTAAACCGTGAACCAGGCCACGCTACAACCCTTAAAAGTCCTAGCTGAAGCATGTGTTAGTTCGAAAGCATATTGTTACAAAAAGGTATCCTGACTCCTGTAAGGTTTGTTATAAATCCTGAGTTGATATCACCTTCTTGCAAATTTTGTTTTACTAAAAATTTAATTTTAAAAAACTTCAAGACATACATAAGCTTTGCATTTTTAAGACCATTGTTTGCATATAACTAATTGTTCAATAACAGAGAATTCGGACGACGAATATTCAATAAACGAAAATCCTCTCAATTAACAAAATCACCTCAGATGGAAAGACATTTCCAATAACAAGCCTTTCATAATCAAGGGGTATAACCTGGTGTCTAACTGATCTGGGGCAGTCAAGGCAAGATTCGAGGAATCTCTCAAAAGTGCCGAATGGCCAGGGGCAGATCTCCATCTGAATCACTTGGGGCATTAAATGTGCATTCCATTAAAAGGCCATGTATGGTCAATAAAACATTTTCTAGGAGTGCTGCGACACTTACTACTATGGACAATAACAATTTTCTGCACCCTGTGAACGTGGACATAATCGGAAAATACTTCACATGGAAAAGACCTACTAGGTTGACTGGCCTAGGCAAAAGTAAGGGAATCCCGACGAACCAAAGGAGTTCGGGCAAAAATTAGGGATATTGTTGTACCCCAAAATTTACCCTCCCATATTTCTCAATACATGTCAAGTGAGGTCCTCAAATTGCTCAAGGAAGTCCAAGAGTTGACCAGACAAACCCTCTCCTAAGGCAATCTACCTCAAATTAGGGTTTCAGTTTGCATCAAGGTACTTGAGTCCAAAGGATCCCAAATGCTCACCATTGTCCTAATGTGTTCTCAAGATCATCCATGTAAAGTTTAAAGCCTTTCAGAGGAAGTTTGCTCAGTCAAATTGCTCAAAGGCCTGAAAATCGACTGTGTTAGGGCAAAAGTCAACTGTGGCCCACATATAGTCAAACTTCAAGATTTTTGGTCAACATCCTCATTTTGAAGCATTATTCATCATTTGATCAAGGGTTGATCATGATTCTTCAAGGATTGCTCACAATCCAAAAGTTGCTAAATTAGGGTTTTGCAGGAAAAGTCAACTCAACTTTGACCAAGCATAACTTCCTCATACTTTATCAAAAATGGAATGCACATCATAGCATGCGCATACGCATCATACAACATAATCTCATTTATTTTGAGAGCATCATTACTCGATACATGTCATACATCATGACATTACATACGACTAACTCTTTACCTTTCAGGGAAAGATACAATCAAATTCTCACAAGTTTTCTCTGGTTCAGTCAAATCGGTGCTAGGATTTCTATTCCAGTTCAAGCTATGAAGCCCGAATCCGACCGGATAATATCTCGATTTCTCCATCATACTGTGAATCCTGGAGAACAACCGGATAACAGTACCAAAATACTACGAAGCCTGGAATCGACCAGATAGTGGTATATCCCAAATTCTAAGCTATGAAGCCCGAAAATCGACCGGAAAATAGTTGAATCCCCAACAAGTCACTGTGAAGCCTGGAAATCGACCGAATAGCAGTACAAGACACCATGAAGCCTGGAATCGACCAGATAGTGGTATATCATAAACACAAGCTATGAAGCCTGGAATCGACCGTAAAACAGCTTAACCCCTCAACAAGGTATTGTGAAGCCTAGAAATTGACCAGATAGCAATACAAGATACCATGAAGCCTGGACTCGACCAGATAATGGTATAAGACACCGTGAAGCCTGGATTACGACCAAATAGCGGTAAAGGATACTGAACCCTGGATCATGACCAAATAACAATATAAGACATTACGGAGCTTGGATTTCGACCAAATAACAGTTTACCCGACCAATTACTAAGAAGCCCAAAATCGATCGGATATTAGTATGCCTTAAATTCAAGTTGGAAGCTCGGATGCGACCGGATAACAACTTAATTCCTTCTGAAGCCTGGGGAACGACCAGATAAGAAGTGAGAAATTGCGAAGCCTGGAGAACGACCAGATAACAAGTTTAATCTCATCCCCCCAGTAAGTCGTTGTGAAGCCTGGAGCACGACCAGATAGCAATCGATCTTATTTTCCTCAGCGAACCACTGTGAAGCCTGGAGCACGACCAAATAGTAGTTCATTTTCACCTCCTTAACTAAGAGATGATTCCCCAATAGAGTAACGGATAACTGAAGTTCCTAAAGCTTTATCTCCCTCAAGACAAAGACCAGCATCCCCCAACAAATTCCTCCTTGACAACAGATATACGGGCTCTCGCAAAGGAATATCTTAAGCGATCGACACTTCTTCCTGATGGCATCTTTAAGCCCATATTCCGACATCAACCTCCAAATGGCATCTATAAGCCGATTCCCGATATCGCGAGGCCAATACCACTTCAGGCGAGTGCAAATTTCTGGGCACTCTAGTGTTCAATCATCTTCCACCTTCGGATCACGAAAGGCAGACAAGCCAATCTACATCCTCAGGTTTAAGAAGATTGAACAGGGGCAGCTGTTGTACCCCAAAATTTTCCCTCCCATATTTCTCAATACATGTCAAGTGAGGTCCTCAAATTGCTCAAGGAAGTCCAAGGGTTGACCAGACAAACCCTCTCCTAAGGCAGTCTACCTCAACTTAGGGTTTCAGTTTGCATCAAGGTACTTGAGTCCAAAGGATCCCAAATGCTCACCATTGTCCTAATATGTTCTCAAGATCATCCATGTAAAGTTTCAAGCTTTGCAGAGGAAGTTTGCTCAGTCAAATTGCTTAAAGGCCTGAAAATCGACTATGCTAGGGCAAAAGCCAACTGTGGCCCACATATAGTCAAACTTCAAGATTTTTGGTCAATATCCTCATTTTGAAGCATTATTCATCATTTGATCAAGGGTTGATCATGATTCCTCAAGGATTGCTCACAACCCAAAAGTTGTTAAATTAGGGTTTTGTAGGAAAAGTCAACTCAACTTTGACCAAGCATAACTTCCTCATACTTTATAAAAAATGACCCATCCAAAGCTCATTTTGAAGAGGATGGAATTCCCTACAATTCATCTTCAGCTCCCAAGATCAAAATATGCACTCACAAGAAGATATAAATTTGGACATTATAGGTCATTTTGAAAAGTCAACAAAAACCCCCTTTTTTGTCAAAGCTTCATACATGAACATGGAAGATCCAATTGATATGAGACCAAAAGGGTTGATTATAGGACATCCTAAGCTTTCTAAAAAGTCAAAGAACACATCTCTAGGGTCAAAATTGAAGGAGTTATGCATTGTCAAAGTTGACCTTTTTTGCAAAATTGCCAAAAGTCAAATGTGTCTCAAATTGCAATTTTTGTCAAATGGGCCCAACTTTTTATGCTTGCATTTAGTTTGTAACATGAACCACGACCCATGATACTTTCCATTTGTCATTATTTTATTTTTGTCATTTATTTTGATTTTATTTCAATTAAATCGAATAAAATCAAAATAAAATCATGAAAATATCAAAACTAATCAAAGCTTGAGATTTTGTGCATGTTTAGGCCTCTTATACAGCTGGAAAGAGAATCAAATCATGCAAGCTTCATTTGGACACAAAAATATTGGATTTGGCTTGATTTGGAAATATTTGCATAAGGATCAAATCTTGAATCAATGATCTTAATTGAGGAAGATTTGAAACAAGTTTGTAACCCTAATTTGTTCTAGGGTACATAAGGAACATGTGCAGACCAAAAGCAGAGAGATTAGAGGCGTGAGAAACAGAAAGCAAACTTGCAAAAATTTATCATGCTTGCATAGAATTTTGGAGAATCACAGGGTTGTACCTACGCCTATTTGTCCGTAGGTAAAAGTCATTAATTTTAGCAACGGTGGGAGGAAGAAGAAGGGTAACATGGCACCCCATGAATGGCCCATTCAAATTTGCACGCGTTTTGATAATTATTGTTTTGCTTTTCCATATAATGATTATTTGTTGTTCCATGTACAATTAAGCAAGCTAGCTCAGATGGTCATCATGCATTGGGAAACACCTAAGGGTCTGGGTTTGATTCCCAGGTCCCCATATTATTCCATATTATTTTGCATTATATGATCAGGTACATGGCGCCCCATAAGTCCACCATGCGCTATCAGCTTTCAGCCATCATATTCCCAGCATGCCTAGATCCAACGCCTTATCCATGAAGGTCCATCACATGCCTAGTCAAGCTAGCAACACAGGATCTGGAAAGTCAACATGGGCTAGGCGCTATTGGGCTCAGAAAGTGCAATCCACACCCCCTTCTTGCTACAACCAGGCCCATCTTTCTTTCTCTTTATTCATTTTATTTCTTTTAATTTAATTAGTTTAATTTATTTTCTAACAAATTAAATTCTTTTTTTACAAAAAAAATCATAAAATCAATTTCACTAATTTAGAACTTAGGTTTCATTTTATGTTATAAAATTTAATTTAATATTAGTTAAATTCAATTTTAGGGTTATTCTAACCTTTTTGCAAATAATTTAAAATCAATTAGAAAATTAGGGTTTATTCTTGATTTAATTTTTATTTATTTTCTCAATAAACAAAATACAAAAATAGGTTAACTTAATTATTTTTCTTAACTTAAATTAATTAGTAACTAGGTTTGTATTTTATTCAATTAAATATGATCTTAAGACATTAGGGTTATTACTAAGACGTCCTAACATTGCTTTAGTGATCGTACGTCCCTTTCAAATTGACCCTTACCACTCCAACGACGGTGCTTCCTATTTCTCAATAGTAGGATAGGATAACATTGTCTAAAGGAAACAAGAACATAAATAATCTTTTTTCGAGTAGGTAGATACTGTTAGGTACTTGCTCAAAATAAACTTTTTCACTTACACTCTTTTAAAACAAAGTTTTCAAAAACACTTTGTAACACTCTTGAAGACAAAAGCAAGGGTTAAAACGAAGTAAAACAAAAACTTTTCAAAACACATAAACACGGAAGCAATCTTTTAAAATGATGAGCAAATACCTAAGAGCCCGTAGAAAACTACAGATAGAAAGGGTGCTAATACCTTCCCTTTCTGTAATCTACCCCCCCCCCCCCGTACTCAAAATCTCAAGAAAGGAATTTTTCTGTGCTTTTTTCCTTTCCAGTTGGATAAAATAAAAGTCGGTGGCGACTCTTGCTTACCGCGACATTTTGCAAATACAAACACAAAATGCAAACCAGCATTTTCCTAAAACAGTCCGGTTCTGCCACCGTATCACAGAACTGGAGACTCTGCTGGGGATTCTATAAGTGGGTATACCTTAGGAACAGTTCATCATATTGATTCTTTTGTTTGTTTTGGTTGCTTTACTTTTAAAGGTTTTGTATTGGGAGTTACTATAGATCCTAACCCGGATCTGGGGGACACCTTTTAGGTAAGTAGCAATAAAATGTGAGGGAATTGTACGACATAGAACGATATGGTTGAAGCAGTAGCTATGTTGATGTGGCACATTGGTTGGTACCGGTATCCCTTGTGGAGAAACGAGGAGAATACGCGGCTGCTATATGTGTCATTAAGCATCAACTAACCTTAGAACCTATAATTGACCAACTTGGCCATTAGGAAGTAGTGAGATAGCCGACCTCAGTGTAAAGCTAAGAACTGGTTGATACTCGATACTACACTCATTGAGACCATACTCTCGAGATAGTTCCGGCTGCAAGAAAAGATTGCGTGAGCTGAAACCATGACCGATGGAGGATGGTCAGTGATATTGAGAACCTCTAGAACCCGATTACTATTACTAGGACAGGTTGAAACCAACTGAACTTCAAGAGGGTAATACCTGGACCCCATGCAAGCCTTAAACTTAATGGTTTTTGTGTGACTTGTTTGCCTTTGCCATGTCTGTTATCTACTATACCTTTGTTGATTTTATCATGACATCATGCATCATAACATAGCATGCATACTTCATTATACTAACCATTTCAAAGACCGAGGGGATTTATCTTTGTTCTGTTTTGCAAATTATGGCTTCCATGCGCAGAAACACCATCCGAGTTAACTTTGTGCAAATACCTGCTCAACTCAAAGAGTTAGTCTCAAGAGTTTATGAGACTTATTCCTTCATTAAGAGACATGGTCAGCTTCTTAGCCTGGTTACCTCAAGGTTTGATGAGCAAATGATGAGTGTGCTTTTCCAGTTCTTCGATCTTGTGCATCATTGTTTCACCTTCTCGGATTATCAGCTAGTTCCCACTTTGGAAGAGTTTTCTCACTTACTAGGCATATCCATCCTTGAGAAGATGCCCTTCACAGGTTTGGAAGAGACTCCTAGACCAGAAGACATTGCTTCAGCTCTGCATCTGACACAGGCTGATGTAATATCCAACTTGGAGACACGAAGTGGGGTTGAAGGTTTCTTAGCCAAGTTTCCGATAGATCAAGCTCAGCTATTCTGGGATAGTTTGGACTTTCAGGATTTTGAAGATATCTTGGCTCTCTTTATCTACGGTTTGGTTCTCTTTCCGAATCCAGATTCCTTTATAGATGTGAATACGGTTAAGATCTTCCTGTCTCGCAATCCTGTGCCTACTCTACTGGGTGATATCTTGCATGCCTCTACACTTGTACTATGCGTAGAAGAGGGACCCTCATGTGTTGCATGCCTTTGCTGGTGAAGCGGTTTATTTCGCACCTCCCCAAGTCTGTGCTGAAGAATGAGGAAGGTTTAGGATGGTCTTACAGGATAATGTCCCTTGCCCATACAGACATTCTTTGGAGTTCCAAGGCTATGGAAATCACTGTTGTCATTGACCGATATGGGGGATACCCTAATGTCCCTTTGCTTGGAATCATAGGGGGAATAACCTACAGTCCTTGTTTAGCTTTGCGGCAATTCGGTCGTGCTCGGAGAGATGGTCCTCATGAGCTACTTCTTACGGATATTGCATTTGACTACAGGGAAGACGTTGACGAGCATCGCCGGAGGTTTATACGAGCTTGGGGCATGGTGAACAGATCTGACCCTCAAGAGCTAGGACCAAGGGCTTCCCTCCCTATGCAGCCCTACCTACAATGGGTCCGAGCTCGTGCCCAGAAGCTTAGGATGCCTTATGAAGCTGTGTTGCTAGTGATTGTGGATCCCACCAATGAAGAAGGAATTCCTTATACAGTCCTTTATCCCTATATGCCCACTGATCTTGGGGCATTGAAGAGATCCTGGATTCAACTGAAAGAGGAGAGGGATACCTACCGAGAAAAGTACCATGAGCAAGAAAGGAAGATCTTGAAGCTCACCAGGCAACTCGAGAATGAAAGAACGATCAATGACTACGTCAGCACCAAGGGGAAGCGACCATGGGATTTCTGATTTTGCTTTTTCTAGTTTAGATTTGTTTTTCATTTACTTCTTTGTAAACGCCTTAAAGGCATTGTTGAACCTTTTTACAAGTTTAATCTAATAAAGTTTATTTATTTTTTTGGTTTGCAAATTTAAATCTCCCAAAGTCTTTGAAATCATTACATACGCATCCCATTATCATGCACACCATTACAGGTTTCTCATCTTCTTCGCTGTTTATTTCAGCAAAAATGTCTTTCGATCAAGCTATCAAAGATCTTCAGGCATAAAATGCCCAATTCCAAGAGATGTTCTTGAGCTTGGCTAAAGGGCAAGAGGACTTGAAAGCTCTCATTCTGAAAGAGAAAGAGAAGAAGAAGAAGGTCATTCTTCTGAGTATGGGCAAAAGGTTTAGGGATAGGTTGAAACAACAAGCTGATCTATCCTTTTCATCCAAGGAAGGGGAGAACCAAGAAGAATAAAAAGACCCCAGTCATGCAGTTTCTGATAATGATACGAATTATGATGAGGAGCAATATCCTCCTGCTGAGGATAGGTACAAGCAATTAGAAGACCGTCTGAGTGATATGGAGATTTAGAAGATCCCTGGTTTGGATTTCGGAGAGTTGGGATTGGTATCGGGAGTGGTGATCCTTCATAAGTTCAAAGCTCCTATTTTTGCCAAGTACCATGGAGTATCCTGTCCAAAACTCCATCTTTGCTCGTATGTCAGGAAAATTCAACCCCACACGGCTGATAGAAATTTGTGGGTGCACTTCTTTCAAGATAGTCTGTCAGGGACTCAGCTTGAATGGTTTTATCAATTGGAAGGAGCTAATGTCCGAAACTGGGAAGACCTTGCTGCTGCTTTCTACAGGCAATACCAATATAACACCGACCTTGCTCCCACTCGTACTCAGCTTCAGGGTATGTCTATGGGTGCAAGCGAAGGCTTTAAGGACTATGCTCAGAAGTGGATAGACTTGGCTAGTAGAGTCCAACCCCCTTTGTCTGATAGGGAGTTGGTGGACATGTTTCTAGGGACGTTATCTGGTCCATTTTTCAATCATCTGATTGGCAGTTCGTCATCTGGGTTTACTGAATTGATTTTGACTGGGGAGAGAGTAAAAGCTGGTATCCGAAGTGGTAAGATACAGAAGGATACTTCATCAAGTACAGTGAAGAAGCCTTTCACCGGTAAGAAAGAAGCTAGTGCAGTATATGGCTCGAGGATCCAAAACAGACCTGAACACCGTCAAGCAGTAAATGCGGTAGTGATATCAAGACCCACAGTTGCTCCACAATGCAACAATCAGCAAAGGGTGGAAAGACCATAAAGACAGTACACTCGGCTCAATATGACCTTGTCTCAAATTCTACCACAATTATTGAAGACCAACCTAGTAACTCTGAGGGAAGCCCCAAAGAATCCCAATACCACATCTCCGCTATATAACCCGAATGCCCGCTGCGCCTATCACTCCGATGGCCCAAATCATGATACAAACAACTATTGGCCCTTGAAGAATAAGGTGCAAGACTTGATCGAAGCCAAAGAGATTGAGTTTGATGCTCCGGAGAAGCCCAACGTCATAACTGCTCCTATGCCCAAACATGGTCATGGAGTGAATGCTGTGGACGATGATTTTTTTGTTACCTCCGTGGAAGAAATTTCTACTCCTTTGATGACAGTAAAGAAGAATCTATTGTTGGCTAGTTTATTTTTGGGTTGTGGCGAAGGTTACCGCATGTGTTCAATTCTGCCTGCTGGTTTCCACTTATTGAAGTCAGGTGTTCAACGCCTGATGGATAACAAAGAGATCCGATTCGAAAAGACAATGATTTCGTTAGTTCCAATTGAAGATGTTGCCATCATAACCATTTCCGCCAATCCTTCCAAGGCTTCCTCGAGAAATCCTGTTAGGATTATATCCGTCCCAAGAATTGCTCTGTTAATAATTATCGTCCCTGGTCCTATCCCATACACTTCAGATAAAGTTGTCCCTTGGAACTATGGTGCCGAGGTGTATTACCATGGAGTTAAACAAGACTTGAAAAGTGAGGAAGCTGATGCTGTTATCAACAATATTGTCGGGGCTAGCAAGGTCACCAGAAGTGGAAGACTCTTTTCTCCCGAGATTTCCCCTCCGATTGTCTGCAAACCTGTTGTTATTCCATCTGCTAGTACATCAATTACTATCCCAATTCCTATTCCAGTTATCACCCCTATCACCGAGCCATCTGGGACTCGGGGAAAAGAAATCACAGGTGAGCCTACCCGGACGGAGGCACCTAAGAAGATAATTATAGAAACCTCTAAGCAGGAGATAAAGGAGATTCTGAAGATTATCAAGAAGAGCGACTACAACATAGTCGAGCAGCTGGGGAAAACCCCGTCAAAAATCTCCATGTTTTCCTTGTTATTGTGTTCAGAAGCCCATGCAAAGGCTTTAATTGCTTTCCTCAAAACTGCGCATGTGCCGCAGGAAACTTTTGTCGATCAATTCAAAGACTGGGTAGCTAGTTTGACTGCCGACAATGGGTTGGGTTTCTCAAACACTGATCTGACTGCTAAAGGAAGAAATCACAATGATGCTCTGCACGTCTCGATCGAGTGCAGGGGCACTACTATGGCCCATGTATTAGTGGATATCGGGTCCTCATTGAATGTTCTGCCAAATAAGGCATTAAACCGTCTGGACTGTGAAGGTTTGATTCTAAAACTGAGCAATATCGTGGTTAGGGCTTTTGATGGGTCAAAAAGGATGGTGCACGGGGAGGTGGACGTCCCTGTTAAAGTTGGCTCTCATACTTTTGCATCTACTTTCTACGTGATGGATATCCGACCATCATATTCTTTCTTGCTGGGTCGCCCTTAGATTCATAAGGCTGGGGCAATAACTTCTACGCTCCATCAGATGTTGAAATATCCAGTGAAGGGGAAGATCGTCACGGTACAAGGTGAGGAGGAGTACATGGTGAGTCATCTCAATTCCTTTCGCTATGTGGAGATGGATGGGGAATTCATCGAGACCCCTTGTTAGAACTTTGAAGAGGTCCCCCAGACTTTAGCATCGACTGAAGTTGCTGTTGATAAACCTCCGATGAAGATGGCTTCCCTCAAGGATGCCAGGGTTGTAATTGAAAAAGGTGGGTGTGCAAATTGGGGTCAGCTCCCTGATTTCACACACAAAATTGACAAGTTTGGTTTGGGCTTTACTACAGGGGCTCAAAGGGCTGTTAGGCGCGTGCAGATTGGAAGACCTCCTCTGCACATCAGTAATCAGGGAGTGAATGCAATTGAGGACATTGAATAAGATTCAGATATCGACAGCTGGATCTATCCGACAACCAATGGTGGATTGAACAACTAGACGGCGAAAGACTTCATACCTGTTTCTTTTATTACACAGTAATTGACTTTTGTTTTGAAAGTTGTAATAAACAGTTTGAAACTTTATGGCCCGGTGCCTTGCCCGAGGCACCTTGGCTTTTCTTGTGAGGGCTTATTATTTTTCATTTTCATATTTCATTAATAAAGCATTGGACGTTTCTTGCATTACAAATTTTGCGCTCCTTGTTTTTTTTCTTCTTTTCCTATCTCTCGCTTTATCAAAAACAACTATTGTCTTAAACACACTCACAAATCATAATGTAGATCCATATCCACTCCGGATCCCATTGATAACAACTTTGCTACTGCCAGTTATGACTTCGAAAATCCAATCAACCAAGCCGAGGACGAAGGTGAGGATAATTGTGAGGTGCCCGAGGAACTTGCTAGACTGTTGCAGGAAGAGAGGGCCATACAACCTCATGAGGAGCCAGTTAAATTAGTGAATTTGGGTACAGAGGAAGACAGGAAAGAGGTCAAGATAGGTGCAAATCTGGAGCTTAGTGTCAAGCAACGATTAATACAGATGCTACGCGACTATGTTGAGATCTTTGCCTGGTCTTATGAAGATATGCCTGGATTGGACACTGATATTGTGGTACACCGCCTGCCGACTAAAGAAGAATGTCCTCCGGTAAAGCAGAAGGTTTGCCGTATGCGCCCTGAGATGTCTCAGAAAATCAAAGTTGAGGTTATGAAACAGTTTGATGTCGGATTTCTAGCTGTCACTTCTTACCCGCAGTGGGTTGTCAATGTTGTGCCGGTGCCTAAGAAGGATGGTAAGGTACGGATGTGTGTGGACTATAGATATCTGAACAGGGCAAGCCCCAAGGATGACTTCCCACTTCCTCACATCGATGTTCTGGTCGACAACACCGTGCAACATAAGATCTTCTCCTTCATGGATGGTTTTTCTGGTTACAATCAGATCAAGATGGCTCCCAAAGAGATGGAGAAGTCAACCTTCGTTACACAGTGGGGCACCTTCTGTTACAGGGTAATGCCTTTCGGGTTGAAGAATGTTGGGCAACATATCAGCGCGCCATGGTCGCTTTGTTCCACGACATGATTCACCATGCTATTGAGGTTTATGTTGACGACATGATTACCCGATCCCAGACTGAGGAAGAACACCTTGGCCATCTCCAAAAATTGTTCGACAGGTTGAAGATGTACAAGCTAAGGTTGAACCCGAACAAGTTCACCTTCGGGGTAAGGTCTGGTAAACTTCTAGGTTTCATCGTTAGTGATAAAGGTATTCAGGTGTATCCTGCAAAGGTGAAGGCTATACAGGAGATGTCGGCTCCCTGCACAGAAAAGGAAGTTAGAGGCTTTTTGGGACGTCTGAACTACATAGCTAGATTCATTTCACATCTGACTGCTACTTGTGAGCCAATCTTCAAGCTGCTGAAGAAAGATCAAGTGGTAAAACGGAATGATGAATGTCATATCGATTTCGAAAGGATAAAATAATACCTCTAAGAGCCACCAATTCTGATGCCTCCAGTTGAAGGAAGACCTTTGATCTTATACTTGACAGTGCTGGATAATTCGATGGGGTGCATGCTGGGGCAGCATGACGAGTCTGGCCGAAAAGAGCATGCTATTTACTACCTTAGAAAAAAGTTTACCGACTGTGAGACCCGATACTCACTGCTCGAGAAAACTTGCTACGCTTTAGCATGGGCTGCTCGCCGACTAAGACAGTATATGCTGACTCACACCACCTTGTTGATATCAAAGATGGACCCAATCAAGTATATCTTCGAAAAGCCTGCCTTGCCCGGAAGAATAGCAAGATGGAAAATGATCTTAACTGAGTATGATGTCCAATACACAACCCAAAAAGCAATCAAGGGGAGTGTATTGGCGGATCATTTGGCGCATCAGGCCGTGGATGATTACCAATCCATGAATTTCGAGTTCCCGGATGAGAACATCATGTTGGTGACCGACTGTGAAGAACCTGGACCGGATGAAGGACCTGAGGAAGGATCCAGATGGTCTATGTATTTTGATGGAGCCTCAAATGCATTGGGAAATGGAATTGGCGCTGTGATCATATCTCCTGAGGGCTGTCATACTCCATTCACCACCTGATTATGGTTTAACTGCACCAACAATATGGCGGAGTATGAGGCATGTATCCTGGGTCTTCGAGCTGCTATTGACCTGAGGATTAAGTTCTTGAGTGTATTCAGAGATTCTGCTCTAGTGATCAGTCAGATCAAAGGCGAGTGGGATACGAAGCACCCAAATCTTATTCCTTACAAGGAGTATGTATTGACATTGCTCCCACACTTTGAGGAGATAACCTTTGAACACTTCCCAAGAGAGGAGAATCAGTTAGAAGACGCGCTAGCTACCATGTCTTCTATGTTCAAGGTCAGGTGGGACAATGAAGCTCCCCAGATTACCATTGAGAGGTTGGACGAACCCACACATTGCTGTTACATTGAGACTGAAGAGGTAGCAGATAAACCCTGGTTCCACGAGGTAAAGAGGTATCTTGAAGCTCAAGAGTACCCTGAGGGTGCATCTGTTAATGATAAGATGTTCTTGAAAAGGTTCGCTGCGAAGTTCTTCATTAGCAATGGGGTCCTTTACAAGCGTAACCATGATTCGACCTTATTGCGATGTGTGGACAAGAGCGAGGCAGAAAGGATCATGGCAAAATTACATGAAGGTACCTTTGAAACTCATTCCAGTGGACATACCATTGCGAAGAAAATCCTACAGGAAGGGTATTATTGGCCCACTATGGAAGCCGAATGTTATCAACATTCTCGGACCTGTCATAAGTGCCAAGTCTATGCTGATAAGGTGCATGTACCTCTAGTTCCCCTAAATGTTTTGAAAGCTCCTTGGCCTTTTGCAATATGGGGCATCGATATGATAGGCGAGATCAGACCTACGACGTCTAACGGGCATCGTTTCATTCTGGTAGCTATTGATTACTTCACAAAGTGGGTTGAGGAAGCTTCCTTTGCTACAATAACCAAGAACGTCGTGGCGCGGTTTATTCGACACAATTTTATCTGTCGATATGGTGTACCGGAGAGAATCATTACGAACAATGGTACAAATCTCAATAATACGATGATCACCGAGCTCTGCAAACAGTTCAAGATACAACATCACAACTCTTCTCCCTACCGGCCGAAGATGAATGGGGCTATTGAAGTGGCTAACAAGAATATCAAGAAGATTGTGCAGAAGATGACAGTGACATACAAAGACTGGCATGAGATGTTACCATTTACTCTTCATGGGTACCGTACCTCGGCAAGGACATCGGCAGGGGAAACACCCTACTCTCTGGTGTATGGTATGGAGGCATTCCTACCCATCAAAGTCTAGATATCCACTCTCCGGATTATGAAGGATGTAGGTTTGAGCGAAAATGACTGGATCCAGACCCGACTTGACCAGCTGAACCTAATTGATGAGAAGAGACTTACTGCTATTTGTCATGGTCAGACGTATCAAAAGCGAATGATCAAGGCTTTTAACAAGAAAGTCAGACGTCAAGAATATCAGGTCGGGGATCTGGTGATCAAACGCATCATACTGCTGCAAGGTGATCCCAGGGGAAAATGGACCCCCACATACGAAGGGCCATTTATGGTTAAGAACATTTTCCCGGGAGGAGCTATGATTCTAACCACCATGGATGGTGACGACCTTCTTCACCCCGTCAATGCAGACATAGTGAAAAGATACTACGCATAATCAAACACCCGCTAGGTTGACTGGCCTAGGCAAAAATAAGGGCTTCCCGGCGAACCACAAGGGTTCGGGAAAAGTAAGGGATGAAAATGAAAAAAAACTGTACACCTGGCAAGTCGAAAACCTGAAAAGGAGGCTTGGGCAAAAAAGGGTATCCCGGTGGACTGAAAACCCAAAAGGATGGTCCAGGCAAAAATTAGGGATCAAAGCGTAACACCATGTCTCATTGGATCATCTTGCAACCATACTTCGGTATCGACTATCAATCTCAGACGACACCAATCAATCTGATCTACCTTCGACCAAGTAGCAAAGTGATGAGACATTTGAAGATATAAAGGCAATAGCAGAGTTGGAACCCAGTGGGATTGGTCACATAGTTGTTTTTCTTTTACATAAATTGTGTAATTCCTATCCTTCAGCGACATTCTCTTACTAGGATGTCAGCCTCTTGTACAAAACGCCTATTACAGGCCAACTTCAAAATCAATATAATTCATTTTCACAAGAAATTTCAAATTGTCTTTCTTTTTCCTATTTTATTTTGCAAGAACGTCCAATGGTTCATTTTTTATATATGCATTTGACAATAATTGTTGCTCATAAATATTTACATGCGAAACAAAAGACAATTACTTATAATTCTATAAATAGGGGCAAACAAGAAATGTCCAAACCCTATAGTTGCTCTACCCACCAGGTACAGGGATAGAGCCAGCTTGAGAATATGACTAAAGGTGCATACACTCCCCGCATAGTAGGAAGTACCCAAAGACAGTGGTGTTAATTCTCCCCAAGCAGAGTTTATCTATCACCAACAATAGAAGTTCACCATCAGTGGAGTTTATTCTTCCAAAGGAAGAAACTCAATCCCCGACAGGGTTCATTATCACCAACAACAGTAATTCATCCCCAGCTGAGGATATTTCTCCAAATCAACATATCTTCTAGTAGAGTATCTCTCTTCCCCAGAGTCATTCTCTCGCCAATTTATTCTCAAATCATCTTCAGTCGTTACCCCCAGCGAGAACGAAGAACTCAACTCCTTGTATTCTCCAGCAGCAGTCTGAGATTTATTTTTCCCAGCTAGAGAACATCACAAGAACATTGCATATCCATACATCATGGCATGTGCATACGCATCATACAACACAATCTTATTTATTTTGAGAGCATCATTACTCGATACATGTCATACATCATGACATTACATACGACTAACTCTTTACCTTTCAGGGAAAGATACAATCAAATTCTCATAAGTTTTCTCTGGTTCAGTCAAATCAGTGCTAGGATTTTTGTTCCAGTTCAAGCTATGAAGCCCGAATCCGACCGGATAATATCTTGATTTCTCCATCATACTGTGAAGCCTGGAGAACGACCGGATAACAGTACCAAAATACTATGAAGCCTGGAATCGACCAAATAGTGGTATATCCCAAATTCTAAGCTATGAAGCCCGAAAATCGACCGGAAAATAGTTGAATCCCCAACAAGTCACCGTGAAGCCTGGAAATCGACCAGATAGCAGTACAAGACACCATGAAGCCTGGAATCGACCAGATAGTGGTATATCATAAACACAAGCCGTGAAGCCCGGAGATCGATCGGAAAACAGCTTAACCCCTCAACAAGGTATTGTGAAGCCTGGAAATCAACCAGATAGCAATACAAGATACCATGAAGCCTAGAATCGACCAGATAATGGTATAAGACACCGTGAAGCCTGGATTACGACCAAATAGCGGTAAAGGATACTGAAGCCTGGATCACGACCAGATAACAGTATAAGACACTACAAAGCTTGGATTTCAACCAAATAGCAGTTTACCCGGCCAATTAGTAAGAAGCCCGAAATCGATCAGATATTAGTATGCCTTAAATTCAAGTTGGAAGCCCGGATGCGACCAGATAACAACTTAATTCCTTCTGAAGCCTGGGGCACAACCAGATAATAAGTAAGAAATTTCAAAGCCTTGAGAACTACCAGATAGTAAGTTTAATCTCATCCCCCCAGTAAGTCGTTGTGAAGCCTAGAGCACGACCAGATAGCAATCGATCTTATTTTCCTCAGCGAACCACTGTGAAGCCTGGAGCACGACCAGATAGCAGTTCATTTTCACCTCCTCAACTAAGAGATGATTCCCCAGTAGAGTAACAGACAACTGAAGTTTCTAAAGCTTTATCTCCCTCAAGACAGAGACCATCATCCCCCAACAAATTCCTCCTTGACAACAGATATACGGGCTCTCGCAAAGGAATCTCTTATGCGATCGACACTTCTTCCTGATGGAATCTTTAAGCCCATATTCCGACATCAACCTCCAAATGGCATCTATAAGCCGATTCCTGATATCGCGAGGCAGGTACCACTTCAGGCGAGTGCAAATTTCTGGGCACTCTAGTGTTCAATCATCTTCCACCTTTGGATCACGAAAGGCAGACAAGCCAATATACATCCTCAGGTTTAAGAAGATTGAACAGGGCAACTGTTGTACCCCAAAATTTTCCCTCCCATTTTTCTCAATACATGTCAAGTGAGGTCCTCAAATTGCTAAAGGAAGTCCAAGGGTTGACCAGACAAACCCTCTCCTAAGGTAGTCTACCTCAAATTAGGGTTTCAGTTTGCATCAAGGTACTTGAGTCCAAAGGATCCAAAATGCTCACTGTTGCAACTGGTTTTTTAATCAAAGTCACCAATCTTAATTTTTATCCTAAAGGAAGAGAGTATAAAGGAATAACCCTAAAAGAAATTCAGAGGTTCTAAGTTTGACTCGGTTCTAGACGAGGGGAAGGTGTTAGGCACCCCTTATCTACCTTGTTCGTAAGGATACTAGGTTTAGAAGTGCGATGTTTAGGAAATAGGGTTTTAATTATTAATTAAGGAAAAGGGTTTGAATTTTAGTTAGCGGGACTCGCAACGATTTTTGATTGTATGCCTACGTATCCTCCTTAGGAGGAATCAGAGTCTCATTTTCGTAGTTCGCGGTTGGTTTGTATTTTTTATGGATTACGCAGATATTTAATTTTCCACGCACTTAGTTCGAATGTGTAGATAGCGGAGATTTTGAACTAAACGCGAAGTTAATTAAAAAACTCTTTGCATTCCTTTTTGAAGATTAATTGTTTGATTTAATTTATTACAAAAATAATTTGATGTTTGTTTGTGTATTTTTATACGTAGAGCAAAGGAGTCTGATATAGTCTCCTCTCACGTGGCCAGATGTTGGCCACGTGTCGCTTGCGGACGTAGTAATTTGGTGAATTGCGTGGGTTTTAATATTTTGATGTAAAATATTAAATTAACTTATATTGCGAAAAATATTTTTAAGTGCATGATTAAAAGAATATAATGCCATAATAAAAATATATTTTTTATGAGTTGAAAATAATTAACTTAATTTTCAATAGAAAATAAATATAATATAAATATAAAAATATAAAGAATATTGATTATAATAATATAATAAAAGAAAATTAAATCAAAATGCGGGATTGCAAAAATAAATGACATAGTAAAAAAGTGGGGTGTGAATATCATGGGCCTGAATTCAGATATTGAATTCAGGCTCATAAGGCAGGGGATACGGTTATTAAAAGGATGTGTGAGTTTAGTAAAAACTTAGAATTCAAGTTCAATGATTATTCGAAATTATTTAATAGAATCATTCTTCTAATTTAATAATAAAACTGTAAAAATATAAAAAGTGGTTATAGAAAAAAATGGAGCGGTCCCCTTGTTTATCTCCTATATATTATTTTTTTATTTTTTTATTTTTTTATTAATTAAATAAATGTTCAATCGTTACATGACACATAACCTTTTCCAATCAAAAAATAAAAATAAATTGAAGTGATAATATTGAAGCAGGTAATAGCCACACACATACTACACTTTTCCTTTCTTATTCTCTGTTTGTATTTCCAAACCAATACAAGATACAATCCACATCCCCAAGAAGAAAAGTCTCTCGATATCAAGACCAAAAAAATCATTAAAAAAACAATTCAAACAAAATTAAAGTTGAAGTGGGAAAAAGAATGTGTACCCACAACAGTTTGATGGTGGCTTATCGGTGAAGGGTGGTTGTCTAAGATCTCAATGGCGGACCTTATTTCTGTTGTTGTCATGATAAAGAAACAGAAAAATAAAACTTTGTTATTATTGTATAATTATTTATTCAAACTGTGTGGGATTGTCATGTTGTGTATGTATAGTGTTAGGAATTGTTTGTAAAAGCGTGACTTTGTTTTTTTAAAAAGGTTTTTCATAAGAGAAAAAAAAGTATTAGAAATTTGAATATGTACAGTGAATGAAGTGGTGAATTGATTTGGAGTATAGGAGTATTGAAGAAATATGTTCAAGAACTTTCACTATAAACACTAAAAGAGATCTCTACTTGTTATAAATAATATTTTGCTTTGGTTTTATAATTGTGAAAAAGAATATTACAAATTAGAAGGATATTACTAAACATCGATGTTATCTAGTACAAAGTAATTTACCAGCGAAACATGAGAACGTAAGAAAAAAAAGCAATTAGTAATAATCAATACTATAAACGGTTAGATGAGGAAAAATAAAATTGTTAATGGTCGGAAATGTCAAATATGATGTATGAACAAATAAATCAACATGATAATTTTTCACAAAGAGTATAGTGAATAAAATTGAAGAACCATCAGAGAATCATCATTTGGTTTACAAAACCAAATTAAAAATAAGAAAAATGATAAAATTGAAATAACAAAGTGGGTGGCCTCATATGAAATCATTGGCCAAATTGTTTTAAAAAATAAATTTTAGAAAGAAAGTTTTGAACAAAAGTATAAGATGCAATAAAAAAAATTGTGTGTGTTGTGGATCGTGAGAAATTATGGATGAATTGTGGATATTGTGGATGATCTAGAAGTGTGAAAAACATGTCCTATTTATAGATGAAAAAAACCATCCAAATTGGAAATAAGACAAATTTGACCAATCAAAAATAAAGTGTGACACAAATTGATATCAAATGGCCAATAAGAAACACCAATTTAAAAGGAAAGAAAATTAGTGACAAAAAATAGAAAAAAAATAGAAAATGTTGAAAGTGCGGCACAAGAGATTCGAACCGCAACCTTATATTTGTAAGCTTCATCCTTTACCAATTGTGCTATGTTACTCATTTGTAAATAAACTCAATTGAAAGTATATGAAATGTATGGGAATATTTATTTATTCAAAAATACAAATGATCTGAAATAAATCATTATATTTTTAAACAGGTTTGGAAGTGAATATTTTATAAAAATAAAATGATATTTTAAAATTAATAACTAAAATATTTTTTACTGTTGAAATAAAGGGCGGGCAAATTTGGGGTATGACAGTTGCCCCTATTTAATCATCTTTCGATTGAATAGTGCGAGAATATGCAGGTCTCGCATGTTTAATCGGAAGTTTATTAAATATTGGAATACCCCAAGATTTGTCCGAGCTAATATAAGAATACGTTGTACAACATTCTTATGAGTGTGAATAATAGGCATAGATGATGATGTATCATCTTACCAGCGTTTGGACCAAAGTGGGTTAGAATCAAGACTCGACAATGCAGATAACTTGTCGGTATCTGAGAGATCGTAAGATTTTGCTTATTTACCATAACCTAGGAGGTAAATGGTACGAGTTTAAAAAGCTGATTTACTAATGCTAGGAGACTTATATAGTAAGTTTGTGACGCAGATTTTGTATATTCATCGCAACCTAGGGGACGAATAAGACAAAGTTTGATAACATATTGCTGCGTGGAGACTGGTGCAATAGATTACACATATTTAGTTATGTTTACTACAACCTAGGGAGTAAACAGTACGAGGATGAACCTGTGCATTTATCACAACCTAGGGGATAAAAGACAACAGGGATGTGCTTACGTTATCCACCGTAACCTAGAGGGTGAATAATATAACCTTGAAGATTCGCGTATCTATCACAAACTAGGGGATAGATAATTGAAAAAGTTTAAAACCAGATATTTGGAACTTGGAATGACGATGTTAGTTGTGTCATCCCTCAACCAAGATTCGATAACCAAATGCAATATGCTAGATTTGAAGCGATGGAACCCAAAGTTCACTGATGAGGTTAGTTGTGTCGTCTCAACCATGATCGTTAGTGTAAAGAAAATAAACCTCAAATTCATGATGATATTGGTCGTGTCGTCTCAACCATTATCAACATGAAGAAAATGAACCCCAAATACATGATGATATCGGTCGTGTCGTCTCAACCATTATAAACATGAAGAAAATAAACCCCAAGTTCATGATGATATTGGTCGTGTCGTCTCAACCATTATCAACATGAAGAAAATAAACCCCAAGTTCATGATGATATTGGTCGTGTCGTCTCAACCATTATCATCATGAAGAAAATAAACCCCAAATTCATGATGATATTGGTCGTGTCGTCTAAACCATTATCAACATGAAGAAAATAAACCCCAAGTTCATGATGATATTGGTCGTGTCGTCTCAACCATTATCAACATGAAGAAAATAAACCCCAAGTTCATGATGATATTGGTCGTGTCATCTTAACCATTATCAACATGAAGAAAATAAATCCCAAACTCATGATGATATTGGTCGTGTCGTCTCAACCATTATCAACATGAAGAAAATGAACCCCAAATTCATGATGATATTGGTCATGTCGTCTCAACCATTATCAACATGAAGAAAATAAACCCCAAGTTCATGATGATATTGGTCGTGTCGTCTCAACCATTATCAACATGAAGAAAATAAACCCCAAGTTCATGATGATATTGGTCGTGTCGTCTCAACCATTATCAACACGAAGAAAATGAACCCCAAATTCATGATGATATTGGTCGTGTCGTCTCAACCATTATCAACATGAAGAAAATGAACCCAAAATTCATGATGATATTAGTTGTGTCGTCTCAACCATTATCAACATGAAGAAAATGAACCCCAAATTCATGCTGATATTGGTCGTGTCGTCTCAAGCATTATCAACATGAAGAAAATGAATCCCAAATTCATAATGATATTGGTCGTGTCGTCTCGACCATTATCAACATGAAGAAAATGAACCCTAAAAGAATTTGCCATCTTAACCAGAGTACCTTTGCAAGATGCCATGTATGCATAATGTCCTAAACTGATATGTTATTCGAGTGTGATGTATACCCCAAATATTTGTATGTGTATGCTTTTGATCGATATTTTTTTTGGTAAACCAATTGGGTTCTCGTAGTCACCAACTCCTCGACAGTGTTGTCTGCCCTTATTGTATCTCCAAGTGGATTTGGATTTGGTGAGAGATGTTTGTGAGATCTTAATGTCTGTATCGTAGGCGTAGACATGGATGTAGGCATGGATATGCCTTCAGTGTTTTTTTAACCAAAATAAACTTTGATGCTTTATCAAATGTTCTTTGGTGTTTTTGTATGTTAGATGCACCAAATGTTGCAAATGATCTTGAGATTTTGCGTACATCATGCTTGATATGAGGCTCTTAGTGGGAAATCTGCTGCCAAGATTTCCAAGGAATCTACTGCCGAGATTATGTCGAAAGATTACCTCCTGCCGAGGTTTTCTTGAAAATCACCTTCCATGATCAACCGGGGGAATCTACTTCTGAGATTCTGTTGAAAGATTACCTCCTGCCTAGGTTTTCCAAAAAATCACCTGCCGTGATCAACAAGAGGAATCTACTGCTGAGATTCTATGTAGAATTGGTAGCTTTATTGCCGATGATGATTGCCTTCACATAAAACGAGGTTTCATGCTATGCGTGCAAATTTGATTGGTGCATGGAATGCAATAATTTATTGATGCATGTAATGATTGATTGATGTATGAATTGATTGATGTATGTAATGATTGATTGATGCATGAAATGTGATGAATGACTTGAATATATGTAAATGGATGTTGGACTTTGAAATGCGAATGCACAATTAGGCTTTTTGAGGTACGCTCGACCCATGCTGTTGGAATGCGTAGATGAATGAGATGATAGTATGACTTGGTTTTGGATCTAGGAGCCCTAATGCATGATTTATGCAGCCTTATGCTTTATGATTATGAATTGGATATTTTTTGAATGGTGCCCCTGTGATGGGTTGTGGATGATTAAAGGATGGAGGTTTGTTTATGCAACAAGGTTGCTTGTCACATCATGGTTGAGTGTTATGCTTGCATGATTCCCTGATACTTGTTTCGAACTCGAAGATTGCTGACGTAGAAGAGAGGTCTACTAGAGGTTTGTGAAAGTATGAAGAGAGCTTGCTTTCGTATGGACTATTTTTCCTAATTTGTTGGTAGGGTCCTGAAGGAGATTATCTTTAATATGAGCTTGGAAATTTTTTGATCATAATGCGAATGACCCTAATATTTTTCATTATGCCCCTGATTAAAAGACTCCTGAAAAATGCTTGGCTTTGATGGACCCTTTTGTATCAACTTCTTTTTTGATCGAGCCTCGCAGTGGTTTGCCCCAACATTCGAATTTTGAAAGACATGGCCCTCAATCTCCAAGATCCAGAGGAAGTATCCTTAGAAAGAACTCAGACTTTACCATGAACTTGTCATAGGTTGCCCCAAGTATTTGAAGCTTTGAAAAGTTTGTACTCGAAGTTGCTTAAAGAATTTGGACCCTACGTGCAGTAGGATGAACTTGATACGTACTGCCCTAACATTTAATTCTTGGAAAACTTCCCCTGATCGTCAATTTCTTGAGAAACATGTTAACATGAGGAAACAAAGTCATACCCTGTTGTGATATGACTTGACTAAGGAATGTTTCTTTGAAGGGTATGCCCCTAATTGAACAATGCTTTGAAATTTGATCCAAATTGATTGGACCTCAGAATGCTCACCTCTTGTCAACAATATCTTCATGTGATATACCCCTATGATCATTAGTCTATGCCCTTGTTTATAGGGATCCCATTAGATGCTTTTGCCCCAGTTAGGAGCTTCTTGTAAAGGATGGCCTTTGATCATACCTTCTTGAAATCTCTTTGATGCTAAGTATTGATTCGTAGATAAAATTGTACATTTCGAAAATGTAATTATGTTTGATGCACATGCACGTTCTTGAAATGGATTATTTGAAAAGAAATGGAAGATTAGAAGATGAATATTCGAAGAAGTGAAGTAGTTAGAAATGATTTTAACAAACATAGGAGTCAATTTAACACAAATCTTGCTGAATATGCTTTCATAGTGAACCTAGCCTCAATTAGGACTTTTAAAGGTTGTAACGTGGCCATGGTTCGTGGTTTAAGAAACAAAAGATATAAGGCTCAAAATTAATTTAGCCCACCCCATTCTCCTTGATGTTCTCCAATCCTAAGTTCAATTAATCCAACGGATGTGTTTAATCCCCAAGAGAAGTTTTGTAGTCGCGCAGATGATGAGAAGTGTAGGCAAAGATCCAAGCGCCGATGAAAAGCATTGATAAGATTTGAGCATTAATAAGATCCAAGTGTTGATAAGATCCAAGCGTTGATGAGAAGCCTTGATGGTTCTTAAGGTGGAAATCATAAGATTGTTCTTCAATTTATTGTTTTCAATCCCTTATTTTTGCGTGGACCAATTTTTTTGAATTCTTTTCTTAGATCCATTGGGATGCCTTAATTTTTACCTAAGTCAAGTATTGATTTGCTTTGACTTAGTGGGATTTTTCTATATTTTTTGAAATTCTTTTTTTTCTTTTGCTTTTGAAAATTTGTGACTACCATGCTGATTGTTGTAAGCTTCATCTTCATCATTTCTTCGATCTTGATTGAGGAAGAAGGGTGTCTTGGACTTTATGTTTATTGATTCCTCAATCTTGGGTGATGAACATGTGGAAAATGATGTGCTCGAATATCTACTTAGGTTGTTTTCTCAATGATGTATCGAGGAAAGAGATATGCTTGAACCTTTGCTTAGATCGTTCTCTCGATGATGAATCGAGGAAAGAGATATGCTTGAACCTTTGCTTAGATCGTGTCAATTCTCTTGGGATTTAAATGCATCGTTGAATTAATTGAAATCTACCCTGCCCCTGGTTAATATGAAGGTTTTTTTTTATAGAAAATAGAAAGAACTCCGACTTCTGGCTCGAGGGGGTTAACTACGGATTAACTCCGTATTTCTCCATTGTTTAGAAATTGAAACAATGCCTTATATCATCAGCTAAGCCATACTATTAAAAAGCATACATCAGCAAAATTCGATTATTTTTGTATTTTCATCATTCTCCATCGAAGTTTGTTAATTTAAAAATGGAAAAGAAGAGTGAAAAAAAGTCGTTGATTATTCGTGGAATGAATCGATTTCAAAAACATGCATGCTTATTTTACTAAAATTACTTGACCAAAGAGTACAAAGTTTATAACAAATAACACTTAGCAAAAAATAAATTAAAATTTGAAATGATAAAAGCCTAATGATCTAGAGATAAGCCTTCTTGTTGATCCACTAACTTTAGGGGATGCTTCTTAGTTATTGGACTTGTCAGATCATGGGGATGACCCTTGACTTTTCTTGGGCATACTTATTTCGTTGATAGGACAATTGCTCTTAATGTAGAGGAATCACCAATAGTAGTGGCACTTGAGGCGCTGTGTAGGCCTGTAGTTGCCATGGTGAAGGACTGCCTTCTCTCTCCAATAAGACTTGTAGGATCAAGCTCCATTGAATATCTAGTATATAATCTCATTCTTCCACAGTTTAAAACTTTCTTAAGCTCGTTGGCGAGTAGTAAGAAATCGACTAGCAAATGGATGATAGTTGGATAAGGGCGAAGGTGAAGATGCATGAAATGAATGTACGAAAATGCATGGGTATACAAAAACATTTTTCGCTTTTAGGTATGCAAAAAAGTTTCATGGATATGCAATGCGATACAGACGTAAAATGATGATAAACGTAAGGGTACCCTATACAGGTTTGATGATGATATCCTACTCTGACTCAGGAATTGAGACATGCAGGGACCCCTAGCGGACGAAGATGATAAAAGACATAAATTTGACGATGTCCTACATTATCTCAGAGATTAAGACAAGCAAGGATTCCCTAAGGATTATGGTAAATGAAAGACAACGAGGAGTCCCTACAGGATAAGGATAACAACATAGACGGAAGCCCTACGGGCTAGTAGAAGGTGAAAATATAACCCTTGCGGGTTTAAAGATTGTAGTGAGATTTGTGAAAGGTATCCTTAGAAGGTAGGTTCTTAGTATTGGCCTACGTATATTCTATCCTCCCCATAAGGTGGCTTTCTTAAGGGTATCATGAATGACACTAGAGGGAAAGGCATAAGGGCCTCCCTTAAGCAGAGTCTCTTTACAGACCGAAACTTTCGTCTCTAGGTCATGAAAGGTCTTATCATGAGTTTTTGGTTTAAAGGTCGTACAAAGAGTCATAGGTATCATTCCAAAGTCCTACTTCCCAAGAGGATGTCTCTCGAGAGGTATTCCTTTTGTGGAGTTCCACCGACTCTAGGCAAAGTCGTCACATAAACTCATAGGGTTGATATAACCCCTTGGCTAATAGACGAACCTTCTTTCTAAGGTTTTTGAGAATAATTTTTTTTCAAAATTATAAATCCCACCACAGATATATAAGTATAATGAATAATAAAAAATAAGCAAGAAAATAAATAAACAATTAAACAGGAAAGAATAAAACCCAAAAATAAAGAAAAACCCTAAAACCTAAAGTTGAGGCTTCTAAACCTAGGGTTGATTCCCCAACAGAGTCGCCAGCTGTTGCAACTGGTTTTTTAATCAGAGTCGCCACTCTTAATTTTTATCCTAAAGGAAGGGAGTATAAAGGAATAACCCTAAAAGAAATTCAGAGATTCTAAGTTTGACTCGGTTCTAGACGAGGGGAAGGTGTTAGGCACCCCTTATCTACCTTGTTCGTAAGGATACTAGGTTTAGAAGTGTGATGTTTAGGAAATAGGGTTTTAATTATTAATTAAGGAAAAGGGTTTGAATTTTATTTAGCGGGACTCGCAACGATTTTTGATCGTATGCCTATGTATCCTCCTTAGGAGGAATCAGAGTCTCATTTTCGTAGTTCGCGGTTGGTTTGTGTTTTTTATGGATTACGCAGATATTTTAATTTTCCACGCACTTAGTTCGAATGTGTAGATAGCAGAGATTTTGAACTAAACACGAAGTTAATTAAAAAAACTCTTTGCAATCCTTTTTGAAGATTAATTGTTTGATTTAATTTATTACAAAAATAATTTGACGTTTGTTTGCGTATTTTTATACGTAGAGCAAAGGAGTCTGATATAGTCTCCTCGTCACGTGGCCAGATGTTGGCCACGTGTCGCTTGAGGACGTAGTAATTTGGTGAATTGCGTGGGTTTTAATATTTTGATGTAAAATATTAAATTAACTTATATTGCGAAAAATATTTTTAAGTGCATGATTAAAAAAATATAATGCCATAATAAAAATATTTTTTTTATGAGTTGAAAATAATTAACTTAATTTTCAATAGAAAATAAATATAATATAAATATAAAAATATAAAGAATATTGATTATAATAATATAATAAAAGAAAATTAAATCAAAATGCGGGGTTGCAAAATTAACTGACATAGTAAAAAAGTGGGGTGTGAATAGCATGGGCCTGAATTTAGATATTGAATTCAGGCCCAGAAGGCAGGGGGTACGGTTATTAAAAGGATGTGTGAGTTTAGTAAAAACTTAGAATTCAAGTTCAATGATTATTCGAAATTATTTAATAGAATCATTCTTCTAATTTAATAATAAAACTGTAAAAATATAAAAAGTGGTTATAGAAAAATATGGAGCGGTTCCCTTGTTTATCTCCTATATATTATTTTTTTATTTTTTTATTTTTTTATTAATTAAATAAGTGTTCAATCGTTACATGACACATAATCTTTTCCAATCAAAAAATAAAAATAAATTGAAGTGATAATATTGAAACAGGTAATAGCCACACACATAATACACTTTTCCTTTCTTATTCTCTGTTTGTATTTCCAAACCAATACAAGATACAATCCACATCCCCAAGAAGAAAAGTCTCTCGATATCAAGACCAAAAAAATCATTAAAAAAACAATTCAAACAAAATTAAAGTTGAAGTGGGAAAAAGAACGTGTACCCACAGCAGTTTGATGGTGGCTTATCGGTGAAGGGTGGTTGTCTAAGATCTCAATGGCGGACCTTATTTCTGTTGTTGTCATGATAAAGAAACAGAAAAATAAAACTTTGTTATTATTGTATAATTATTTATTCAAACTGTGTGGGATTGTCATGTTGTGTATGTATAGTGTTAGGAATTGTTTGTAAAAGCGTGACTTTGTTTTTTTAAAAAGGTTTTTCATAAGAGAAAAAAAAAGTATTAGAAATTGTGAATATGTACAGTGAATGAAGTGGTGAAATGATTTGGAGTATAGGAGTATTGAAGAAATATGTTCAAGAACTTTCACTATAAACACTAACAGAGATCTCTACTTGTTATAAATAATATTTTGCTTTGGTTTTAAAATTGTGAAAAAGAATATTACAAATTAGAAGGATATTACTAAACATCGATGTTATCTAGTACAAAGTAATTTACCAGCGAAACATGAGAACGTAAGAAAAAAAAGCAATTAGTAATAATCAATACTATAAACGGTTAGATGAGGAAAAATAAAATTGTTAATGGTCGGAAATGTCAAATATGATGTATGAACAAATAAATCAACATGATAATTTTTTACAAAGAGTATAGTGAATAAAATCGAAGAACCATCAGAGAATCATCATTTGGTTTACACAACCAAATTAAAAATAAGAAAATGATAAAATTGAAATAACAAAGTGGGTGGCCTCTTATGAAATCATTGGCCAAATTGTTTTAAAAAATAAATTTTAGAAAGAAAGTTTTGAACGAAAGTATAAGAGTGATAGAGTGAAAATGCAATAAAAAAAATTGTGTGTGTTGTGGATCGTGAGAAATTATGGATGAATTGTGGATATTGTGGATGATCTAGAAGTGTGAAAAACATGTCCTATTTATAGATGAAAAAAACCATCCAAATTGGAAATAAGACAAATTTGACCAATCAAAAATAAAGTGTGACACAAATTGACATCAAATGGCCAATAAGAAACACCAATTTAAAAGGAAATAAAATTAGTGACAAAAAATAGAAAAAAAATAGAAAATGTTGAAAGTGCGGCACAAGAGATTCGAACCCGCGACCTTATATTTGTAAGCTTCATCCTTTACCAATTGTGCTATGTTACTCATTTGTAAATAAACTCAATTGAAAGTATATGAAATGTATGGGAATATTTATTTATTCAAAAATACAAATGATCTGAAATAAATCATTATATTTTTAAACAGGTTTGGAAGTGAATATTTTATAAAAATAAAATGATATTTTAAAATTAATAATTAAAATATTTTTTACTATTGAAATAAAGGGCAGGAAAATTTGGGGTATGACACTCACCATTGTCCTAATATGTTCTCAAGATCATCCATGTAAAGTTTCAAGCCTTGCAGAGGAAGTTTGCTCAGTCAAATTGCTCAAAGGCCTGAAAATCGACTATGCTAGGGCAAAAGTCAACTGTGGCCCATATATAGTCAACTTCAATATTTTTGGTCAGCATCCTAATTTTGAAGCATTATTCATCATTTGATCAAGGGTTGGTCATGATTCCTCTAGGATTGCTCACAACCCAAAAGTTGCTAAATTAGGGTTTTGTAGGAAAAGTCAACTCAACTTTGACCAAGCATAACTTCCTCATACTTTATCAAAAATGACTCATCCAAAGCTCATTTTGAAGAGGATGGAATTCCCTACAATTAATTGTCAGCTCCCAAGATTAAAATATGCACTCACAAGAAGATATAAATTTGGACATTATAGGTCATTTTGAAAAGTCAACAAAAACACCTTTTTTTGTCAAAGCTTCATACATGAACATGGAAGACCCAATTGAGATGAGAACAAAAGGGTTGATTATAGGACATCCTAATCTTTCTAAAAAGTCCAAGAACACATCTCTAGGATCAAAATTGAAGGAGTTATGCATTGGAAAAGTTGACCTTTTTTGCAAAATTGCCAAAAGTCAAATGTGTCTCAAATTGCAATTTTTGTCATATGGGCCCAACTTTTTATGCTTGCATTGAGTTTGTAACATGACCCACAACCCATGATCCTTTCCATTTTTCACTATTTTATTTTTTTCATTTATTTTGATTTTATTTCAATTAAATCAAATAAAATCAAAATAAAATCATGAAAATATCAAAACTAATCAAAGCTTGAGATTTTATGCATGTTTAGGCCTCTTATACAGCTGGAAAGAGAATCAAATCGTGCAAGCTTAATTTGGACACAAAAAGATTGGATTTGGCTTGATTTGGAAATATTTGCATAAGGATCAAATCTTGAATCAATGATCTTAATTGAGGAAGATTTGAAACAAGTTTGTAACCCTAATTCGTTCTAGGGTACATAAGGAACATGTGCAGACCAAAAGCAGAGAGATTAGAGGCGTGAGAAACATAAAGGAAACTTGCAAAAATTCAACAAAAGTGGTGAATCAATTTCCAGTTTTCAGGCCATCTCAAGCCTTCCCAGCTATCTCAATCGCTTGCTGGATATCTCTGGGTCATATTGCAATCACTAGCAAGCATTCTCGTGCCCTGAAACGCACTGTAAGTGTCCCACGATCTACATACTTTCTTGAAATCGAATATCCCAATTCTGGCACTTTTAGCATAATTTATTTGCATATTCTTAATCCTTGAATCATTTGCAAGCTAATGGTGATACTTAATTGCATTTTTGTTAACTATACAGTAAGATGCCATAGTTAGGGTTCTTGCTTCATTTTTGGGGGTTTTATGTACAGGTACAATTGGCCATGGTACCATGATGCTCGTGAGGTTGCCACGAGTTGATTGGTACCATTGTTGTGCATTTATCATGCTTGAATAGAATTTTGGAGAATCACATGGCTGTACCTACGCCCATTTGTCCGTAGGTAAAATACAAGACTTTTAGCAACGGTGGGAGGAAGAAGAAGGGTAACAAGGCGCCCCATGAATGGCCCATTCAAATCTGCGTGTGTTTTGATAATTATTGTTTTGCTTTTCCATATAATGATTATTTGTTGTTCCATGTACAATTAAGCAAGCTAGCTCAAATGGTCATCATGCATTGGGAAACACCTAAGGGCCTGGGTTCGATTCCCAGGTCCCCATATTATTCCATATTATTTTGCATTATATGATCAGGTACATGGTGCCCCATAAGTCCACCATGCGCTATCAGCTTTCGGCCATCAGATTCCCAGCATGCCTAGATCCAACGCCTTATCCATGAAGGTCCATCACATGCCTAGTCAAGCTAGCAACACAGGATCTGGAAAGTCAACATGGGCTAGGCGCTATTGGGCTCAGAAAGTGAAATCCACACCCCCTTCTTGCTACAAGCAGGCCCATCTTTCTTTCTCTTTATTCATTTTATTTCTTTTAATTTAATTATTTTAATTTATTTTCTAACAAATTAATTTCTTTTTTTTTACAAAAAAATCATAAAATCAATTTCACCAATTTAGAACTTAGGTTTTATTTAATGTTATCAAATTTAATTTAATATTAGTTAAATTCAATTTTAGGGTAATTCTAACCTTTTTGCAAATAATTTAAAATCAATTAGAAAATTAGGGTTTGTTCTTGATTTAATTTTTATTTCTTTTCTCAATAAACAAAATACAAAAATATGTTAACTTAATTATTTTTCTTAACTTAAATTAATTAGTAATTAGGTTTGTATTTTATTCAATTAAAATCTTATTTTCTTAAAATAATCAAAAACAACAAAAAATGATTTTTTCTTTTTAGTAGGTTTAGACGGGGTCAAAACCCTAATTTCTCTCGTTCTTAATTCATCGCGTGCGTTTATTATTATTTTTCGCAATATTAATGTAACTGCTTACAGTATGTAATAATTTAATTAGGATTTCCTTTTATTTATCGTTTTACGGGTTTTTGGCTATGTAATTAATCCCCTCCCCGAAGCCTTGTAAGAGCATAGTCTTTATTTCTCGCATTTTAATTCTCGCAAATATTAACTGTTAGATGTATGATAATAGGATTGCATGAAAAGACTGTATGTTAATTTAAAATGGCTAGCAAACCCTAATGTGCAAAGATGATAACTTGAAATCAAATCACTCGCACATGTTCACTCTTAGGGTATACTCTCACTTCGGTGGCCTTCGGTAAACGATCATTAAGTATAGGGTGTTTTAGTGGTTACCCTCCTGTCTAAAAAAAGATCAAATGTCCCGTTCGGAAATGTTGCCTCGGAAACGTCGCCTCAGAAATGTTGCCTCGAATATGATCTTAAGACATTAGGGTTATTACTAAGACGTCCTAACACTGCTTTAGTGATCGTACGTCCCTTTCGAATTGACCCTTACTACTCCAACGACGGTACTTCCTATTTCTCAATAGTAGGATAGCATTGTCTAAAGGAAACAAGAACATAAATAATCTTTTTTCGAGTAGGTAGATACTGTTAGGTACTTGCTCAAAATAAAGTTTTTCACTTACACTCTTTTCAAACAAAGTTTTCAAAAACACTTCGTAACACTCTTGAAGACAGAAGCAAGGGTTAAACCGAAGTAAAACAAAAACTTTTCAAAACACACAAACACGGAAGCAATATTTTAAAATGATGAGCACGTAACTAAGAGCCCGTAGAAAACTACGGATAGAAAGGGTGCTAATACCTTCCCTTTCTATAATCTATCTCCCGTACTCAAAATCTCAAAAAAGGAATTTTTCTGTGCTTTTTTCCTTTCCAGTTGGGTAAAATAAAAGTTGGTGACGACTCTTGCTTACCGCGACATTTTGCAAATAAAAACGCAAACCAAAATTTTCCTAAAATAGTCCGGTTCTGCCACCGTATCACAAATATATAAATAAAACTGTACACTCGGCAAGTCAAAAACCTGAAAAGGCGGCTTGGGCAAAAAAGGGTATCCCAGTGGACTAAAAATCTGAAAGGACAGTCCAGGAAAAAGTTAGGGATTAAAGCATACGACTATGTTACGTCATCTCATCACTTGTCTATCAATAAAAGACTTATCGCCCTGATCAACATTCACCACGGGCTCTAGAAGCTGAGATACTTTCTCCAGCAGGTACAGAGGCAGGGGCGTCCTACTATAAAGTCACTATCATATCCTCAACAGACAACCTAATGATGTCAGACGTTCTTATATCCCCGACATAGCAAAAATTTCCAATTACTTACTCGGCATATCAAATAATTCCATAGCCTGGTTCACAAGCTTCTTAGGTTTCCCAATAAGGGTTTCATAAAAATCCCCAGGAGGTTTACGGAGTTTCCCTTCCTCAACAGAGTTTATTTCCCTAACAACGGAAATTCGTCTCTCAGCATTTCAACTTCAACAAAATTTGAAGACTTACACTCTTCATCCCCAGCAACAATCAAGGATTTATTTTCCCTAGTTCAACAACACTGCAATAGAACAACTGATATGTTCATACATTGCATTCATACACCATTTTATAAGCATCATAGCATATGCAACACAAATGCATATATCACAATCTCATTTATTTTGAGAATATCATTACCTGATGCATTGTATGCATCATGACACTGCATACAACTGACTCTTTACCTTTTTCAGGAAAGTCCGCAAGCATACAAATATCATCATCAATTTTCAACAGTTCCAGATTAATTCCTGAAACCGAACAGGACAACTATCTGTGAACGAATGATTGTAGATCAATTCTCGAAACAAGACGGGGTGACTATCTACAAGACCCGATCAGAGGTTAAAGGGCAATTATCTCAACGACCAACAAAAACAAGTTCCATATTAATACCTGAAACAAGACAGGACAACTATCTGTGAACAACCAATTATAGATTAATACCTGAAACAAGACAGGATAACTGTCTACATGAGCAGATTAAAGATTAACTCCTGAAATAGGACGGGGGAAAATATCTTTCTTTCTCTAAGGTCAGAGATTAATACCTAAAACCAGACAGGACAACTATCTCAACGACCAACAAAAACAAGTTCCATATTAATACCTTAAACAAGACATGACAACTATATATGAACAACCAATTGTAGATTAATACCTAAAACAAGACATGACAATTATCTACACGAGAAGATTGAAGATTAACTCCCGAAACAGGATGGGGAAACTATCTTTCTTTCTCTAAGGTCAGAGATTAATACCTGAAACCAGACATGACCACTATCTCAACGACCAACAAAAACAAGTTCCAGATTAATACCTGAAATAAGATATGACAATTATCTGTGAACAACCAATTGTAGATTAATACCTGAAACAAGACAGGACAACTATCTACATGAGCAGATTGAAGATTAACTCCCGAAACAAGACGGGGAAACTATCTTTCTTTCTCTAAGGTCAGATATTAATTCCTGAAACAAGCCAGGGAAGCTATCTCTTAGACCAGGAAAAGGCGAGTTCCAGATTAATACCTAAAACAAGATAGGACAACTATCTGTGAACGACTGGTTGTAGATTAATACATGGAATCACACAAGACAACTATCTACATGAGAAGATTAAAGATTAACTCCCAAAACAAGACGGGGAAACTATCTTTCTTTCTATAAGGTCAGAGATTAATTCCTAAAACAAGCCAGTGCAACTATCTCAATGACCAACAAAAGTAAGTTCCAGATTAATACCTGAAACAAGACAGGACAACTATCTGTGAACAGCTGATTATGGATCAATTCCCAAAACAAGACGGCGTGACTATCTACACGACCAGATGAAGCAATCTTACACGGGTTCCTTCTCTCCAGATGCAGCTTTACACGAGCTCATCTTGAAGCAATCTTACACGAGTTTCTTCTCTCGAGATGCAGCTTTACACGGGATCATCCTGAAGCAATCTTACACGGATTCCTTCTCGCAATTTTTAGATGCAGTTTAACACAGACTCATCCTAAATCAGCCCTACACAGGCTCCTTCTCATGTATCTCCAGATGAAGTCTAACACGAACTCATCCTGAAGCAGCTATACACAGGCTCCTTCTAATACATTTCCAAATAACAGTTAATTTCATTCTCCCCAGCAAGCTATTGTGAAGCCTAGATTTCAACCAGAAAATAGCTAACGTTCATCTCTCCAGTCCAGAGATAAATCCTCAGTAGAGCCGTGGACAGCTAAAGCTTCTAGACTTTATTCCCCACAGAGTTTTCCTCAAGCGGGAGAATAACAAAAATTAACATCCCCTAGTGGAGTCCTCCTCAGACAACAGGAACATGAATCCCCATAAAGAGACCTCTTATAAAGTCAACATCTACTCTGGATGGCATCTTTAAGCCCATCTCCGACAACTCTCATTCATCTTTTCCAAATGGCATCGGTAAGCCCATTCCTGACATCATCAACCAACAAAGTTACTTCATGCGAGTGCAAATTTCTGGGCACTTTAATGCTCAATCATCTTCCACCTTCAGATCACGAAAGGCAGACAAGCCAATCTACATCTTCAGGTTTAAGAAGATTAAACAGGGGAAGCTGTTGTACTCTAAAATTTTCCCTCCCATTTTATTTAGGGCATGCTCATTAAGGTCCCTAATTGCTCAAGGTTGACCAAGAATTGATCAGATAAATTCTCCTCCTAAGCAATGGCCTTTCAACTAATTTCACTTTTCACCAAGATGTGTAAGTTCCAAAGCTTCAAATGATTTCCATGACACACTTTATGCCTCAGCATAATGGAACAGCTAAAAGAAATAAAAGAAGTATGCATGAAAAAGTGTAGGTCGAAGGCTGAAAATATGCCTAAGGGCTTTTGGGTCGAAGCAGCTTCGACAGCAGTATGATGCCCAACAAAGCGATAGGATAGAAGGAGGAATGACGCGAAAGAAAGTTGAGAAGGCTTTTATGAAGTCTTCAATTGGAAGAGTTAGTAAGGAGCTTCGAAGGGTCCGTTTTCACTGGAATGTAAGCCATTCGAAGCATTACAAGAAAGACACCTTTCAATTAACATGTTTCCTGAAAGGGCGCTTCGAAAAGAAGGATATTTGGAATTCAAAAAGTTTTCATCATTATCCAAAGAAAACATGTGGAAGGCTCGTGATTTAAAGGACATGTAATCTTCAAGCATGGCGTGATCGAAGGACAATTTGAGACGAATCAACCAAATATAAGTCACCTCAGAGCTTCTGGCATGTACCTGAACAAGTGTTGGATGTTTGAAGAGAAGTTCTGATACTCTTAGGTTACCCTTCAATTGGTGCATACAAGCTGTATTCACCAATCGAAGATGGACTAATACGTAGTAAATGTGTTTCTTATATACAAGCAAAGGGTGGGAGTTAGAATCGAAGGACCACCTACACTACTATGTTCGAAGGAAAGGACAAAACGAAGCTTCGACAGGCCAAGAGGAAGAGATGGTCAAATTGAAGGGAACAAGAACTATTCGATTGGACTGATTGGATAGTTTTCAGATCAAGCAACTAAGGCAGATAGTGGCCCAATCGAAGAAGCCACGATGATGAGGCCTTGAGCCATTTGAATTGGAACTCAGAGCCAATCAAAGAATAAGGTTTGAGAGCATTCGAAAGAGTCAAGATATGAAACCTGTCCAGGTTCACCCAAAACCCAAAATGGTAGAAAATCATCAAAAATGGAAACTTTTTAAAGACTTTTGACTCTGCCTTCAAAACCATGGTTAATGGTTGATTCTTGCCATTTTCGTTCACCACTGCGCCCCTATAAATACAGAGCTAAAGTGCAAGCAAAAAACACACGCATTGCCTATACACAAGAAGCTGCCACATAAAACCACACCAAATTCTCCAAACCTTCACGAAGTTGTCAGAATTGAAACAACCTTTGCAGGCCTCACCAACCCAAAACAAGCATTCCACTCACTACCTGAAGGTTCCAGGAGACGTTTCCAAGCATTAGGAAGGTCCAACGCACACAGGAGAATCATTCACACAATCCCTCCGCTGGTAACTTGCCTTTGATCTCAAACTCATTCAATGTGTAATTTAAATCCATACTAATCATATATCCATGTTATTGCTGATGTTTGTGATTGCTTCAAAGTGTCACATTCAAGTTTTAAGTGCAGGGATGAGATTGTGCCATTGCTAGAGCACGATCTATATCCTCATTCGAATCTCATGATTCATGACGTTTCAAGACAAAATAACTTTCGATTCAGACTTGGGGGTTTCAGATTAGGATGATACAGCCACAATCTGTCGAATCCAAGACCAGATTCGACCTAAGTTTGGAATTTTGTTTTGTTTTTTCTTACGAATTTCCTGCAGATCTAGTGTTCCCAGATCGAAGGAGCACATCATATACCATTATTCTCCTGCTTTTAGATGCTGGCTAATCCAGATCTAATACCCCCAAACGTGCAGTCCATCATACACTTTCGACAATCTTCTTCATTGGATCGAAAGGCAACTTGGGCCTCTTTTCGATCTGGACATGCGTCCTGCAAATTGCACCTCTTTTTTTTATTTACTACCTGGTCCATTTATTTTGTTTTTGTTTATTATTTTATTTCTTCTAGTTTTAATCAACATAAAATCAGATAAAAAATCACAAAAAATTAGGTTTTAGTTTTTTTTATTAAGATTAATTTTGTTAATTAATTAATTAATTACCTTAACACTTTCTTAAAATTAAAATTAAGTAGACTTATATTTTATTCTATTTTATTAAACAAAAAAACAACAAAAATATTCCATTTCTTAGGATTTAGACGTCCTTTCAATACGCGCGCGTCTATTATTTTAGCATTGTTATTTTTATCATTAATGTATCTGCTTATGGGATGTAATAATTTTAAACTAGGACTTTACCTTTTCTACTTTATTTCCCAGTTTGAACTTGTAAATTCTCCCCTCCCCGAAGCCATGTAATAGCGTAGGATTTAATTTCCGCACTTTATATTTCCTGTACATATATTAACTGTTTAGATGTATGGTAATAGGATTACATGAAAAGAGCCTAATAATAAAAACGTTACCAAACATAAATGCAAAGACAAAAATAACTGAATACAACACACTTTCACATGCGCACCTCTAGGGCATTCCCACTTTGGTTGTCTTCGGAAAACAGTCACAACTCTCGAAACGTGAGACGTTTTAGTGGCGACCCTCTGGTTTAAAGATTAAAAAATGACCTCTCGATGTTGCCTCGGTAAAAATGATCTTAAAACCCTAGGGTAGTTACTAAAATTTCTTACCAAGTTGCCTTTGTGACTATAAACGTCCCTTCGAATGTCCCTCAAAACATCCAACGACTTGGTCTACCTACTCACTAATAGTAGGATAGCACTTTCTAAAGGAAAAGAGGAAAAGAACAATCCTTTCGAGTAAAGTAGATAGCTGTTAGATGCTTGCTTAAACAAACTTTTTACACTTACACAAAACAACTTTCAAAACCCTTTTCAAAACGCTTTATCAACACTCTTGAGGACTGATACAAGAGTTATCATAAAGCAAATCGCCTTACTATTGGCATTTCAAAAATACTTTTCAAAACACACAAAGCACAAAGCATTTCAAATGAGCTAAGCATCTAAGAGCCCGTAGATGACTACTGATGGAAAGGGTGCTAACACCTTGTCTTTCCATAATCTACCCCCTTACTCATAAATAATCTCGAAAGGTCTTTTTCTGTTATTTTCACCCTTTAATTTGTTGGATAAAAGAAAAGTAGGTGGCGGATCTTGCTTACCGCAACATTTGCGAATACAAATACAAAACCAGTATAACAGTCAGTTCTCCCACTGTATTACACAGATAAATATGTCAACAGCTTATCATCTTTCAAATACGATTATTCGATGATTAATTATGATACTCCTTTGGATACAGTCAGGAGTAGACTCATTACAATATATCTTCTAGATACAGTTCAAATATGATCGAGATATATATTCATTCTGATATTCATTCTAGAACATATTTTAGATACAGTCAGGCATGGACTCATTCTAATACGGATCTCAGATACAGTCGAGTGAAGACTCATTCCAATCCTCTTATAGATACAGTCAAGACATACACTCGTTCTAGAACATCATTCATATACAATCGAGACATAAGATTCATTCTGACACTCCCTAGCACATATGCCAGATACAGTCGGACACAAACTCATTCTAGTATACTTCTGAGATACCGTCGAATGTAAACTCATTCTGATACTCCTATCAATAGATACTTTGGATGGTATCTATAAGCCCATCTCTAGAGACACTCAGTCATCTCTCTGAATGGAATCTTTAATCCCATTCAAGCAATTCAATCAACCAAAAATGTTACTTCGGGCACCAATGAGTGCAAATTCCTAGGTACTTAAGTGTTCAATCCTTTTGCACCTTCAGATCACGAATAACGTACATGCCAATCTAACTCCTCGGGTTTAAGAAGATTGAACATGGGAAACTGTTGTACCCCAAAATTATCCCTCCCCTTTTTAATACAAATTAATTTAAAACACTTCCTCATACTCATAGAAGTTTCAATTGCTCAAGGGTACTCAAGGAATTGATCAGACAAGTCCTCCTCCTAAGAGCTTCACCTATAACTAGGGTTTTGTTTTTCTCAAGGAAAATTGAGTTTATAATGACTCAAGTGGGTTTCATAGTTCCTCATATGCTTCAAAGAATCCTCATGTTAGGTTTCGGGCCTTGCTTCGCAAGTTTGCTCAGTCAATTGCTCATATGAGTGAAAATTAGTTGTATTGGGTAATAAGTCAACATTGATCAATTTACAGTCAAACTTCAAGATTTTTGGTCAACATAAATATTTTGAAGTCACATTCATCATTTGATCAAGGGTTGATCATGATTCATCAAGAAAACTCAAGATTAATCAAAAGTTAAAAGTTAATGAATTAGGTTTTTTTTAAGAAGTCAAATGAACTTTGACCAAGCACAACTTTCACATACTTCATCATAAATTTCTCAACAAAAGCCTATCTTGAAGGAAATTCAATTCTCTACAACTTTGTCTCTCTAAGCTCAAGGCCGAAAATGCCTCATTTGAGAGATATGGGCCAAACTTTTACAGGTCATTTTGAAAGTCAACAAAAAGAGACTTTTTGTGAAGGAAATTTACATCAAGTTAAAGACTTAAAATGAAAAAATAATCAGAATGAAAGTAGTAGGAGACATCTTGAGGTTTCCAAAAAGTCCAAGACCACCTTCATATGACAAGAATTGAGAAAGTTATAAGTTGCACAAGTTGAGTCATTTTGAGAAAATGCATGAAGTTTCAAATTGAGCAAACTTGAATTTTTAGATTAATGGACCTAAGTTTTAAGGTCTAAGCATGCCCATGATACCTTAGAGGACTCCTAAATCCATTCATGCGTTTTTATGATTTTTTTTCTTTTTATTTTTCTTTTATTCATTTAAATTCAAAATAAATCAAATAAAACACCAATTAAATGGATTAAGGCGCATGTATATTGTTTTAATCATGTTAGAGGCCCAAATATAATTCTTGAGAAGAAAGAAACTGTGTGAGCTCACGAGGATATGACTTGGCCAAATTTAGAAATTTTTCATTTTAATTTTAAATCAAATCTTCACATCTCTCAATCATGAGATCCGATCCCACAAATTTAACCTAATCTCCTCCTCTATATGAAAACAACAAAGTCAGATGCCAAGGGACACACATGCTGCCTCCAAGAACAAACCCTAGAATTCTAAAAAATTCAAGAAACTAGGGCAAGAACAAAACCTTATTTACAGCTATCCTCAATCAATATCAAGCATTCCATCATCATCCTTCTCCTAGGAAACTTTCGAAGTCCTTAAGCAATCAAAATCGTGCCCAGAACACCACGTCTCATATTCACCAGTTTTGGTAACTTTTTCAAATTCAAACCTTTAATTTATGTATTGTTAACTATTTTGATGCATATACATGTGTTCATATACATCATTAGAACAAGTTTGATGCATAATATGTGAGCTTTAGCACAGGAACAAGGACTTTCCATTGTTAAGGAACCGAGATTGTGAAGCTTTGAATCCATGGCTATAGTCCTTTTCAGTCAAAACTAACACCATCATTGAATTCGTAGGGTCTCAATTAGTGGATCAGGATGCTTCTTTTTTTCGTTTTGCTTTGATTTTTTAGGTTTTGCATTTGGCCTCACCGGAGAAGAAGGTGGCGCCATTGTTGGTGGTGGCGCTAATCTGAGTCAAAGGCTTGTGTGGCTCTCTCCCTCTCTCTGATTGGTCCATTAAAAAACAACTGACCCTGCCACTAGCGCGCATTTTCAATTCTTTTTTATTTCTGATTTTCAGGGTTTAACTTATTTTATATATATTACATGTTATTGAATTGACGCGAAACAATTATGGCCAGGTGGTAAGTGAGACACTTGTTAAACGAGAGGGCGTGGGTTCGATTCCCCCTTTTGTCAAAATCTTTTCTTTATTTTCTAGATTAACGCAAGTTCATCATATGTTGAGTGATACTCATCCTCAATCACAAACAAGCATATGGCTCGATGGACGAAGCTATCACCTTTGAACGCAAGGGAGTGGGTTCAATCTCCACCCCATGCATCTTATTTTTTTTAGTTTTTTCTAACCCTTATTTTTTCATTCCATTTAATTATCTGTTTTTTCTAATTAACCAAAAAACCCTAAAATACCTTTTCAAAACATAATTAGTTTAGATTTATTTCTTAACCAATTAATTTTGTTTAACTAGTTAGACTTTATGTTTTTATTAATTAAAATTAATTAGAAATTAGGTTTTTTAAATTAATTTTAACACTTAAATTATTTTCTACAAAATATATTTTCTAACACATAGAATCTTAGGGTTTTAAACATCTCTTTCTAACACTTTCATTCATCTTTTGCAAATTATTTTCTTAGTCAAGTGTATAGGACGCACTCTCTAATGTAATAGCGTAAATTTATATTCTGCATCTTTTTTCTTATTATGTATCTGCTCACAGGATGTAATAGCTTATGTTTAATTTTCCGCACTTTACATTCTGCACATTATATTTTTAACTGTTAGTAATTAGGGTTTGTATGGAAAGACTAACAATTGGACATAGAAAACCTAATTCTCAAGATAAAATAACTGAAAACAAACACTCTTCACACTTGCACCTTTGGGGTAACCTCTCTTGTTGCCTTATGAATATTGGTCATGTCCCTTGAAAGTAAGAATGCTTTAGCAAAATACCCTCGATACAATCATCATAGTCCCTACGTTACAAAAGATCATAGTCCCTCGATGTCCCTCGAGTTGCCTACGAAAAGATGATCTAGTCCCTCGATGACCATAGGAGAAATATGATGATAGTCCCTTCGACAAAATTGCTAAAGTATACTTACATGTTGCCTTCTATGACCATACGATGATCCTACACTTGTCTCTTCACATCCAATAGATAAGATTACCTACTAACTAATGGTATGGATAATACTATCTCCAAAGGAAAAGGAAAAGAGTATGAAAGACAAAAACCTAGTGGGTAGGACTCTTGAATGCTTGCTAAAAAAACATTTTCTCACATCACACTTTCAAAACAATAAATATTAAAAAAAAACACTTTGTATACATTCTTGAGGACTGATACAAGAATTATTACAAAGTCTGCCTTACATTGGCATTTCAAAATATTTTCAAACAATTCACACACAAAAATCAAGTGAGATAAGAAATTAAGAGCCTGTAGATAACTACAGATGTAAAGGGTGCTAACACATTCCCTTTACATAATCTACCCCCAAACTCAAAATCTTTCAAAGGTATTTCCTGTTCTTTTCACCTTTCCTAAATATTGGATAAAAGAAAAGTCAGTGGTGACTCTTGCTAACCTCACATTTTGTGATAATATTAAAAAGTCAGTTCTCCCACCGTATTACACCTGTAATCAGATAAGAAGAAGAAGATTAGACAGAGGGAGAGAAAACCAAAAGAAGAGTTGATACGTCAAGATTCACTGCATCAGATGGTAAGCTTACTACTTAACTTATGGTTTTAAAATTGTTGTTGTAATGCTTGCGTAATTGGTTTATTTGTTGTAGCTTCTGGAGTTTTGTGGGGTTTCTGGGTTTCTAGGGTTATGTTTCTATCTTAGGGTTAGGGTTCCTAAATACTAAGGGTTAAGGCTTGTTAGAGTTAGGTTAGGGTCTAATGATTTTGGGTTTCTGGGTTTTGGTAGGTTAGGGTTCTTCATGAACCCTTAGGATTCTTAGGGTTCATATGAACCCAGGCAATGGTTTAGTTTGAAGGTGGTGGTGTTTTGGAGAATTCACCGACATAAGCGATTTCCGATCAGTGACGCCCAAGGCGGAGGCGATTTTCGATGACAGAAATCTAGAGAGAGGGAAAGAAAAGAAAAATGGACCCTCATCCCAGGATTTCGTTTATATAACACCCTCTATTCCAGTGTGACACTCGTAGCATACACCCTTCCTCCTGGCCCTTTGATCATCATCAAACATATCTCAAATGTGTGTCCACCATAACTCTATACGTTCGTCAACACCTTGTCTAACGGACCTGATAACTTGTTTTGGGCCATGCCTTTTCTTTTAGCACCCTCAAATTACTTCGCCAACAACAAATCTACACCCCTCTGTGATGTTAGGCCCTGTTCAATATCTGAACTTGGGCCTTTGCTGAACCAACCCCCTTAAATTTGCTACATAGTACAAATCTAGATTCCCCTTTGTGATCTGGGCCTAAATCTAATATCTGGATTTAGGGCCCTGTTATATGCACCCCCATGAATTACCGTGTCTAAATAAAATGCACCCCCTTGCGTTTTTAATTAATTATTTTTATTTTATATTTCATTTATTTTTTTATTTATCATTATTAATATTTTAACTTTTAATATATTTATTTTTATAAATTCTAAAATTGTTCATTTTTTATTTTCAATTCAAAAATTCTTTTTAAAAAAAACTAACTCATCTTTAAATTGCACTAAAATTCTCTTCATCAAGCATTCAAAATATTTTTTTGATATTACATAGTATATTTGAAAATATCTAACCAATCAAATAGTAACCACTTTTTTACTAACTTAATTAACTCAAGATATTATTTTCAAAAAGGATTATGGAAATACCTTTAATCGACTGCGAACTTCGTCTACAAATTCCACTATTCACACACCTAAACTTGGTTCAAGGAGAATTCGAGATATTTCCATAATCCATAAAAAACACTAACCAAACAACTATGAACTATGAATTGGAACTCTGATTCCTCATAAGAGGATACATAGGCATACGACTTAAAATCGTGGTGAGTTCCCATAATTAAAATTAAAACCCCATTCCTAAACCATAAACCTAAACCCTAGTATCCTTGTGAACAAGGTAGATGAGGTGTGCCTAACACCTTCCCTTCATCTAAAACAAGTCAACAACTTAGAATCCCTGATTAAATTAGGGTTATTCATTATATTACCTTCCCTAGGATGAAAACTAATGGTGGCGACTCTCATTTAAAAATTGGTTATAACACCTTCTTCATCTTCATCAAAGTACTGTGCAATTTCATTAGTATGATGTCCATCATCATCAAGAAAATCATCAGCAAACTTAATCTTCTTGGGAGAAGAATCACTAAGGCTATCATCATTTGGACCTTCATCAGTGCTAACCCTCTTGGTCACACCTTGACGTACCTATGGGTCATTCTCAGTATGGGGAATACATTCCTTTTCAGATGGTATAACTGTGTCAAGTTGGTTAATTATAGACAAAGACCCTTTTCTGAAATATTTGTTGCTTGGCAAGGGATGGTACGAAGCAGTGACACTATTAAGAGGAACATCAGTGTTGATTGGAGACTCAGTAGGAGTTGGTTAATTTTCCCGTGCAATAAAAGAAAAACATTAGTTCGAATAAAAGAACAATGGTGATCAAAGAAGAATAAAGAATAGAAGTTATACCTTTATTCCATCAGGAATTGAGTTGTCTCTTTCGAATTGTCTAGAATAACGCCGCCATATGGTTGGGACATGCTTTTCTCTTTGGTTTTGGGGGCAGTACAATGAGCTCAGGTTTTTGCTTAGATGGATGCAAAGAGGCTGCATCAGAAGTCTTAGCCTTCTTCTTCTTTATCTTTTTAGTCTGTAAAGGAGTGGAAGGAGTGTCTTCATTGTCTTCGATTTCTTCTGAAATATCATGAGTAGATTTTCTTTTGTGTGGAGATTTTGGAGGTAAGTTACTAGCCTGAAAAAATAATGCTGTTAAAAAATGATAAAATGGAAGAAGAAGATAAAATATCGAATGATACCATTGATGATTTTGATTTTTTGGTATCTGGAGTAGCGCTTTTTGTTGAAATGTTGGTTTGTTTGGAAGCTTCAGTAGAACCTGTCTTCGAGATAGGTTATTCCTTTTTTATGGTTTTCTTTTTGACGACTAGAATAATGTCATTATAACCATGGTTAGTATCAAGTATAAAAGAAATAACAAAGGTAATAGAAAGGACCAGGGAAATCCTTTGGTTCCACACCTTTACCTATCATAGAAAGAATGGAGATAGCTGACAAGTCATAATGAAGGAAGCCTTTGAAACTGTCCAAGGTATTCTTAGTCGAAACCACTGTTTTAGCAGGTTTTTGAGACTCTTGTTTTAAAAAGTTAAGATAATCCCCACAAACTAACCAGTTTGGGTAAGGAGGATAAAAAGCCAAGCCAAAATTAGTGCTAGGAAATTTTGGGAATTTTGGTGGTGTAAGTTTGAAGGCTAGGTCATATCTCTCCTCAGGTTTAACACAAGCATGGATGTTTAAACGGGGATGCATTTTAGTAAATTTCTATTTTAAAATTTGGGCTACTTCAAAAGTGGTTCGACTAAGGTTAGTTGGATCATAGACAATTTCAAAGTACTTCTGGAACGCCTGGATTTCCTTGATATGTATGTGCTTACCTTTCTGGCTCAGATCGTGCATAGATGCAAAAGCTTTTGTCAGATGCTAACTGAGAAAAATGGTGTCAAACATGTTCTTCGAATAAAAATCTTTCCACCAAATGTCAAAACCCTTCGAGCATTATAAGGATGGTTGAAAAGGAATGGGGTTGAATTATGCAAAGTTAACATGATAAGCCATATGTTTTTCTAAGTCTGGGAAAAAGAACTTCGTTCCTGCTATGCAAAGTTCACATTTCCCTCCAAAGATAGGTTCATGAATCAGTTGACAAAGTCCAAACTGTCAAGACACGAAATTTGAATGGTATAAAAGCAAGAAAATGTTGCTCTTCACATGCATGGTCCTTGAAACAATCAGCCTAAGGAGTAAAAAGGCTCTCCATATGTCAACAATGTCTGTATCTTCAGGTGAAATGTCGAAGAGGGATATGGTGAACCACTCAGGACTATGAGTCCTATTGGGAAAAGGAGCCATCGAAGAAATAAAGAGACGACATTTAGAAAACATCATGACACACTTAGTAAAGCACTCTCCAAAGTTCTTTTCATCATTATCAAGAGTCAGTTGAAGCAGTCTAGTTCCTTCAACAGTTTGATTCTAAATGTCAAGATCTTTGTCATCTACTGTTCCAAAAGTAGTGAAAGATGGTTCGAATGTTGCATTGATCCAGAATTGAAGAAGACAATATGGGCCAATCAACATTATGTTTGTACCTACTTTGTATCCTTTGAGTTTGGAGGTGGCAGATCCAAGGCTTTCATATAACCCAATAAGAATTAACTCACCAAAGGCATATTCTTCGGCCAACAAGGTGATTTGCTAAGGTGAGGACTCTTTTGGAAACTTGCAGAGATTTGAAACATAAGATGCACCTGGATAGACAGAGAGCAAGAAAATCTATATGCTCGACATCAATTACTTCCTCTCCTTGAGCATGGTAAAGACTTATGTATTTGGTGAAGGTAGCATTTTCGACTTTGAAGTCAGTGGTATTTTCTTCTTGTTGGTAAGGATTGAAAGTTTCTCTAGTTGGGGGGAGTCCAGTAATGGCATCCACGTCGAAGAAAGTGGGATTTATCATTCCACAAGGAAGATGAAAAGAATTATAAGTACTATCCCAAAAATATAATGAAGCCATCAATATAGGTTGGCAGTAACTAAAACCTATTTTCGACATTTGAATCAAGTCGAAAACACCTAAGTCTTTCCAAGCTTGGAATTTTTTATTTTCGACTTTGGCTAACCAAACAAGATATTGTTCATCTTCTACGGGACAAGACCTAAAATGTCTAAAGTTCTCAGTCACATAGTCAAATTGAAAGGGTTTGCTCTTAGTTATAGGAACTGAGGAAGTTTCTTTCTAAATCTTTTCTACAGACGATTATGCTAGATTTTTATCATGATTATTGTTATTATTTTTGGGAGGTTCAACCTTATTAACAATGGGTTTGGTATCATGATAAACTGGGAAAATTTCCCTAATTTTTTCTAAACACCCAGAAGATGACATATGACCCATATATCCTAGGGTTTTATCAGCAAGGGTAAAATAGATTATTACCTGGGAAGCATATATAGCTTGTTGTTCTGCAGAAACATGAGGAGTTGGAACAAGCTCTTGATTTCGAACAAGAGCAGTTTGGTGATATGATGAATTGGTTTAAATGCAACATCATTGGTGTATTCACTTCTTTTTTCTTAACGTTCTTGCTGGATTTACTACTTTTTTTGGTTGGTGCCATGGTTGAAAGATTAGATTGTTGGACGATTAAGGGTTTTTGAGAAAGAAAACTAAAAATGGCGTAAAGTTTTTGAAAACCTAGAAGTCAAGAAGTTGGAAAGAGTATTATTGAGGAAGAAGAAAGGTATTTATAGCTGGAATTTGTTCAGTTTATATTTTCAAATTTTTGAGTTAATGGGACACGTTGTGGTTTTTAATAAGTTAATAAAGAAGGTTTCTTGTTGAAAAGCCACATTGGGAACCTACTTTTAGTAGCAACGATGAAAATGCATCACGCACGTCTTGATTAGACATTTTGAAAAAGGGAATCATGATTGTTTCTGACATCATGGTAGTTATTATTCATGGAGGATATTTATCCATCAAAATACAGATGTATTGCAAAAAATGGATATTTCTCAGAGTATATCGAAATACACATTTTTGGGGGGCAATTTGTTAACTGAGAATTTCGTCTATGCGAATGTTGAGCTGAAATAACTATCCTGGAAGAAATTTGGTTCAAAAGGAGGTATAAAGGAGGTCTTATGAAGATTTTGATAAACAAAAAGCTAATAAGAGTTTCATTTTGCTAAGTATTGGCATAAGGTTCATTTTGTGAACCATTGGAACTTGTTTATTCAAAGTATTATCAGAATAGATACTTTGACCGTCATGTCTATACTATTTGGTGCTTCGAAGACAATAAGGTATTCAAATTTGAAAGTTTGATCTTATCCAAAGAGACATGTGGAAGCCTGAAGAGATTCGAAGAACATGCAATAATGAATGTGGCATTGTCTTAGTATTTAGCCGTTAGGGTCGAATTAGTATAAATAGAGGTCTTAGTAATAGGATTCGTGCGTTCATATCTTTGTACAAATTACTCTAAATTACTCAAAGTACCAACGTTCGAGAAACGAGTTATGAGAATGTATGTATGATGCACCAATTTTACGTTTATTGCCATTCTAATTTAATTGAAGTTTTATACATTCCTTTTAAGTTTAAGTCAAAAGCCTTTTACATACCGATATTTTATTTAAAGCATTACATTACTACATTTAAAGTAACAATTGTAATCAATATTGTTTAAAATATTAAGAATGATGTCGAAAGTATTCTATTTTTTCAAGAACAAAAGTTTGAATAAGAAAACATGTCCTTAGAATCAATCTGGTCGATCCTACAAGTCACCAATCTTTTCTTTGATTTGGAAGACCAAGGATTATTTAGAAAATTTCACGGTAAACACAAAGATCAAGTGGACAAGAAGGATTCCATAGGGGATGAAGCAATATTTATGGTTTACTCTTCAAGTAGAAGAGCTTATAGAGTTTTTAACTCCAAAACTAGAATGACAATAGAATCTATCAATGTGAAAATCGATTATTCAATTACTGAAGAGAAGATAGCAAATAGAGATGAATGTGTTTCCTTGAGGAAAATGAGAGGAAGTCTCTCTGAACTGGTGTTGAAGAGATAAGATATTAAAAATAAGTCATGACATTTTATAGTGAAGATCTGAATTCTTTTAGATATCTCATTCAACATGGTTGGAACAAGAACCTTGATAAGAATGATCAACTAATCAAGAATCTTGTTGAAGGGAAGGAAGATACTCTGGAGCATATGGAAACCAAGGAACAACTTGCTGTTATAAAAAATAGTTGTATTATAACTTGTAGTATTAAGGAGTTCTAGCAATTCTAGATATGGAGGAGTGCAACTAATACTGCATCCTTCCTCTATAATTTGAGGCATGGCATGCCTGGATAAATTGCTTTTGAGAAGGGACGGAAAGAAAATGTTCTGCAAGATAATGGGTCTGGCTACAAAACTAAGGAATGCAGAAGGCTCTTTGACATAGGAAGAGGTGGAAGACCACATGAAGCTGACCAAGAGTGTGTGTTTTTCCATCTATTTTATTACGTGCTTCCAGTTTTAGTATTGTCTATGTGCAATATGTTCTAATGTGCTTTGTATTTCCACTGTTTGTGTACCTTTGTGTTTGGATTGGGTTGTATTTCCATTCGTGCTTCCACTTGTGTTATTGCTGGTGTGCAATATGTGTGTTTCCACTTCTTGTGTATATTTACTCTAGTTTTTGTCAATATTTTGTCTAAAAAGGGGGAGTAAAGTGTTGGTTGTGGTTTGTGTCCTGATGTTATGTCACATGTCTTGACATATTGATTTAGCATTGTGATAGGACTGTGTGCTACTGCTTTTGGGAGAGTAGTTATTATGGTTGATTATGCAAATATTCACGGGGAGAGTGATAGTTTGTCATGCTTGGTTGTACTAAAGTTGTTGCTGCTGCTTTTGTGTCTTCTGCTGCACGTGCTCTAATTTATGCTATGTTGAGTTGTGTTGAGCTATGTTGAGATGTGTTGTGCTTTTACAAAGTTTACATGGTTACATGTAACTTCTATTTATGGTTTTATTCCTCTCTCTAGGTTTTTGTGCAAAGGTTGTTTTAGCCAAAATTTACCAAAGAGGGAGATTGTTAGGTCTGTGATTTTATGGTTGGCAATAATTTTGGTAAAACAAAGAGTTGGCAACAATTTTATCAAAACATATTTCATTTGGAAAACATGTATTGCAGCCTAATGTTGAGCATGATGTCATAACATCTTGACCAACTTGTACAACAGAGTCAGCTGGTACTTATTTGACTGGTGTTCTATCAGATGTTGTAACATATTGTAGCATAACATCTTGACAGTACAGTTGGCTTTGTAACCTTGAAGATTTGATTGAAAAATATGACTTTCTAGAAGATTCTGGTACTCATACAGGCGTATGAAATTAAGGTTTTTTTAGGAACACGTGCATATTTGATTTGTTTCATAAAAAGGATCTTTGAGACTTTTTAGGAAACTTTTGAAGATTTGTTCCTGTTATTATAGAGAAGATTTGCAGGGATTTGCAGCTAAAGATTGGATTTGATTGAAGAGTCCAAGCCAGTCCAAGGCCAATTGTAGAATTCTATTTAAGGATTCTTATTAGACCTATTTTTTAAGCATAGTTTTTATTGTAAAATTGTATGCAAATAAGGGTTTAGGGTTTGAGAGTTTCTTAGTTTATCCATGTGTTTGTGTACGTCCTCATGTAACTTTTGATGCATTTGAGTTCACTGATTGTTACTTGTTTATCAAGTTATTGTTCTTCTCCAATCTTTTAAGAAAAGAGTTGAGTATTATTCTTAGTTGAAGCTTTTAAGCAAAATTAAGTATTGTTTGGAAGAGTAATCTTATATTTGGTTTCTTGAGACATTCTCTGGGATTGGGATTGTTTGATATCACTGCGGTGATAGGGAGTGAGAGGGGTTCTCATATCTAAAAGGTTCCTAGGTAGAAATTATATATGGGTAAGGATTAAGTGAGAAGTTGTAAACTAGGATTTATTAGCTTCAAATTGATACTACTGATAATGGATTTCCTTCTTCGCTTGGTAGCCCCCAGAGTAGGTGAAGTTTCACCAAACTGGGTTAACAATTGAATGTGTTCTTTAAATTGCTGCAAATTTATTTTCTGCACAATCTTCTGTTTTTAGCAAGTCTATTTTACTGTCAGTAGATGTTATAACAAATGGCGTGACATTGTGTGTTGTTGAGACATCAGTCTTGACATTTATATAATGAGTGCCATAACTTCAGCTAAGTTTCATCTGTTGTAAATTTGTAGTTTTTTTATTAGTAATTCAAATAAAACGAGCATGCATACTTTTGAAATTAGTCCATTCGTATTCACTATTTTCTCTGCCATCACTTTCCATACCCAAAAAAATCAATAAACTCTTTTTCCATTTCATTTTTAACAAACTTATAGGGAGAATGACGAAAACAAAAAACTAAATTTTGCCGATGTATACTTTTTAATAGTAAGACTTAGCTGGTGATGTAAGGCGTTGTTTAAATCTCTAAACATTGGAGAAGTAAGGAGTTAATCAGTAGTCAACCACTCGAGCCAGAAGTTGGAGTTCTTTCTATTTTCTAAAAAACCCTTAATCATAAACAGTGGCAAGGTATATTTCAATTAATCTAATGATGCATTCTAATCTCAAGAGAATCAGGCTAGCTAAGCAAGAGGTTTAAGCACATCCTCTTCCTCATGCTCATCATCCAACATTGAGGAAGCAATAAAGATAAAGTTCACAAAATCTTCTTCCCCACGTACATCATCCAAGGTCGAGGAAGCAATCAAGATAAATCTCACAACATCCTCTTCCTCGCATATCTCATTCAACATCGAGGAAGAAGTAAAAATAAAGCTCACAAAAGTCAACATGGCAGTCGCAACCGTTCCAAACCCAAAGTAAAACTTTTTCTTAAGAAAAATAGTCTGATAAGTCAAAAATAAAAAAATAAAAAACTGAAAAGTTGACTTAGGTAAAAGTTAGGTCATCTCGATGGACCAAAAAAATCAAAATAATTAGTCCATGCAAAAATAAAGGAATTAAAGCAAAGAAAAATGGAAAATAAGCTTGTGATTGTCACCTCAAAAGTTATCAGTGCTTCTCATCAAGTGCTTGGACGTTATCAGTACTTTTCATCAGTGCTTGACTACCAAAATTCTCTTGCCGACTAAATGCATCTGTTGAGTTAATTGAACTTAGAAGTGGACAGAAACAAAAGAATGAGGTGTGTTAAAATTAAATTTGAACCTCATATCCTTTGTTTCTTAAATCGTGAACCAAACCATGTTACAACCTTCAAATGTCCTAATTTTAGCTAGATTCACTATGAAATCATACTCAACAAAATTTGTGTTAAACTAAATCCAAATGTTTGTTAATAAATTTCTAACCATATTTATTTTTCACATTCTCATTTGCGCCAACATCTTGGCCAAACATCATGCGCACATACCATATTGATTTTCCATAACAATTTATCAATTTCAAAACTTACATGTGAATCGCGTTAGAATTACTTTTCAAAAAGGAACAATTTTACTTGAAAATTAATACTCAGCATCAAGGAAATCTCAAGAATGATCTGATTAAAGGAGATCCATTTCAAGAAGCTCTTAATTAGGGACAAAACACCTATGGATCCTACTGCTTTAGAGGAACAAATTCTTCTAATCAGGGGTAAACCCTAGTGATTATGAGGGACCATATGAAGATCTTATTGACCATGTGGCAATCATTCTAAGAATTTTTGAATGTTGGTTACCTCTTAAAGCACAAGCTAATCAGGGGAATACCTTTTCAAGATTCAGACACTATGACCAGTCCTTATAAAGGTCATATCACAACACGACAAGATCCAATTTGCTTCTCAGGACTCTCCTCCAAACCCTAAATATCGAGTCATATCTTTCAAGATTTAAATGTTAGGGTAGACCACTATGAGAATCGGCCAAAAGAAAGCGATTAAAAAATGTTTCAGCGATGTCATATCATTCCAAGAGCCGACTAATCAAGGAAAAATCTCTCCGAGTCTCATCCCAGGACAGGACGCCTCAAGAACATAATGCGCCAATTGTAACACCCCATTTTTAGTAAATTATTTTATTTTAATTTAATTATAATTTTTTATTTTTATTTAATTATTACACGTGAATGATTAAATAAATGTGGGTGGGAGGAAGGGTGTGTGACCTTATGGTAGGGCGCAGAGAGTAATTAGAGGAAGAGGAAATAAATTTGAATTTTTTTAGTTAAAATAATGATTTGATTTTATTATTTAAATAAAATAAAATAATTAAGATTGTGTAAAGAAATTAAGGACAAGCTGTAATTATGAGAATAAGTTGGGGTTAAAAGAGAGAAAGCCTAATTAGGAGAAAATATGTTTATTAGAAAAAGAGAGTTAGGAGGAAAGTTTTTGGATCAGTACGTGGAATCTGGGAAAAAGAGAAAATTGTAGAAAAACCTAAGGGGCGATCTAAGAAGAAGAGTGAGGTGAAACCCCAACGACAAGAAATCTCAATGATAGACAATTCAAGGTAAAAGGGAGAATAACTTTTAATAAAAAGGTTTATGCTTGATGGATAGGATAGAGGAGTCCTTAACCTCCATTAGGGAAGATGATGTTGATGAATTCCATATTTTGTGAGAAATTGACAATTTATTAATTCTATTGGTGTTAAATTCGTGTGATTTGATGCATATAAATATGTAACGGTATTTATATGGTGGTATGTGAAAATTTTAATATAATGAAGATGTATCATTACTTTTATACTGTAATGATATTATATGGGTACTATGACCTTTCATTCATATATAGTTGTTAATAGAGTTGTAAGATTTGTGTGAGATATTAGATCGAACTATATTGGGTTGAAGAGTAGCTTCTGGTTCAAAAAGATTTATACATGTCATCGAAGTATGTTCACATGCTAGTGTTGAAGACCTACATACTATAGTCGAAGTGTGTTCTAGTATATGGATGTCTAAAAGCTAGGGTTATTAGTATTTCTAATTGGGCATGTTTGTTATGTCCAATTGTTTAAGTTAGCTTGTACCCTAAGTTAGCTTGTAATGGGTATTTGGGAAAAAACCCATTAGTTTATGTTGTACCCCAAAATTTTCCCTCCCATATTCTTCAAGATTTGCAAAGAGCATGCTTCAAAATCTCTCAAGGGTTGCACAGTTCAAGGGCCTCCTAACAGTCAAAAACTAGGGTTTTGGTTCTGGCAAAGAAATTGAAGTTTCCAAGGGTCCAAACAAGTCCCACATGCCTATAAACACTGTCAAGCATCCATATGCTAAGTTTCAAGACTCACATCACAAAATTGCACAGTCAAATGCCCTAATTGCTCAGCAGTCAACTGTAGGGGTAAAATGGTCATTTGACAGTCAAAAGTTCAAATTTTTGGTCAACATCTTATTTTGAAGCCACAAACATCATTTGATCAATTCTTAATCATGATTCTCAAGGCATGGCTCAAAAAGTCTCAGGATGCAAAAGTTTCCATATTTGGACAGTTGAAAAAGTCAACTGTAACTTGACCAAGGCATAACTTCCACATGGTTTATCAGAAAAATTCCATCCAAAGCTCATTTTGAAGAGAAAGACATTTCCTACAACTCCTCTTCACACTTCAAGTCCAAGAAATGCTCTCACAAAAAGTTATCAATCTCAACATTATAGGTCATTTTCAAAAGTCAACAAAAAGGCACTTTAAGTCAAAGACCATAACTTGAGATTGGTAAATCAAAATGACATGGGACAAAAGGAATTGGTTAGAGGACTTCAAGACCTTTCCAAAATGTCAAAGAACATGACCAAAGCTTAAAAATTGAGCAAGATATGCCTTGTGGAAATTGGGAAATTTTTGGGAATTTTGAAAAGTCAACTTTACTTCAAATGCCTCAAAATTGCTAATGGGCCACAAATTCTTCCAAGAATCATCATCCAAAAGCTATGTGTTGTACCCCAAAATTTGCCCTCCCATATTCATCAAAGATTTGTCAAGTCAAGGTCACAAAATTCCCCCAGGGTTGTGCAGCTCAACTGGCTCCTATACAGTCAAAACTAGGGTTTGAGTTCTGATCAAGCAAATGAACTTTTCAAAGGCCCAATCAAGTCCCATATGCCTACAAAGATGGTCAAGTGTCCTCATATCAAGTTTCAAGGCATTCAGCTCAAAATTGCACAGTCAAAACCCTAGATTGCACTACAGTCAACTGTAGGGGCAAAATGGTCATTTGACAGTCAAAAGTTCAAATTTTTGGTCAACATATCATTTTGAAGCCACAAACATCATTTGATCAATGCTTGATCATGATTCTCAAAATTTGGCTCAAAAATCATCAAAGATGCAAAGTTGCTATATTTGGACAGCTGAAAAAGTCAACTGAAATTGACCAGGGCATAACTTTCACATGGATTATCAGAAAAATTCCATCCAAAGCTCATTTTGAAGAGAAAGACATTTCCTACAATTCATCTTCATGTTCCAAGTCCAAGAAATGCTCTCACAAAAAGTTATCAATTTCAACATTATAGGTCATTTTCAAAAGTCAACAAAAAGTGACTTTAAGTCAAAGGCCATAACTTGAGATTGGTAAATCAAAATGACATGGGACCAAAGGCATTGGTTATAGGACTCAAAGACCTTTCCAAAATGTCCAAGAACATGTGAAAAGCTTAAAAATTGACCAAGTTATGCCTTGTGGAAGTTGGGAAATTTTTGGAAATTTTTGAAAGTCAACATGGATGCAAAAGGCCTAAAAATGCAAATGGGCCCAATTCTCTTCCAAGTTTCTTCATGCCAAGCCTATGCACGACCACTAAGCCCAAAGGGAAGCATTTTCATATTTTTTAATTATTTATTTGAATTAATATTAATTTATATTCATTTAAATTATTTTAATTCATGAAAAATATAATCTTAACCTAAAAAAATCTTTTCATGCACATTATAGGCTCAATATTTCGTGTAAGTCTTAAATAGGCAAGTTTTGGTGTGATTGGATCAGATTTGGTACAAAAACACCATGAAAAAGATTGAAAAAGATTTTCAAGAATCAAATATGTGAAATCATTATGGACATGGATTTTGTGCAAAGTTTTGAACCTAAAACATTCCATACAAGTACTACATCACAACCCTAATGCAAGAAGACTAAAGGCTGCGCATAACACACCTTTGGGAGATTGAAATTTTTGACAAAAAAGTCAATACTGAATTCAAGGAGATAGGACGATTCAAGCTTGGATTTTTGTTTCAATAGCATTCTGAGGCATCACTGAGTGTTTCTCAATCAATAACCACAACAAAAACACCTTGAATTGGTATCAAGAACCTTGACTGAACCTTGAAAATTTCCAAATCGCATATCATATTCTAAGCATCTTTCATGAATTTTGTTTATTGATTCTTATTCTTTGTGAAATTCTAAAGCTAACTGTGGTGTTTAATTGCATTTTTATTGATCATACAAGATTATGCCATTGTTAAAATCTAGGGTTACAGGTTTCTTGAAATAGGGTTTTTACGTAGAGGCAAAATCAGGGCTCCAAACCACCATGGTTGAACTCAGCATGGTCCCATGAACAAGAAGCATGCCTCGCGATGGATTTATATAGCAAGGAAAGCTAGTCGCTATTTTCTTGAATCCATCCTAAAGCGACGTTTCTAAAACCGTTGCCATATGCTTATGTTTCAGAAAAAAATAAAAAAAGGATGAAGACGATGATGAGTTGTCAGCTGGTGGTTCGTTAGTTTAAACTTGCGCGCGTTTTAGTTAGTGGGCGTTAGTTTTGCTTTTTGATTATTTGTTTATAATAATATACCAATTGACACGTTTGGTTCAGTGGTTAAGCGTTGAACTTGTGACCTTCAAGACCTGGGTTCAAGTCCCAGGTCTGGCAAAAGCTTGATATTATTTTTCAATGATTAATCCCATGCAGGCCTAACATGAAAGTCCACCGTACACGCTCAATGTTCATCATCCACGCGTCCCTGGAGATTTAATCAAAGGGTCAGATTGAAGGCATACCATGGAGGCTGGTCAACGTGCCATACAAGATCCAGAAAGTCAATGAAATTCCATGCTTATTGGGCCAGGCTTTCCAACTTCATATCTCCTTATTTGGGGCAACACCCCACCCTGGTTTGATTATTTATTTTGTTGTTTTATTTATTTTATTGCTTTAATTAATTAATTTATTTTTTTTCTATAAAATATGAAAACACTATAAAAATCAGAAAAAGACCAAAAATACAATATTTATTTTATGTATTAATTATAAATAAATTAGAATGTAAATTATGTAGTGTAATTAGGTTTAATTTTAATTCCCTTTTTTAACAAAAAATCCAAAAATGTAGAATTTAGGTTTTAATTGTTAATTCTTTTTATTTCCCTTTTTTCCACAATATTAATTATTATTATTTATTTATTTTCCTATTTTAATTGTACATAAATGAATTAGGTTAATTTAGATCATGTTTTAAGTCTTTCTTAATAAATAAAAAATATTAGAATTAGGGTTTGCCGTTCAATTTAATTTCAATTAATTTCTTTTTTCATTAAATCTAAAAAACACAAAAATGTCATTCTCATTTAATTTTAATTTTTAAATCCTTATTAATTTTAATTATTTGCAAAAAGGGTCCAACGCCCGTCATTAATCATTTAATTGCGCATTTATTTTATTATCGCTTATTATAATTTTGTAAATGTCCCTAAGCCATGTAATTTACTTTTCGCACTTTATTTCTTCGCATTATTTATTTTTCCGCTAAATCGGGTCCGGTTAATTTTGGCGATGTGGACCCGCGCCATTTGTAATAATTTAGATTTATTTCCTCGCAAAATATTTAACTGCTAACCAAGCATGAAAGAATGAATGTCTTAATAAAATCAAGCGTAGAACACGACAAACATGACAAGACAAATAACTGAAACATGACACACAATTCGCACACACCACCCCTAGGGTACGCCTCACTGTTGCCTTTCGAAAGGTGGTCGTCGAGTAGAAAATGTCTTAGTAAGTCCTCATGATCCGGGAACCTGGCATGAGGGTAGCTTCTAAGGTGTCTTCCCATTGCTCTGGTGATCACCACGTCCCGAATATCGAATTGACCCGAACACCTCCAACGGTGGTGCTACCTACCTCTCAATGGTGGGATGGCACTACTTTAAAGGACATTTACACAGACGAATTCCTTAGGGTAGGTAGGTTCTCAAGGATACTTGCTCTAATCTCAAAACAAACTCAAAAAGACTTTTCACACTGACACTTTTCAAAAGCTTTCAAAGCAAACTTTTCAAACACTCTGACGTACGAGTCGATCTGAAATTTTTCAAAGAAACTTTTTAAACCCACATTGAAAAGCAAAACAATTTTGAAAACACAAAGTGAGCAAGTATCTAAGAGCCCATGGATAACCATGGATAGAAAGGGTGCTAACACCTTCCCTTTCTATAACCTACCTCCCGAACCGAGAGCAATCTCTTTAAGGAATTTTTCTGTGCTTTTGTCCTTTCCATTTGGAGAAAATAAAAGACGGTGGCGACTCTTGCTTCCGCGACATTTCGCGAACCAGCGTTAAACAGTCAGTTCCAGATCCACCGATCACAGAACTGGCGACTCTGCTGGGGATATCTTTCCTATAAAGTGAGGTGTACCTTAGGGCTAGGTCATAACTGTGTTTTCACTTGTATTGTTTTGCTTGCTTTATTATTGTGGGTTGCATCGGAGATACATAGATCCTAACCCGGATCTGGGGATAACCTGTTTAGGTAGCATAAGCTGTGAGGGACCTGTCCGGCGTAGACCGACACAGGTGAAGCAGTGGCTACGTTGGTGTGGCACCTTAGTCTGTACCGATATCCCTTGTGTCGCAACGAGGAGAATATGGGTCTTCTAAGGAGTCATTAAGCACCAACAACCTTAGAACCTTAATTGACACAACTTGGCCTTTAGAACAGTAGCAGTATGCTACGCCCATTGAGGCTAAACTCTCGTGATGGTTCTGGTCGCAAGAAAAGATTGCGATGCTGGAGTTATGACCGATTGAGGGTAGTCAATGATATTGGGATCCTCTAAGAACCCGGTTACTTTTGATTAGGACAGGTATGAATCAACAAACTGAAAGAGGGTAGTACCTAGACCTCATGCTGGCCTAAACTTTAGGGGCTTGCCTTGTGTGACTTGTGTGCCTTACCATGTTTGCCTTTGTATCTGTATGTGGTGTGCTTTATCATAACATCATAACATCATGAGCATTGCATCCTGCATAAGAGCTGACCGTTTCAAAGACAAGAGGGTTTCATCTTTGCTCTGTTTTGTAGGACATTATGATGCCTGTGCGAAGGAATACTATCCGGTTCAACTTTGTTCGTTCACCTGAGTTGATTGATGAGTTGGTTAGCAGAATTCCAAACACCACTTCCTTCATTCAGAGGCATGGTTCTCTTCTCAGTTTAGTCACTGCAAAGCGGGATCAACAGTTGATGAGTGTTCTGACCCAGTTCTATGACCCTCAGTACCAGTGTTTTACCTTTCAAGACTTCCAGCTGGTCCCTACCCTGGAAGAGTTCTCTAATCTGCTTGGTATCCCTATCTTGGATCAGACTCCCTTTACGGGTTGGGAAAAGACCCTCAGGCTTGAGGACGTTGCTGCAGCTCTTCCTTTGACCCATCAAGAGGTAACAGACAACTGGGTAACTAGAAGCGGAGTTAAGGGTTTCTTGGCCAAGTTTCTGATTGGTAAAGCTAACAACTTCTGGAATGACTTGGACTTTAGGGCATATGAAGACATCTTGGCTCTCCTAATCTATGGGTTAGTCCTGTTTCCTAATCCTGACAACTTCATCAATGTCACTTCCATTAGGATCTTTATGTCTCAGAACCCTGTGCCCACTCTCTTGGGTGACATCTTGCAACAACTTCATGCCCGTACTACCCGAAGACGAGGAACCCTATGGTGTTGTATCCCTTTGTTGGTGAGGTGGTTTATTTCGCACCTCCCTAAGTCCATACTGAAGAACCAAGAAGGAAGAGGTTGGGCTCACAGGTTAATGTCTCTCACCGATAAAGACATCATTTGGACTTGCAGAGGTTTGGACGAGATAGCTATTATTGATCGATGCGGGGAGTATCCTAATGTTCCTCTGATTGGTATTCAAGGAGGGATCTCGTACAATCCATGTCTAGCACTCCGTCAGTTTGGAAGAGCAAGAAGAGCAGGCCCCCATGAGATGTTGGTGCCTCACATCAGTTTCGAGTTTCAGGTGGATAGTGACGAGCTACGTCGTAGGTTCATCAAGGCTTGGGAGAAGGTTCATAAAGCTGACCCACAAGAGCTAGGGCCAAAGACTTCTCTACCTATGGAAGCCTACTACAAATGGGTCCGCCTCCGTGCTCAGAAGTTAGGTATGCCGTATGAAGCTGTCAGACCCGTCATTCTTGAGTGTCCTGATAAAGATGGGGTTCCTCCAACTGTCCTTCCTCCTCAGATACCTACTGATTATGAGACATTGAAGAGATCTTGGTCGCAACTGCAAGAAGAACGGGATTCTTACCGGGAAAAGTTCAACGAGCAGGAATCAAAGATCCAGAAGCTGACAAAGCAGTTGGAGAATGAGAGAGCCCTGAATGCCTACCTCCGTACTGAGAAGAGGAGACCATGGGACCAATGAGGAATTCTGAATGTGCCTTTTCAGTTTTTATTTCCTTTCCAGTTGTTTCATTTCATGTAAACGCCTAAGGGCAACTTGTTGAATAATTTCAGTTACAAAGTTGAATCTAATGAAGTGTGTTCTTTTTTGTTTACAAAGTTGATTCCCGATTGTCTTTGAAAACATAATTCATACGCATTTCATACATCATGTGCATAGCAGGTTTTTCTCCTTTTTCAGGTTGCTTACAGTTCTTCGCTGTTTATTTTAGCATCATGAATCCCAGATCTGAATCAACTGAGACTTCAATCAAGGCTCTCCAGGCGCAGAATGCGCAGTTTCAAGAGTTAATCCTGGGTCTAGCCAAAGGCCAAGAGGAACTGAAGACTATGCTCCTGAAGAAGGAGAAAAAGAAGAAAAGAAGAACTGTTCTATTCAACTCGGGCCGAAGGTTGGGTAATACTCTGCACCAAGAAGAGGTTGTTTCTTCTGTTGGCAAGAGTCCTTCTCAGGCAGAAGTAAAGCTTCCTACTCCAGAAGTCTCCGACAACGAGACAGATTTTGATGAGGAACAGTATCCTCCTGCAGATGACAGGTACAAACAACTGGAAGACAGGTTGAAGGCCATGGAAGTTCAACAGGTACCTGGGCTGGATTTTGGAGATCTGGGTTTGTCGACTGGTGTGATCATTCCACACAAGTTCAAAGCTCCAACCTTTTCCAAGTATGACGGGGCATCCTGTCCCAAGCTGCATTTGAGGTCCTATGTTCGGAAGATCCAGCCGTACTCTGCGGACAAGAATCTATGGATCCACTTCTTCCAGGAGAGTCTTTCAGGGACTCATCTCGAATGGTTCTATCAGCGGGATGGGACCAAAGTTCGTAACTGGGAGGAGCTGGCTACTGCTTTCTACAAGCAGTATCAGTATAATGCCGACCTTGCCCCCACGCGTACCCAACTCCAGGGTATGTCGTTAGGTGCAAGTGAAGGTTTTAAAGAGTACGCGCAGAAATGGAGAGATCTGGCTGGCAGGGTGCAGCCACCTTTGACTGATCGAGAGTTAGTGGACATGTTCTTGGGGACCCTATCTGGGCCGTTCTTTAACCATCTCATTGGGAATTCTTCTGCTGGTTTCACTGATTTAATCTTGACTGGAGAGAGAATCGAAGCTGGGCTGAAATCTGGGAAGATTGCAAAGGGGGCATCATCCTCTAGTTCAGAAAAGAAGCCGTTTAAAAAGGAGTCTAGTGCCGTGTATGGTTCTAGGAAATCAGAAAGACCTGATCGCCGCCAATCTGTCAGTGCGGTCATGATTGCTACGCCTGCTGCCGCTCCCCGGCCAAACAATCCTCAAAGGGCTGATAGACCTCGGAGAGAGTTTACCCGGTTAAGCATGACCCTATCGCAAATCCTGCCACAGTTACTATCCACCAATTTGGTAACTGTTAAGGAGGCGCCAAAGTTCTCAAACACTACCTCTCCCAAGTACAACCCGAATGCCCGTTGTGCTTACCATTCAGACAGCCCGGGGCATGCCACTGATGACTGTTGGGCGTTAAAGAATAAGGTGCAAGACCTTATCGATGCTAAAGAGATACAATTCGAGGCGCCTGCAAAGCCGAATGTAGTTACTGCCCCCATGCCTCAGCACGGGGTAAATGCTATTGATGAAGATGTTTATGCTGTTTCTGTGGATGATCTAGCCACTCCTTTAAAGATCATTAAGAAGAACCTACTGCAGGCCGGTTTATTTCCGGGTTGTAGTGAGAGTTGCCTGTTCTGTGTTGTGTCCCCATCCGGTTGTCCCTTGCTAAAGTTAGGCATCCAAAGCTTAATGGATAGCAAGGAGATTCTATTCAAGAAGTCTGCTGTTCGTATGGTTCCAATGGAAGAAGTCTCCGTGGTGACTATCTTCAACAATCCGATCCCGGCTCTCCAGAAGAAGCCTGTCCAAATTCTGACCGTTGCACCTGTTACTATCACTGTTCCTGGGCCCCTGCCCTATGTATCCAACAAAGCTGTCCCTTGGCACTATGGGGCAGATGTATATATAAACGGAGTTAAACAAGAGCTCAACGCTGGCGCCAGCATCTGTGACATCACTGGCCCGGCCAAAGTTACCCGCAGTGGCAGGCTCTTCTCGCCTGACATTGCGCCACCTGCTGCTAGAAGACCACTCCTGATAATTCCTGCAAGTACACCCGCTCCCGTTGCTGATCAAGTTGTTGTTCCTGCTACTGATCCAATTGTTTCTCCTGCTGCCGAGTCATCCAATGCTCGGGGCAAGGGAATTGAAACTGAGCCTGCCCAGACGGAGACACCCGTACCCATAGCTGCTGAGGCCTCCCCACAAGAGATGGAGGAGATTTTGAAGATTATAAAGAAGAGCGATTTTAATGTCGTGGAACAGTTAGGGCATACGCCCTCCAAGATATCCATGCTCTCTTTACTGCTGTGCTCTGAGGCCCATGCAAAGGCCCTAATCTCATTCCTTAAGAAGGCTCATGTGCCACATGAAACTTCTGCAGTCCAATTCACTGATTGCGTGGCAAGTCTAACGGCGGACAATGGCTTGGGTTTTTCAGATGCTGACTTGACCATGAAGGGGAAAGATCATAATGATGCTCTGCATGTCTCAATCGAATGCAGGGGCACCACCTTGGCACACGTGTTGGTTGATACTGGGTCATCTTTGAATGTGCTACCCAAGAAGGCTCTGGATCGTCTAGATTGTGAAGGCCTGGATTTGAAACCCAGCAACATTATCGTCAGGGCCTTTGATGGTTCAAAGAGGATGGTCCATGGGGAGGTGGACATTCCGATTCGTGTGGGCTCTCAGGTGTTCGACTCCACTTTTTATGTGATGGATATCCGTCCATCTTACTCTTGTCTGCTGGGTCGACCCTGGATACATAAGGCTGGGGCGGTGACCTCTACCTTGCATCAAAAACTGAAGTACCCCGTCAGAGGGAAGATTGTCACCGTGCAAGGTGAGGAAGAATACATGGTGAGCCACCTAAACTCGTTCAGATACATTGAGATGGATGGGGAGTTCATTGAGACCCCCTTTCAGCATTTCGAGGAGGTGTTTCCAATCGCAGCAGAAACAGCAGAAGCAGGTGGTCCTCTGAAGATGGCTTCCCTAAAGGATGCCAGGGCTGTAGTGCAAAAGGGTGAAGGTGCCAACTGGGGCAGACTGCCAGACTTCACCCAGAAGACTGATAAACTTGGGCTGGGCTTCACCTCAGAAGGGCAGAGAGCTATGAGGAAAGAGAAGATCGGAAGGCCTCCGGTATTTATCAAGGGTTCAGAAGTGAATGCTGTCGGGGAAGACTTTGAAGTGGACGAAGCCGAATTCAACAGCTGGATTTATCCGACGACCGAAGAAGGATTGAACAATTGGAGTGCAAAGGATCATACCCCTGTTACCTTTGTGACACAGTAATGAATTCCCATGTTTTGTTATTTTGTAATAGACAATGATAAACTCTATGGCCCGGTGTCTTACCCGAGGCACCGTGGTTCTATTTGTGAGGGCATATGAACTGTCATTTTATACATCATGAATGAAAATCCTGGACTTTTCGCATTACAAATATTGTGTTCCTTTTTTTTATCTTTCATTTCCTTTACATAATTTTCAAAAACAGCTGTATTTACACACACACTCACTCATACAGGTTCCAATCCACTCTGGATCTCACTGATAACAGCTCTGCTAATGCCAATTATGACTTCGAAAATCCGATCAACTTAGCCGAAGACGAAGGTGAAGATGATTGTGAAGTGCCTGGTGAGCTTGCAAGACTGTTGCTTCAGGAAGAGAGGGCAATTCAACCCCATGAAGAGCCAGTGGAAACAATAAACCTGGGTACTGAGGCAGATAGAAAAGAGGTAAAGATTGGTGCCAACCTAGAGCTCAGCGTGAAGCAACGGTTAACCAAGATGTTACATGACTATATGGAGATCTTTGCCTGGTCCTACGAAGACATGCCAGGGTTGGATACCGATATTGTTGTCCATCATTTGCCAACTAGAGAAGACTGCCCCCCAGTTAAACAAAAGGTTCGTCGGATGCGTCCAGAGATGTCCGAGAAGATTAAAGCCGAGGTCATGAAACAGTTCGATGCCGGGTTCCTTGCAGTGACTTCTTACCCTCAGTGGGTTGCTAATGTGGTGCCGGTACCTAAGAAGGACGGCAAGGTCAGAATGTGTGTTGATTACAGGGATCTGAACAGGGCCAGCCCCAAGGATGACTTCCCCTTACCTCACATTGATGTCCTTGTTGATAATACAGCCCAACACAAAGTATTCTCTTTCATGGATGGTTTTTCAGGCTACAATCAGATCAAGATGGCACCTGAAGACATGGAAAAGACTACATTTGTTACTCAGTGGGGCACCTTCTGTTACAAGGTCATGCCGTTCGGATTAAAGAATGCTGGGGCAACCTACCAACGTGCCATGGTTGCCTTATTTCATGATATGATCCATCATGAGATCGAAGTGTACGTGGACGACATGATCGCTAGGTCCCAGACTGAGGAAGAGCACCTAGATCATCTACAGAAGTTGTTCGACCGGTTGAAATTATACAAGCTAAGATTGAACCCGAACAAATGCACCTTCGGGGTAAGATCTGGGAAATTGCTAGGCTTCGTGGTCAGTGATAAAGGTATTCAAGTGGACCCTGCTAAGGTCTAAGCTATTCAAGAGATGCCAGTTCCTAAGACAGAGAAGGAAGTCAGAGGCTTTTTAGGACGCCTGAATTACATCGCTCAATTCATATCTCATTTGACTGCTACCTGTGAGCCAATCTTCAAGCTGCTGAAGAAAGATCAGGTAGTACGTTGGAACGATGAATGTCAGGCTGCCTTCGACAGAATCAAAGAGTATCTCCAAGAACCACCCATCCTTATGCCACCGGTTGAAGGGAGACCTCTGATACTATATCTGACAGTGCTAGACAACTCAATGGGGTGTGTGCTGGGGCAGCATGACGAGTCTGGCCGAAAAGAGCATGCCATTTATTACCTTAGCAAAAAGTTTACCGACTGTGAGACCCGATACTCACTACTTGAGAAAACTTGCTGCGCTTTGGTATGGGCTGCTCGCCGGCTGAGACAGTATATGCTGACTCACACTACCTTGTTGATCTCAAAGATGGATCCGATAAAGTATATATTTGAAAAGCCTGCTCTGTCTGGGAGAATTGCAAGATGGCAAATGATCTTGACGGAATACGACATTCAGTACACAACCCAGAAAGCCATCAAGGGAAGTGTATTGGCAGACCACTTAGCTCATCAAGCTGTAGATGACTACCAATCAATGAACTTCGAATTTCCGGATGAAAGCATCATGATTGTGACTGATTGTGAAGTACCTGGACCGGATGAAGGACCTGAACCAGGATCCCGATGGTCTATGCACTTTGACGGAGCCTCTAATGCTTTGGGAAATGGTATCGGCGCCATCATCATATCTCCTCAAGGTACTCATACTCCACTCACTGCCCGGCTATGTTTCAACTGTACCAACAACATGGCGGAGTATGAGGCGTGTATCATGGGTCTTCAAGCTGCGATCGACTTACGGATCAAGTTCCTCAGTGTCTTCGGAGATTCCGCTCTAGTGATCAATCAGATCAATGGAGAGTGGGATACGAAACATCCAAACTTGATTCCTTACAGAGAATGTGTGTTGACCATGATTCCCCACTTTACAGAGATAACCTTTGAGCACTTTCCAAGAGAAGAGAATCAGTTAGCGGACGCGTTAGCTACAATGTCTTCAATGTTCAAGGTTAAATGGGATAACGAAGCTCCCCAGATCACCATCGAGAAACTGGACGAACCAGCATACTGTTGTGATCTCGAAACTGAATTGGTGACTGAGAAGCCTTGGTACCACGAGGTGAAGAGATATCTGGAAGCTCAGGAATACCCTGAAGGTGCCTCTATCAATGATAAGAAATTCCTGAGACGGTTCGCAGCCAAGTTCTTTCTAAGCAACGGCGTCTTGTACAAGAGGAATCATGATTCAACCTTACTGCGTTGTGTGGACAAGACTGAAGCGGAAAGAATCATGGAAGAGCTACACGAAGGGACCTTTGGTACGCACTCCAGTGGACATACTATGGCTAAAAAGATCCTACGGGCAGGATATTACTGGTCCACAATGGAAGCGGACTGCTATCAACACTCCAGGACATGCCACAAGTGCCAGATATATGCAGACAAGGTGCATGTTCTTCCGGTTCCCTTGAATGTTCTGACTGCGCCTTGGCCATTTGCAATGTGGGGCATAGACATGATCGGCGAGATAAGACCTACGGCATCTAATGGACATCGCTTCATCTTAGTGGCGATTGACTATTTTACAAAGTGGGTTGAGGCAGCATCCTATGCTACAGTAACCAAGACTGTGGTGGCACGGTTTATTCGACACAACCTGATCTGCCGATACGGCGTCCCTGAGCGGATAATTACAGACAATGGTACCAATCTGAACAATAAGATGATTGCTGAGCTTTGCGAACAGTTCAAGATACAGCACCACAATTCTTCTCCTTACCGACCGAAGATGAATGGGGCTGTAGAAGCAGCTAACAAGAACATCAAGAAGATCGTGCAAAAAATGACAGTAACATACAAAGATTGGCACGAGATGTTACCGTTCGCTCTGCATGGGTACCGTACCTCAGCAAGGACGTCAACCGGGGCAACTCCTTTCTCTCTGGTTTATGGCATGGAGGCAGTCTTGCCGATCGAAGTACAAATTCCCTCTCTCCGGATAATGAAGGATGCAAACCTGAACGAAGATGATTGGATCCAGACACGACTTGACCAACTCAACCTCATCGACGAAAAGAGACTTGCTGCTATCTGCCATGGTCAGACGTATCAGAAACGGATGATCAGGGCATTTAACAAAAAGGTCAGACCACAGGAATATCAAATCGGGGATCTGGTGATCAAGCGAATCATCCTTCCTCAGAGTGATCCAAGGGGCAAATGGACCCCTACATATGAAGGGCCATTTGTGGTTAAGCATGTGTTCTCAGGAGGAGCAATGATCTTAACCAACATGGATGGTGACGACCTTCCTCACCCCGCCAATGCAGACATAGTTAAAAAATACTACGCATAAAAAAAAAAAAAGACCCGCTAGGCTGACATGCCTAGGCAAAAGTTAGGGCTTCCCGTCGAACCAAAAGGGTTCGGGCAAAATGTAGGGATGAAAATGAAAAAATCTGTACACCCGGCAAGTCGAAAACCTGAAAAGGCGGCTTGGGCAAAAATGGGTATCCCGGTGGACTGAAAACCCGAAAGGGCGGTCCAGGCAAAAATTAGGGATAAAGCGTAAAACTATGTCTCATTGATCACTTTGCATCCAGAATCCGGTACCTACATCAAGTTCAAACGGCATCGATCAGTCAGTTTCACCTTCAACCAAGGTCATCAAGTGATGAGACGCTCGGAGTTATAAAGGCAATAGCAGAGTTGAAACCCAGTGGATCATTCATCTTTCACACAGCTGTTTTATTTTCATTTGTACAAAACTTGTATAAATTCTTTTGATCGGCGACGTACCTCTTACTAGGACGTCAGCCTCTTGTACACAGAACGCCTATTTTCAGGCCATTCAAAAATCAATAAAAATATATTTTCAGTTAAACGTGCCAAGTATTTTTTCTTTCTCTGTTTTGTTTTGCGAAGAACGTCCAAGGTTCAATTTGTGATGTATGCATTGACAATAATTTGCTAACTCATGAATATTTGCATACGAAACAAAGGAATTCATTGCAGGTGACACTGGAAACAGGGGCAATAAAGAGTTGTCCGAGCAGCTAATTGTTCTATCCCCCAAGGTACTAAGGTAGGTTCAGCTAAAGAGCACGGCCAAGTGTATCTTAATCCCCCAGAGAGTGGTTCAACAAGTCAATACATTCTTCTCCAAGCAAAATTATCAAATATCAAGGAAATTGAGTATCCTCCAGCCGATCTCAAACATTCCTCAGCAGCAATACATATACTCTTAACAAACATCCCCGGCAGTCTTGGTCTAAAGATTGTCCCCCGGCGGTATATCAACATTCAAAGGAATCACTTCCCCGCAGTTTAAAACTTCCCCCAGGAGAGTCCAATCCAGTTTCCCCAGGAAAGTTGGAATTCATACCTCCCCCAAGCAATAAGCTTATCCCCAGTAGATTCTGGAAGCTTATCCTCAGAGCACGAACGCGTCGTCCGGCTGGATTTAAAGAGTTATTTCCGTAACAGGATATAACTGGGTTATCCTCAGCCAAAAGCCACGGAAAGAGCGTCCTCGGCAAAGTATCTTCCTACCCCCAGCGAAGTCTGTCAACACTTCCAGCACATCAAGAATCTCCCAGCATAACTCATCACTGGTATCCCCAGCGGAGTTATCTTCATCAACTCAGCAAAGCATCGCTATCCCCACAGAGTAGCACTCCCCAGCATGATCGCTAGAGTATCTTTTCTCCCGCAGAACCTTCCATTTGCCAAAGTTCATTCCGCAACGGAGTCATCTTCTCCTACCGGTATTCTTGCAGTTATCATCCACAGCGGAAGCAAAATCTCTTCCTCAACATCAGTCCAGGACATGACTTCCCGGCACCCATCAAGGATTCATTTTCCTAGACGAAAGCATACATGAATCATCACATACATCATCATAGCATGCGTAACGCACTGCATCATATCATACGAATCTCATTTATGTTAAAAACATCATGGCTTGATCCATATCATGCATCGCATATAACTAACCTCTACCTTTCAGGAAGGGTGCAGTTGAAATTCTCAAACATATTTCAAGGATTTCTCTAGTCCAGTTAAATCGACTCCAAACAGATTTTTCTGATAAAGACTCAGTAGAAGTTCTCTTATGGTCCCCTCTCCAACGGCATGTGAGGTGGTAATTCCTTCTTCAGATGTTTCCCTCTCCGGCATGAGCGTGAGGTGATATTCTCTTATGGTCCCCTCTCCAACGGCGTGTGAGGTGGTAATTCCTTCTTCAGATGTTTCCCTCTCCGGCATGAGCGTGAGGTGATATTCTCTTATGGTCCCCTCTCCAACGGCGTGTGAGGTGGTAATTCCTTCTTCAGATGTTCCCCTCTCCGGCATGAGCGTGAGGTGATATTCTCTTATGGTCCCCTCTCCAACGGCGTGTGAGGTGGTAATTCCTTCTTCAGATGTTTTCCTCTCCGGCATGAGCGTGAGGTGATATTCTCGTATGGTCCCCTCTCCAACGGCGTGTGAGGTGGTAATTCCTTTTTCAAGATATTTCCCTCTCCGGCATAAGCGTGAGGTGATATTTCCTTTCAGATTATAATTTCCTATAGTTCCCTCTCCAACGGCGAGTGAGGTGACTCCCTTTGAGATTATAAGGTCCTTCGGTTCTCTTCCGGACGCTACAAAGATGGTAATTCTCACCAAGATTTTCTCAACGAGCGTTGTTGAGGTTGAAATCATTCAGGATTCTCTTACCATTCATGCTAAGGCAGTAACCATCCCCGGTTCATTCATCAACGTTTGAAGCTCCAGACCCAGCTCCTGTAACTAGTCAGGACATATCTATATCAAGCATCCAAAATCAGCTCCTGCAACGTGTCAGGTACTCATTTTCTCTTTTGCAGGTATGCAGGTTCTCGCTAAAGAATCTCTTACGCAATCAACATCCAGATGGCATCTATAAGCCCATCATCCCATCCAGCAATCTCCAAATGGCATCTATAAGCCCATTCCCTCATCATCACCGCAACTATGTGAGCGCAAATTTCTGGGCACTCTAGTGTTCAATCATCTTTTACCCTCGGATTACGAAAGGCACGTCAGCCAATCTACACCCTCAGGTCTAAGAAGATTGAACAGGGGCAACTGTTGTACCCCAAAATTTGCCCTCCCATATTCATCAAAGATTTGTCAAGTCAAGGTCACAAAATTCCCCCAGGGTTGTGCAGCTCAACTGGCTCCTATACAGTCAAAACTAGGGTTTGAGTTCTGATCAAGCAAATGAACTTTTCAAAGGCCCAATCAAGTCCCATATGCCTACAAAGATTGTCAAGTGTCCTCATATCAAGTTTCAAGGCATTCAGCTCAAAATTGCACAGTCAAAACCCTAGATTGCACTACAGTCAACTGTAGGGGCAAAATGGTCATTTGACAGTCAAAAGTTCAAATTTTTGGTCAACATATCATTTTGAAGCCACAAACATCATTTGATCAATGCTTGATCATGATTCTCAAAATTTGGCTCAAAAATCATCAAAGATGCAAAGTTGCTATATTTGGACAGCTGAAAAAGTCAACTGAAATTGACCAGGGCATAACTTTCACATGGATTATCAGAAAAATTCCATCCAAAGCTCATTTTGAAGAGAAAGACATTTCCTACAATTCATCTTCATGTTCCAAGTCCAAGAAATGCTCTCACAAAAAGTTATCAATTTCAACATTATAGGTCATTTTCAAAAGTCAACAAAAAGTGACTTTAAGTCAAAGGCCAAAACTTGAGATTGGTAAATCAAAATGACATGGGACCAAAGGCATTGGTTAGAGGACTCAAAGACCTTTCCAAAATGTCCAAGAACATGTGAAAAGCTTAAAAATTGACCAAGTTATGCCTTGTGGAAGTTGGGAAATTTTTGGAAATTTTTGAAAGTCAACATGGATGCAAAAGGCCTAAAAATGCAAATGGGCCCAATTCTCTTCCAAGTTTCTTCATGCCAAGCCTATGCACGACCACTAAGCCCAAAGGGAAGCATTTTCATATTTTTTAATTATTTATTTGAATTAATATTAATTTATATTCATTTAAATTATTTTAATTCATGAAAAATATAATCTTAACCTAAAAAAATCTTTTCATGCACATTATAGGCTCAATATTTCGTGTAAGTCTTAAATAGGCAAGTTTTGGTGTGATTGGATCAGATTTGGTACAAAAACACCATGAAAAAGATTGAAAAAGATTTTCAAGAATCAAATATGTGAAATCATTATGGACATGGATTTTGTGCAAAGTTTTGAACCTAAAACATTCCATACAAGTACTACATCACAACCCTAATGCAAGAAGACTAAAGGCTGCGCATAACACACCTTTGGGAGATTGAAATTTTTGACAAAAAAGTCAATACTGAATTCAAGGAGATAGGACGATTCAAGCTTGGATTTTTGTTTCAATAGCATTCTGAGGCATCACTGAGTGTTTCTCAATCAATAACCACAACAAAAACACCTTGAATTGGTATCAAGAACCTTGACTGAACCTTGAAAATTTCCAAATCGCATATCATATTCTAAGCATCTTTCATGAATTTTGTTTATTGATTCTTATTCTTTGTGAAATTCTAAAGCTAACTGTGGTGTTTAATTGCATTTTTATTGATCATACAAGATTATGCCATTGTTAAAATCTAGGGTTACAGGTTTCTTGAAATAGGGTTTTTACGTAGAGGCAAAATCAGGGCTCCAAACCACCATGGTTGAACTCAGCATGGTCCCATGAACAAGAAGCATGCCTCGCGATGGATTTATATAGCAAGGAAAGCTAGTCGCTATTTTCTTGAATCCATCCTAAAGCGACGTTTCTAAAACCGTTGCCATATGCTTATGTTTCAGAAAAAAATAAAAAAAGGATGAAGACGATGATGAGTTGTCAGCTGGTGGTTCGTTAGTTTAAACTTGCGCGCGTTTTAGTTAGTGGGCGTTAGTTTTGCTTTTTGATTATTTGTTTATAATAATATACCAATTGACACGTTTGGTTCAGTGGTTAAGCGTTGAACTTGTGACCTTCAAGACCTGGGTTCAAGTCCCAGGTCTGGCAAAAGCTTGATATTATTTTTCAATGATTAATCCCATGCAGGCCTAACATGAAAGTCCACCGTACACGCTCAATGTTCATCATCCACGCGTCCCTGGAGATTTAATCAAAGGGTCAGATTGAAGGCATACCATGGAGGCTGGTCAACGTGCCATACAAGATCCAGAAAGTCAATGAAATTCCATGCTTATTGGGCCAGGCTTTCCAACTTCATATCTCCTTATTTGGGGCAACACCCCACCCTGGTTTGATTATTTATTTTGTTGTTTTATTTATTTTATTGCTTTAATTAATTAATTTATTTTTTTTCTATAAAATATGAAAACACTATAAAAATCAGAAAAAGACCAAAAATACAATATTTATTTTATGTATTAATTATAAATAAATTAGAATGTAAATTATGTAGTGTAATTAGGTTTAATTTTAATTCCCTTTTTTAACAAAAAATCCAAAAATGTAGAATTTAGGTTTTAATTGTTAATTCTTTTTATTTCCCTTTTTTCCACAATATTAATTATTATTATTTATTTATTTTCCTATTTTAATTGTACATAAATGAATTAGGTTAATTTAGATCATGTTTTAAGTCTTTCTTAATAAATAAAAAATATTAGAATTAGGGTTTGCCGTTCAATTTAATTTCAATTAATTTCTTTTTTCATTAAATCTAAAAAACACAAAAATGTCATTCTCATTTAATTTTAATTTTTAAATCCTTATTAATTTTAATTATTTGCAAAAAGGGTCCAACGCCCGTCATTAATCATTTAATTGCGCATTTATTTTATTATCGCTTATTATAATTTTGTAAATGTCCCTAAGCCATGTAATTTACTTTTCGCACTTTATTTCTTCGCATTATTTATTTTTCCGCTAAATCGGGTCCGGTTAATTTTGGCGATGTGGACCCGCGCCATTTGTAATAATTTAGATTTATTTCCTCGCAAAATATTTAACTGCTAACCAAGCATGAAAGAATGAATGTCTTAATAAAATCAAGCGTAGAACACGACAAACATGACAAGACAAATAACTGAAACATGACACACAATTCGCACACACCACCCCTAGGGTACGCCTCACTGTTGCCTTTCGAAAGGTGGTCGTCGAGTAGAAAATGTCTTAGTAAGTCCTCATGATCCGGGAACCTGGCATGAGGGTAGCTTCTAAGGTGTCTTCCCATTGCTCTGGTGATCACCACGTCCCGAATATCGAATTGACCCGAACACCTCCAACGGTGGTGCTACCTACCTCTCAATGGTGGGATGGCACTACTTTAAAGGACATTTACACAGACGAATTCCTTAGGGTAGGTAGGTTCTCAAGGATACTTGCTCTAATCTCAAAACAAACTCAAAAAGACTTTTCACACTGACACTTTTCAAAAGCTTTCAAAGCAAACTTTTCAAACACTCTGACGTACGAGTCGATCTGAAATTTTTCAAAGAAACTTTTTAAACCCACATTGAAAAGCAAAACAATTTTGAAAACACAAAGTGAGCAAGTATCTAAGAGCCCATGGATAACCATGGATAGAAAGGGTGCTAACACCTTCCCTTTCTATAACCTACCTCCCGAACCGAGAGCAATCTCTTTAAGGAATTTTTCTGTGCTTTTGTCCTTTCCATTTGGAGAAAATAAAAGACGGTGGCGACTCTTGCTTCCGCGACATTTCGCGAACCAGCGTTAAACAGTCAGTTCCAGATCCACCGATCACACTATGCACGACCCATTGACCCAAAGGGGAGTTATTTTCTTATTTTTAATTAATTAATTGAATATTTAATCTATTTAATTCATTTAATCAAAATTAATTACAAGAAAAATACTAAAATAAGGTTTTCAAATCTTTTTGTGCAGTATAATCTCTCACCAAGGCCTAAGGATTTCGTGCATGCCCAAAGAAGAAAGATTCCATGCAAATTGGCTAGGTTTCATGATAAAAATATTGAAAAAGATTTTGCAAAATCACAAAATTCAAAAGCATTGATTCCATGGATATTGGGCTTGTTTTGTTGACCTAAAACATTCACATATACATACACATGACAACCCTAATGCATACAACCTTGAAGCTGCGCCTCAGACCATAGACACACTTTGCATTTTTTGTCAAAAAACTCAAAACTGTTTTCCTAGTTTCAGGGTGTTTCAAAGCAAAACAACTATTCCATTGCACTCCTGACACATCCAGGAATCTTCTCCAATCAAAACCAGACCTCTGCACGCAAAGAACTGGTAGAACCATGTTGCATATTTCATGAAAATACTCATAACCGTATCTTGAATTCCATGCATTTTTCATGTGTTTTTGATGTTGATTTATACTAACGTGCATCTCCTGAAGCTAATGACATAACTTAATTGAGTTGTGAGGCCCTGTATCAAAAAACGCCATGGAAGATGCTTAGGGTTTCAGAGTTATAATTTTGGGGCTTTGCACATAGGGTAAAATCAGACCTTCAAACCAACACCATTGGATTCGTGACATCCCAACGATGATAGCTCACACCTCGCGCTCAATTTATGAGCAACCATACGCTAATCGCTATTTTTGAATGTTGAAGTTTGTGGGGGTTTAAAACCCCCGCTATCCTTTCTCTTTTTTTCAGGCCAAAACGAAGAAGTGGAGAAGAAGATGAGTTGTAAGCGTGTGATTGGCTTATTTGAAATTCAGCGCGTTTTTTATTTGATTCCAGCATAATGTTTATTTGTTACATATATTAATTCCATCCTATTATACTAACGAATACGCGTGCATAGCTCAGTTGGTGGAAAGTGGTGTTGGCAAGCCTTGGGACCTGGGTTCGAATCCCAGGTCCCCCCTATTTCTCTATGTTTTTCATATTTCCATGTTCAGGTGATCAACGCGCCCAGAAGTCTACCATGCGCTCTCATCAAGGGATTGCCAAGTGGCCATGGAGATCCATCTAGTGGCCAGGATGGACAGTACACCATATACCCTCAGTCAACCATATGCATACGAACGTGGAAAGTCAATGGGGCTTGTTTGAAGTGGGCCTGATTGCTACAATGATACCTCCAAAAGGGCCAGATAACCCCCCTGTTTGTATATTTCTTTCTAAATTTCTTCTCTTATTTTAATTCCTTTTTTTTTATTTTGTTTTAACTATTTTAATAAATTCACAAAAAATAATTTTACAACATAAAAAATAACAAAAAATCAGAAAGACAAAAAATAAAAATATATTTTATTATTTAATTCACTAATGTTTTTATTTTGTAAATAAATGTAATAATTAATTTAGTTCTAATTCTAGGTTTTAATTTTAATATTTTTTAATAAACTAAAAAATGTAGAATTAGGGTTTTATACTTTTATTCCTTTTTTTCTTTTTCACCATGTTTAATTATTAATTATTTTTTGTAAATAAATTTGCCATTAAATAATTAGGTTAAAACTAGGTCAAACTTAAACATTTTTAATAAATTAAAAATAATTTAGAATTAGGGTTTTTAATTTTAATTTAATTTTCTCATTAAAATTCTTTAAATACAAAAACTCCAAAAATAATTTCTTTTTTCCTTATTTAACTTAATTAATTTCATTAATTCCAATTTAATTTCCTTAAAAGGGTCCAACGCCCTCGCATTCCCGACTTTACTTCTTCTCGCATTTTACTTTTATTTCTTTTTGTGAATATAATGTATTTATCCCAAAGCCTTGTAATAGATTAATTAGGATATTTATTTTCCGTATTTTATTTTATTTCAAATCGGGTCTTGGACTAATTTGGCGATGTAGACCCGCGCCTTTGTAATAGCGTAGGACTTTTTAATTCCGCACCTTTTAACTGTTAATAATTTGCATGAAAGAATGAATGCCAAAAATAAAAACAAAGCGTAGATCACCAATGCACGAACAAGACAAATATAACTGAAAACGACACATCAATCACACACCACCCCTAGGGTACGCCTCACTGTTGCCTTGCCCCTCGAAAAGTGGTCGTCGAGTAGAGGATGTTTTAGTAAGTCCTCATGTCCATGAACATGGCATGAGGGTAGCTTCTGAGGTGTCTTCCTATTGCTCTGGTGATCACCATGTCCCGAACCCTCGAATTGACCCGAACACCTCCAACGGTGGTGCTACCTACCTCTCAATGGTGGGATGGCACTACTTTAAGGACATTTACACAGACGAATTCCTTAGGATAGGTAGATGACTCGTAGATACTTGCTCTAATTCAAAGAAAATCAAAAACTTCTTTTCACACCGACACCTTTCAAAAAGCTTTCAAAAAGCAATTTTTCAAACACTCTTGAGGATTGATACAAGAGTCGAACTGAAATTTTCAAAGAAACTTTTTTAAAACCCACAGTTGAAAAGCAAACAAACAATTTTGAAAACACAAATGAGCAAGTATCTAAGAGCCCATGGATAACCATGGGTAGAAAGGGTGCTAACACCTTCCCTTTCTATAAATCTACCTCCCGAACCGAGAGCAATCTCTATAAGGAATTTTTCTGTGCTTTTGTCCTTTCCATTTGGAGAAAATAAAAGACGGTGGCGACTCTTGCTTCTGCGACATTTCGCGAACCAGCGTTAAACAGTCAGTTCCAGATCCACCGATCACAGAACTAGCGACTCTGTTGGGGATACTTTTAAAGTGAGGTGTACCTTAGGACTAAGATCACTTGTGTTTTCAATTGTCTGAATTGTTTGCTTTATTATTGTGGGCCTGTCTTGGGAGTTCTATAGATCCTAACCCGGATCTGGAGGGATACCTTCTTAGAAAGTAGCAACAAGACTGTGAGGGAACTGTGCGGGGTATACCGACATGGTTGAAGCAGTCTGCTATGTTGATGTGGCACTTTGGTGTGTACCGGTAACCCTTGAGTTCAGTCAAGGAGAGTATGGGGCCTCCGCGTGGTGTCGTGAAGCATCAACTGACCTTAGGAACCTTAATTGAACCATCTTGGCCTCTTTAGGGTAGTGAGATAACTGACTTTGGTGCAGTCTGAGGTTGGTTGATACTCGATACTACACTCAATTGAGGGTTGCTTTCTTGGAATATTTTGGTCGCCAGTTCAGTGGCTAAATCGAAACAATGAACAATGAAAGCAATCCAGTGATATTGGGACCCTTAGAACCCGGTTACTTCTAATAGGACAGGTTGAGCCCACCAACTTCAAGAGGGTAATACCCAGACCCCATGCTGGCCTAAACTCTAGGGGCTTGTCTTGTGTGACTCGTGTGCCTTACATGTTTGCCTTTGTAAATATTTGTGGTGTGTTTAATCATAGCATCATGACATCATCCAACATCATGTGCATTGACTAACCATTTCAGGGGTTCAAATCTTCATCTTTGTTCTTGTTTTGTAGGACATGGAAACTGTTCGTAGAAAGACAATTCAAATCAGCCTTGTAAGGATCCCTCCTCAGCTTAAGGAGCTTATATCCAGGATTCCCGAGAGCTCTTCATTCAGTGAAAGACATGGAAGACTCATCAGCTTGGTCAATACCAACATTGAGGAAGATATGATAAAGGTCCTGTTCCAGTTCTTTGACCCTCTACATCATTGTTTCACTTTCCTGGATTATCAACTGGTGCCTACATTGGAAGAGTTCTCCCGGCTTCTGAAGATCCCTATCCTTGATCAACTACCCTACAACGGTACAGAAAAGGAACCCAAGCTTGAAGAGATTGCTAAAGCCTTACACCTGCAATCATCTGACCTCAAGGGACATTGGGAAGTTAGAAGTGGCATCAAAGGGTTCTTAGCCAGGTTTCTGTTTGAGAAGGCCCAGGAATGTTGGAACTCCCTTGACTTACAAGCTTTTAAAGAAGTTGTGGCCCTCCTTGTCTATGGTTTGGTGTTGTTCCCTAACCCAGATCAGCTTATAGATATCAGTGTTGTCCAGATCTTTATGTCCAGGAATCCTATACCTACATTGCTGGGGGACATCCTTCACTCATGTTACACTCGAACCATGAGAAAAAGAGGTGTCCTTATGTGTTGTACTCCTCTCCTGGGAAGGTGGTTTATTTCGCACCTTCCACAATCAGTTTTGAAAAACGAGCGGGGTTTGAGATGGTCACAACGGTTGATGACTCTTACGCATGTAGATATACATTGGTGCCCTCGGTCCAGAGAGGATGTCACTATCATTGATCGTTGCGGGGAGTACCCTAATGTTCCTTTACTTGGAATCAGAGGAGGTATTACTTACAACCCATGCCTGGCTTGGAGACAATTTGGTTATGCTCGGAGGGATGGCCCTCATGACATGTTAATTCCTGACATAGTTTTTGACTTCGACAACGATGCACAAGGACTTCGCCAGAGATTTATCAGAGCTTGGAGGATGCCCAGTAGGATAGACAGTAAGACCCTGGGGCACAGGAATTCAATCCCATTGGAACCTTATCTCAAGTGGGTACGAGCCCGCTCCTAGAAGTTAATAATGCCTTATCCTCATGTGCTCCCTGTGATCAAAGAGCCAGTCTTGGAAGGAGAAGTGTCCTACACTATTCAACATCCTGACATGCCCACATCCTGGGAAGAGATGCAGAAGAGATGGATCCAGCTTAAGGAAGAACGGAATTCTCTTGAGACCAGTCTACATGCTAGTGAAAAGAAGGTCTTGGAGGTCACCCGCCTATTGCACGAGGAGAGGAATCTCAACACCTACATAGCTCCAAAGAGGATGCACAGTGTCTTTTGGGATTGATTTGCTTTTGTATTATTTTGACCATGAGGCTTTGATGTACCAAACAATTGTTTCCTTAATAATAACGTGTGTTCCTTTTTGTCTATAACAAATTTGAACTTTCGAACCCTTGAATGCATTGCATAAACACATATCATTCATCATGTGCATAGCAGGTCTTCTTCTTTTCAGGTTGCTTACCGTTCTTCGCTGTTTATTTCAGCATCATGAACCCTGACTCATCATCAACCGAGATGTCTATCAAGGCCCTTCAGGCGCAGAACGCGCAATTTCAGGAGCTGATCATGGGTTTGGCTCAAGGCCAAGAAGAGCTGAAGGCTTTACTCCTGAAGAAGGAGAAGAAGAAGAAGAAGAGAACTGTTCTTTTCAACTCGGGCCGAAGGTTTGGCAACACTCTGCAGAATGAAGAGGCTGGTTCTTCTGTAGGCAAAGGCAGTCCCCAAGGGGGAAAGGCTTCAAGTCCAGTAGTCTCTGACAACGAGACTGACTTTAATGAGGAACAATATCCTCCTGCTGAAGACCGGTACAAGCAGTTGGAAGACAAACTGAATGCAATGGAGATCCAACAAGTGCCTGGGCTGGATTTCGGAGACTTGGGCTTATCTACTGGTGTGATTATTCCTCATAAGTTTAAGGCACCATCTTTCACCAAGTATGACGGGGCGTCTTGTCCCAAGCTACACCTCAGATCTTATGTGCGGAATATTCAACCGTACTCAGTGGACAAGAATTTGTGGATCCACTTCTTCCAGGAGAGTCTTTCAGGGACTCATCTCGAATGGTTCTATCAGCTGGATGGGACCAAGGTTCGTAACTGGGAGGAGTTGGCTACTGCTTTTTACAAGCAGTATCAATATAATGCCGACCTTGCTCCTACACGTACCCAACTCCAGGGTATGTCGCTAGGATCAAGCGAAGGTTTTAAAGAGTATGCACAGAAGTGGAGGGACCTAGCTGGCAGGGTGCAGCCTCCGTTAACAGACCGTGAGCTGGTGGATATGTTCTTGGGGACCCTATCTGGGCCATTTTTCAATCATCTTATCGGTAACTCATCTGCAGGGTTTACTGATCTTATTCTGACTGGGGAGAGAATAGAGGCTGGAATGAAGTCCGGTAAAATTCAGAAGGGTGCATCTGCAAGTACTGAGAAGAAACCCTTTAAGAAGGAGACCAGTGCTGTATATGGGTCTAGAAGACAAGAGAAACCAGAGCGCCGCCAATCTGTCAACGCGGTGATGATTGCAAAGCCTGCTGCCGCTCCTCGGCAAACCAATCCACCCAGGGCTGAAAGACCTAGAAGAGAGTTCACCCGGCTGAGTATGACCTTGTCGCAAATCTTGCCGCAGTTGCTATCCACCAATTTGGTGACTGTTAGAGAGGCCCCGAAGGTTGTAAACACGGCTTCTCCCAAATACAATCCAAATGCCCGCTGTGCTTATCACTCCGATAGCCCGGGGCATTCCACTGATGACTGCTGGGCCTTAAGGAATAAGGTGCAAGACCTTATTGATGCAAAGGAGATACAATTTGAAACGCCTGAGAGGCCAAATGTGGTGACTGCTCCTATGCCCCAGCATGGAGTGAATGCCGTTGATGATGATGTGTATGCCGTTTCTGTGAATGATGTAGCTACTCCTCTGATGACTGTTAAGAGGAACCTACTGCTGGCCGGTTTATTTCCGGGTTGTAGTGAAGGTTGCCTTTTCTGTGCTGTTTCCCTTTCTGGTTGTCCTTTGCTGAAGTTGGGCATCCAAAGCCTGATGGACAGCAAAGAGATTCTATTCAAGAAGACCGCTGTTCAGTTTGTTCTGGTGGAAGAAGTGTCTGTTGTTACCATTTTCAATAATCCGATCAAGGCTCTCCCAAGGAAGCCGGTTAAAATCATGATTGTCGCACCCATTGTGATTACTGTTCCGGGGCCTCTCCCCTATGAATCTGATAAGGCTGTCCCATGTCACTATGGGGCAGATGTGTATGTACATGGTATAAAGCAAGAGTTCAACACTGGCACCAGCATCAGCAATATCACTGGTCCAGCAAAATTTACCCGCAGTGGCAGGCTCTTCTCGCCTGACATTGCACCACCTACTATTCAAAAACCTCTCACTATAACACCTGCAAGTGTACCTGTTCCCGTTTCTGATCAAGTTGCTTCCCCTGCTGCCGAGTCATCTAATGCTCGGGGCAAAGGGATTGAAGACGAGCCTGCCCGGATGGAGGCGCCAAAATCTGTGAATACTGAGGCCTCCCAACAAGAGATGGAGGAAATTCTGAAGATAATCAAGAAGAGTGACTTTAATGTTGTTGAACAGCTGGGGCATACCCTCTCCAAAATCTCAATGCTCTCCTTGCTGCTGTGCTCATAGGCCCATGCTAAGGCCTTGATTTCATTTCTAAAGACGGCCCATGTGCCACAGGAGACATCTGCAGTCCAGTTTACTGATTGCGTAGCCAATTTGACAGCTGACAATGGTTTGGGTTTCTCGGATGCTGACCTTACTGCTAAGGGAAAGGACCACAATGACGCCCTGCATGTCTCTATTGAATGCATGGGCACTACTCTTACGCACGTGTTGGTGGACACTGGTTCTTCCCTGAATGTTCTACCCAAGAAGGCCTTAGATCGTTTGGATTGTGAGGGCCTGGAGCTGAAACCTAGCAACATCATTGTCAGAGCCTTTGACGGTTCCAAGAGGATGGTTCATGGAGAGGTAGACATTCCTATTCGTGTGGGTTCTCAAGTATTCGACTCTACTTTCTATGTGATGGATATCCGTCCATCTTATTCTTGCTTACTGGGTCGACCTTGGATTCACAAAGCTGGGGCAGTGACCTCTACCATACACCAGAAGCTCAAGTACCCCGTCAGGGGGAAGATTGTCACTGTACAGGGAGAGGAGGAGTATATGGTGAGCCATTTGAATTCCTTCAGGTATATTGAGATGGACGGGGAGTTTATTGAAACCCCCTTTCAGCATTTTGAAGAGGTACCTCCAACATTGGCAGCAGCGGAAACAGTGGTTGAAGAGGACTTTCCATTGAAGATGGCTTCCTTGAAGGATGCCCGGGCTGTAATCAAGAAAGGTGAATGTACTAACTGGGGCAGGCTCCCTGATTTTACACCTAAAACTGACAAGTTTGGACTGGGTTTTACTGCAGAGGGTCAGAAGGCTGTGCGCAAGGCAAATACCAAAAGACCTCCTGTGCTCATTACCAACCCAGGAGTGAATGCTATTGGGGATGAGTACGAAGTGGAAGAATCAGAGTTCGACAGCTGGATTTATCCGACGACCGACTGTGGACCTAGCAATTGGACTGCTAAGGATCATACTCATGTTACTTTTGTTACGCAGTAATAAACTCCTTTGTTTTGTTATTTGTAATAAACAATGAATTAAAACTCTATGGCCCGGTGTCTTACCCGGGGCACCGTGGCTTCATTTGTGAGGGTATATTAATTGTCATTTCATATATCATGAATAAAGACCTTGGACATTTTCTCGCATTTCAAATCTTATGCTCCTTTTCTGTCTTTCCTTTCATTATATTGCAAAACAGCTGTATTTACACACACTCACTCATACATGTTTCAATCCACTCTGGATCTCACTGGTAACGACTCTGCTACTGCCAGTTATGACTTCGAAAATCCGATCAACTTAGCCGAAGACGAAGGTGAAGATGATTGTGAAGTGCCTGGCGAGCTTGCAAGACTGTTACTCCAGGAAGAGAGGGCAATTCAACCACATGAAGAGCCAGTGGAAACAATAAATCTGGGCACTGAGACGGACAAGAAGGAAGTCAAGATTAGTGCCAACCTGGAGCTCAGCGTGAAGCAACGGTTGACTCAGATGTTACATGATTATGTGGAGATCTTTGCCTGGTCCTACGAAGACATGCCTGGGTTGGATACCGACATTGTGGTCCATCATTTGCCTACCAAGGAAGACTGCCCTCCGATTAAGCAAAAGGTCCGCCGTATGCGTCCAGAGATGTCCGAAAAGATCAAAGCCGAGGTTATGAAGCAGTTTGATGGCGGGTTCCTTGCAGTGACTTCTTACCCTCAGTGGGTTGCTAATGTGGTGCCGGTGCCAAAGAAAGATGGAAAGGTCAGAATGTGTGTCGACTATAGGGATCTGAATAGGGCCAGCCCCAAAGATGACTTCCCCCTACCTCACATTGATGTCCTTGTTGACAATACTGCTCAGCATAAGGTGTTCTCTTTCATGGATGGTTTTTCGGGCTATAATTAGATCAAGATGGCACCTGAAGACATGGAGAAGACTACCTTTGTTACTCAGTGGGGCACCTTCTGCTACAAGGTCATGCCTTTTGGACTGAAGAACGCTGGGGCAACCTACCAACGTGCCATGGTTGCTTTATTTCATGACATGATCCATCATGAGATAGAAGTGTATGTTGACGACATGATTGCAAGGTCCCAAACTGAGGAAGAGCACCTTGATCATCTGCAGAAATTGTTTGACCGTCTGAAGTTGTACAAGCTGAGGTTGAATCCAAACAAGTGCACCTTCGGGGTAAGGTCTGGAAAGTTGCCAGGCTTCGTTGTAAGTGATAAGGGTATTCAAGTGGACCCTGCCAAGGTTAAAGCTATTCAAGAGATGCCAATTCCTAAGACAGAGAAAGAAGTCAGAGGCTTTTTAGGACGTCTGAATTACATTGCTCGATTCATCTCACACCTAACTGCTACTTGTGAACCAATCTTCAAGCTGCTGAAGAAAGATCAAGTAGTACGCTGGAATGATGAGTGTCAGGCTGCTTTTGACAGAATCAAGGAGTATCTCCAAGAACCACCAGTCCTTATGCCACCAGTTGAAGGGAGACCTCTGATACTATACCTGACAGTACTTGACAACTCAATGGGGTGTGTGCTGGGGCAGCATGACGAGTCTGGCCGAAAAGAGCATGCCATTTATTACCTTAGCAAAAAGTTTACCGACTGTGAGACTCGATACTCACTGCTTGAGAAAACTTGCTGCGCTTTGGTATGGGCTGCTCGCCGGCTGAGACAGTATATGCTGACTCACACTACCTTGCTGATCTCAAAGATGGATCCTATAAAGTACATATTTGAAAAGCCTGCTCTGTCTGGGAGAATAGCAAGATGGCAAATGATCTTGACAGAATACGACATCCAGTACACGACCCAGAAAGCCATCAAAGGAAGTGTATTGGCAGACCACTTGGCACATCAGGCGGTATACGACTATCAGTCAATGAACATCGAGTTTCCAGACGAGAGTATCATGATAGTGACTGATTGTGAAGTACTTGGACCGGATGAAGGACTTGAGGAAGGATCCCGATGGTCTATGCACTTTGACGGAGCCTCCAACGCTTTGGGTAACGGTATCGGCGCTGTGATCATATCCCCTCAAGGCACTCATACTCCACTCACTGCCCGGCTATGTTTCAACTGCACCAACAACATGGCAGAGTATGAGGCATGCATCATGGGTCTCCAAGCTGCGATCAACCTAAGGATCAAGTTTATGAGTGTCTTCGGAGATTCCGCTTTCGTGATCAATCGGATCAAAGGGGAGTGGGATACGAAACATCCGAATCTTATTCCTTACAGAGAATGTGTGTTGACATTGATCCCCCACTTCACAGAGATAACCTTTGAACACTTTCCGAGAGAGGAGAATCAGCTGGCGGACGCGTTAGCTACGATGTCTTCTATGTTCAAGGTCAAATGGGACAATGAGGCTCCCCAGGTCACTATCTGGAAACTGGACGAACCGGCATACTGTTGTGATCTCGAGACTGAATTGGTAACTGAGAAGCCTTGGTATCATGAGGTGAAGAGATACTTGGAAGCTCAGGAGTATCCTGAAGGTGCATCTGTCAACGATAAGAAGTTTCTGAGAAGGTTCGCAGCGAAATTCTTCCTTAGCAACGACATCCTGTATAAGCGAAACCATGATTCGACCTTACTGCGTTGTGTGGATAAGACAGAAGAAGAAAGGATCATGGAAGAGCTACATGAAGGGACCTTCGGAACACATTCCAGTGGACACACTATGGCAAAGAAAATCCTTCGGGCAGGGTATTTCTGGTCCACAATGGAAGCCGACTGTTACCAACACTCTTGGACATGCCATAAATTCCAAATATATGCAGACAAAGTGCATGTTCCTCCAGTTCCTCTAAATGTTCTGACTGCGCCTTGGCCATTTGCAATGTGGGGCATAGATATGATCGGTGAGATTAAACCTATAACATCCAATGGGCATCACTTCATTCTGGTGGCGATTGATTACTTCAAGAAGTGGGTTGAAGCAGCTTCCTACGCTACGGTAACCAAGAACGTTGTGGCACGGTTCATTCGACACAATCTGATCTGTCGATACGGCGTCCCAGAAAGGATCATTACAGACAACGGTACCAATCTTAATAACAAGATGATCACTGAGCTCTGCGAGCAGTTTAAGATACAGCACCACAACTCTTCTCCTTACCGGCCGAAGATGAATGGGGCTGTAGAAGCAGCGAATAAGAACATTAAGAAAATCGTGCAGAAGATGACAGTGACTTATAAAGATTGGCACGAGATGTTACCGTTTGCTCTACATGGGTACCGTACCTCAGCCAGGATGTCAACCGGGGCAACTCCTTTCTCCTTGGTCTACGGTATGGAGGCAGTCTTACCAATCGAAGTGCAGATACCCTCTCTCCGGATAATGAAGGATGCAGATCTGAATGAAGATGATTGGATCCAGACACGACTTGATCAGCTAAACTTAATTGACGAAAAGAGACTTGCTGCTATTTGTCATGGTCAGACGTATCAGAAACGGATGACCAGGGCATTTAACAAAAAGGTCAGGCCACAAGAATATCAAGTTGGGGATCTGGTAATCAAGCGTATCATCCTTCCTCAGAGTGATCCAAGGGGAAAATGGACCCCTACGTACGAAGGGCCATTTGTGGTTAAACATGTGTTCTCAGGAGGAGCCATGATTCTAACCAACATGGATGGTGACGACCTTCCTCACCCCGCCAATGCAGACATAGTAAAAAGATACTACGCATGAAAAAAATACCCGCTAGGTTGACATACCTAGGCAAAAATTAGGGCTTCCCGGCGAACCAAAAGGGTTCGGGCAAAATGAAGGGATGAAATAGAAAAAATATGTACACCCGGCAAGTCGAAAACCTGAAAAGGCGGCTTGGGCAAAAATGGGTATCCCGGTGGACTGAAAACCCGAAAAGGTGGTCCAGGCAAAAGTTAGGGATAAAGCGTAATACTATGTCTCATTTGATCACCTTGCATCCAGAATACGGTATCAATATCAAGTTCTAACGGCATCAATCAATCAGCTTCATCCTCGACTAGGTCATCAAGTGATGAGACGCTCGAAGATATAAAGGCGATAGCAGAGTTGGAACCCAGTGGGATTATTCTGTTCACACAGCTGTTTTATTTCCCTTTTGTACAAATTGTATAAACTCTTTTGTTCAGGCGGCGTTCTTCTACTAGGACGTCAACCTCTTGTACATAAACGCCCATTTTACAGGCAAATTCAAAAATCAATACCAAAATCACTTTTCAGTTAAAATTGCCAATTGTTTGTTTTTCCTTTTTCTGTTTTGTTTTGCGAAGAACGTCCAAGGTTCAATTTGTGATATATGCATTAACAATAATTTGCTAACTCATGAATATTTGCATACCAAAAAAAGGATTAATTACAGGTAACATTAGAAGCAGGGGCAATAAAGAGTTGTCTAAGCGATCTAATTGCTCTGTCCTCCAAGGTACCAAGGTAGGTTCAGCTGAAGAACACAACCAGTATATCTTAATTCCCCAGAGAGTGCGTCAGCAAGTCAATACACTCTCCCCAAGCAAAGCTATAATATCAGCCTTAAGGAAGTTGGGTATCCTCCAGCAGATCTCAACATTCCCCAGCAATATACAGGCATTCTTAACAAGCATCCCTGGCAGTCTTGACCTAAAGATTGTTCCCCGGCGGCATGTCAAACATTCAACGGAGTCACTTCCCAATGAAGTTCAAAATTTCCCCAGGAGAGTCCAACCCAGTTTCCCCAGGAAAGTTGGAATCCATCTCCCCAAGCAGTAAGCTTATCCCCAGTAGATTCTGGAAGCTTATCCCTCGCAGAGCACGAACGCGTCCCCCGGATTTATTCAAAGGTTATTTCCCTACCAGGATATAACTGGGTTATCCTCAACCAAAAGCCACGGAAAGATCGTCCTCGGCACAGTCTTCTTATCCCCAGCGAAGTCTACTAAAACTTCCAACATAACAATGGTATCCCCAACGAAGTTACCATCAACATTCCGGCAAAGTACCTCTCTTCCCACAGAGTATGGTTCCCCAGCAAGGTCGCTAGAGTAGTTATTCCCCGCAGAGTAATCTCTTCGCCAAGATTATTCCCCAATGGAGTTATCTTCTCCTGCCGGTATTCTTGCAACTATCACTCCCCAGTGGAAACAGAAGCTCAACATCAGCCCAGGAGTGACTTCCCGGCACCCGTCAAGGATTGATTTTCCTAAGACGAAAACATACATTCAAATATCACATACATCATGATACATGCATAAACGCATCATACCTTACAATCTCATTTATAGTGAGAACATCGTTGCTTGATCCATATCATGCATTGCATATGACTGACCTTTACCTTTCAGGAAAAGATCCAGTTAAGTTCTCAACTATATTTCAAGACCTTGTCCGATTCAGTTAAATCGACCCTAAGATTTTTCTGATTCTTATCCAGTCAAAGGCCTTCTCTGGTTCAGTCAGATCGACCCTAAGATCTCCCTGATTCCTATCCAGTTGAAGATATTCCAAGACCTTGTCCGGTTCAGTTAAATCGACCCTAAGATTTTCCTGATTCTTACCCAGTCAAAGGCCTTCTCTGGTTCAGTCAGATCGACCCTAAGATCTCCCTGATTCTTATCCAGTTGAAGATTCCAAGACCTTGTCCGGTTCAGTTAAATCGACCCTAAGATTTTCCTGATTCTTATCCAGTCAAAGGCCTTCTCTGGTTCAGTCAGATCGACCCTAAGATCTCCCTGATTCTTATCCAGTTGAAGATATTCCAAGACCTTGCCCAGTTCAGTTAAATCGACCCTAAGATTTTCCTGATTCTTATCCAGTCAAAGGCCTTCTCTGGTTCAGTCAGATCGACCCTAAGATCTCCCTGATTCTTATCCCAGTAGAAGACATCCGAGATTCTCTCAGCGTTACTGTTGAGGTTGAAGTCGCCCAAGATTCTCTCAGCATTACTGTTGAGGTTGAAGTCGCCCAAGATTCTCTCAGCGTTACTGTTGAGGTTGAAGTCTCCTAAGGTTCTCTCAGCGTTCCTGTTGAGGTAGTAATCGTCCAAGGTTCTCTCAGCGTTCCTGTTGAGGTAGTAATCGTCCAAGGTTCTCTCACCATCCCGTTGAGGTAGTAACCATCCCTGGTTCATTCATCACCTTTTGAAGCTCCAGATCCAGCTCCTGTAACCAGTCAGGACACATCTATACAAAGAGTTTGAAGCCCAGCTCCTGTGACAGGCCAGATAATCATCTTCTTTTTTCAGGTACGCAAGTTCTCGCTAAGGAATCCCTTACGCGATCGACCCCCAGATGGCATCTATAAGCCCATCCACCTATCCATCACATCTCAGCATGGAATCTATAAGCCCATCATCCTATCCATCAATCTCCAAATGGCATCTATAAGCCCATTCCCACCATCACACTGCTAACATGTGAGCGCAAATTTCTGGGCACTCTAGTGTTCAATCATCTTCCACCTTCGGATTACGAAAGGCACAACAGCCAATCTACATCCTCAGGTCTAAGAAGATTGAACAGGGGCAACTGTTGTACCCCAAAATTTTCCCTCCCATATTCTTCAAGATTTGCAAAGAGCATGCTTCAAAATCTCTCAAGGGTTGCACAGTTCAAGGGCCTCCTAACAGTCAAAAACTAGGGTTTTGGTTTCGGCAAAGAAATTGAAGTTTCCAAGGGTCCAAACAAGTCCCACATGCCTATAAACATTGTCAAGCATCCATATGCTAAGTTTCAAGACTCACAGCACAAAATTGCACAGTCAAATGCCCTAATTGCTCAGCAGTCAACTGTAGGGGTAAAATGGTCATTTGACAGTCAAAAGTTCAAATTTTTGGTCAACATCTTATTTTGAAGCCACAAACATCATTTGATCAATTCTTAATCATGATTCTCAAGGCATGGCTCAAAAGGTCTCAAGATGCAAAAGTTTCCATATTTGGACAGTTGAAAAAGTCAACTGTAACTTGACCAAGGCATAACTTCCACATGGTTTATCAGAAAAATTCCATACAAAGCTCATTTTGAAGAGAAAGACATTTCCTACAACTCCTCTTCACACTTCAAGTCCAAGAAATGCTCTCACAAAAAGTTATCAATCTCAACATTATAGGTCATTTTCAAAAGTCAACAAAAAGGCACTTTAAGTCAAAGACCATAACTTGATATTGGTAAATCAAAATGACATGGGACCAAAGGCATTGGTTAGAGGACTTCAATACCTTTCCAAAATGTCAAAGAACATGATCAAATCTTAAAAATTGAGCAAGATATTCCTTGTGGAAGTTGGGAAATTTTTGGGAATTTTGAAAAGTCAACTTTACTTCAAATGCCTCAAAATTGCTAATGGGCCACAAATTCTTCCAAGAATCATCATCCAAAAGCTATGCACGACCCATTGACCCAAAGGGGAGTTATTTTCTTATTTTTAATTAATTAATTGAATATTTAATCTATTTAATTCATTTAATCAAAATTAATTACAAGAAAAATACTAAAATAAGGTTTTCAAATCTTTTTGTGCAGTATAATCTCTCACCAAGGCCTAAGGATTTCGTGCATGCCCAAAGAAGAAAGATTCCATGCAAATTGGCTAGGTTTCATGATAAAAAGATTGAAAAAGATTTTGCAAAATCACAAAATTCAAAAGCATTGATTCCATGGATATTGGGCTTGTTTTGTTGACCTAAAACATTCACATATACATACACATGACAACCCTAATGCATACAACCTTGAAGCTGCGCCTCAGACCATAGACACACTTTGCATTTTTTGTCAAAAAACTCAAAACTGTTTTCCTAGTTTCAGGGTGTTTCAAAGCAAAACAACTATTCCATTGCACTCCTGACACATCCAGGAATCTTCTCCAATCAAAACCAGACCTCTGCACGCAAAGAACTGGTAGAACCATGTTGCATATTTCATGAAAATACTCATAACCGTATCTTGAATTCCATGCATTTTTCATGTGTTTTTGATGTTGATTTATACTAACGTGCATCTCCTGAAGCTAATGACATAACTTAATTGAGTTGTGAGGCCCTGTATCAAAAAACGCCATGGAAGATGCTTAGGGTTTCAGAGTTATAATTTTGGGGCTTTGCACATAGGGTAAAATCAGACCTTCAAACCAACACCATTGGATTCGTGACATCCCAACGATGATAACTCACACCTCGCGCTCAATTTATGAGCAACCATACGCTAATCGCTATTTTTGAATGTTGAAGTTTGTGGGGGTTTAAAACCCCCGCTATCCTTTCTCTTTTTTTCAGGCCAAAACGAAGAAGTGGAGAAGAAGATGAGTCGTAAGCGTGTGATTGGCTTATTTGAAATTCAGCGCGTTTTTTATTTGATTCCAGCATAATGTTTATTTGTTACATATATTAATTCCATCCTATTATACTAACGAATACGCGTGCATAGCTCAGTTGGTGGAAAGTGGTGTTGGCAAGCCTTGGGACCTGGGTTCGAATCCCAGGTCCCCCCTATTTCTCTATGTTTTTCATATTTCCATGTTCAGGTGATCAACGCGCCCAGAAGTCTACCATGCGCTCTCATCAAGGGATTGCCAAGTGGCCATGGAGATCCATCTAGTGGCCAGGATGGACAGTACACCATATACCCTCAGTCAACCATATGCATACGAACGTGGAAAGTCAATGGGGCCTGTTTGAAGTGGGCCTGATTGCTACAATGATACCTCCAAAAGGGCCAGATAACCCCCCTGTTTGTATATTTCTTTCTAAATTTCTTCTCTTATTTTAATTCCTTTTTTTATTTTGTTTTAACTATTTTAATAAATTCACAAAAAATAATTTTACAACATAAAAAATAACAAAAAATCAGAAAGACAAAAAATAAAAATATATTTTATTATTTAATTCACTAATGTTTTTATTTTGTAAATAAATGTAATAATTAATTTAGTTCTAATTCTAGGTTTTAATTTTAATATTTTTTAATAAACTAAAAAATGTAGAATTAGGGTTTTATACTTTTATTCCTTTTTTTCTTTTTCACCATGTTTAATTATTAATTATTTTTTGTAAATAAATTTGCCATTAAATAATTAGGTTAAAACTAGGTCAAACTTAAACATTTTTAATAAATTAAAAATAATTTAGAATTAGGGTTTTTAATTTTAATTTAATTTTCTCATTAAAATTCTATAAATACAAAAACTCCAAAAATAATTTCTTTTTTCCTTATTTAACTTAATTAATTTCATTAATTCCAATTTAATTTCCTTAAAAGGGTCCAACGCCCTCGCATTCCCGACTTTACTTCTTCTCGCATTTTACTTTTATTTCTTTTTGTGAATATAATGTATTTATCCCAAAGCCTTGTAATAGATTAATTAGGATATTTATTTTCCGTATTTTATTTTATTTCAAATCGGGTCTTGGACTAATTTGGCGATGTAGACCCGCGCCTTTGTAATAGCGTAGGACTTTTTAATTCCGCACCTTTTAACTGTTAATAATTTGCATGAAAGAATGAATGCCAAAAATAAAAACAAAGCGTAGATCACCAATGCACGAACAAGACAAATATAACTGAAAACGACACATCAATCACACACCACCCCTAGGGTACGCCTCACTGTTGCCTTGCCCCTCGAAAAGTGGTCGTCGAGTAGAGGATGTTTTAGTAAGTCCTCATGTCCATGAACATGGCATGAGGGTAGCTTCTAAGGTGTCTTCCTATTGCTCCGGTGATCACCATGTCCCGAACCCTCGAATTGACCCGAACACCTCCAACGGTGGTGCTACCTACCTCTCAATGGTGGGATGGCACTACTTTAAGGACATTTACACAGACGAATTCCTTAGGGTAGGTAGATGACTCGTAGATACTTTCTCTAATTCAAAGCAAATAAAAAACTTCTTTTCACACCGACACCTTTCAAAAAGCTTTCAAAAAGCAATTTTTCAAACACTCTTGAGGACTGATACAAGAGTCGAACTGAAATTTTCAAAGAAACTTTTTTAAAACCCACAGTTGAAAAGAAAACAAACAATTTTGAAAACACAAATGAGCAAGTATCTAAGAGCCCATGGATAACCATGGGTAGAAAGGGTGCTAACACCTTCCCTTTCTATAAATCTACCTCCCGAACCGAGAGCAATCTCTATAAGGAATTTTTCTGTGCTTTTGTCCTTTCCATTTGGAGAAAATAAAAGACGGTGGCGACTCTTGCTTCCGCGACATTTCGCGAACCAGCGTTAAACAGTCAGTTCCAGATCCACCGATCACAGTTTAGTATGTTAGGTTTATTATAAAAAGCATACTAGTCTCTCATCATTGCATACTGTAAATCCTAATTTAGGGTGAGAGAGGGTTATTTGTTATTCTTGAGTACTTGTAATCTGATTTAAAGAGAAAGTAAAGAATAGAAGTTAATAACCAAATCCTTGTTGTTAATCTTGTTTATCATCTTCTCTACTCTTGAAGGTTTCCCTCTAATAAATAAACCTATTATATTTTGTTTCCAAGGTATCGTGTTTCACAACAAATTGATGCAGTGAGCATGGAGAAGATGCCTTTAACAAAGTATGAGATTGAAAAGTTCACAAGAGTGAAAGATTTCGATCTGTGGCGCTTGAAGATGAAATCCCTATTGGTTCAGCATGGTTGTTTGGAAGCGTTGAAGGGAGCGGTGGCCATGGATGCCGCATTAACGAAAAAAGAAAAGATGACCATGATAGAAAAGCCCACAATACAATCTTGTTGAGCCTTGGTGATAAGGTTTTTCAACAGGTATCAAAGGAGACGACGACATCAGGGTTATGGGTGAAACTTGAAAGTTTATACATGACCAAATCACTGGTAAATCAACTCTACCTGAAGAAAGCTTTGTATTCATTCAAGATGATTGAAGACAAAGTGTTGGTTGAGCAATTGGATATGTTCAACAAGCTGATTCTTGATCTTGAAAATATTTATGTGAAGATCGATGATGAAGATCAATCAGCCATGTATTTCATGGACTTGAACGAATGAAAGGAGCATAAAACTTCGACGGTTGGTGAAGTTTTGGACGTTAAGGGAAAATTCTTGCGAAAGGATGGTAAGTTTGACAAGAAGAAAGGTAAAAGTCAGCAGAAGTATTATAGCAGGGAAGCATCGAGTATTCGATGCTATCATTGTAAGAAGGAGGGTCACACAAGAAAGGTGTGTCCTGAATGCCTGAAAGATCATGGAGGTAAAGATAATGGCAATGCATCCATTGTTAAAGATGATTTCGACTCATTTGATGTTCTTGTGGTTTCGAGCAGCAACTCATCAAAGGAGTGGATTATGGATTTTGGGTGTAATTGGCACATGACTCCAAACAAACTTGTTCGAAGAGATATGTGATCAAGATGGTGGATCTGTATTGCTGGGATACAATAAAGCTTGCAAGATTGCAGGTGTTGGATCAGTCAGATTTAAGCTCTATGATGAGTCAATAAAGTTATTCACTGAAGTCAGGTATGTACCTGATTTGAAGAGAAATCTGATTTCTCTTGGTGAATTTGACAAGAAAGGATATGTTTTCCAAGGAGAGAAAGGTATCCTAAGAGTCATGAAGGGGCCGAAGGAAGTCTTGAGATGCGTGAAGAAGCAAGGATTGTATACCCTTTAGGCTACAATTGTAAGTGGTTCAACAAATGTTGCATCCATGAAACCTTTGCCGAAGAAAAAAATTAGGCACATGAGATTAGGCCATGTCAGTGAAAGGGGTCTGGTCAAATTAGGGAAACAAAATCTGCTTGGTAGAGATAAAGTCAAAAAGTTGAAGTTTTGTGAACCCCGTGTACTAGGAAAATCTTGTAGAGTGAAGTTTAACAAAGGAAAACAAAGAACACATGGATCCCTTGATTACATCCGTGTTGATCTTTGGGGGCCTGCAAGGTGTCCATCACATTCAGGAGCAAGATATTTTCTATCCATAAAAGATGATTATTCCAAAAAGTTATGTGTATTCATCCAGAAGACTAAGGATGAAACTTTTGAGAATTTCAAAAGTTGGAAGACTCTCGTAGAAAATCATACTACAAAAAGGTCAAGAGGTTGAGAACCAACAATGGCCTTGAATTTTTCAACGAGGCTTTCGATGAATTTTGTCTTGCCTCTAGTATTGCAAGGCACATAACTACTACATGTGCTCCACAACAAAATGGTTTGGCTGAAAGGTTTAATCGAACCATCTTGTAAAGAGTTAGATGCATGCAGACTAGTGCTGAGTTAAAGAAGGTATTTTGGGTTGAGGTTGTTTCGACAATAATATATCTGATAAACAGATGTCCTTCGATTGTGTTATATATGAAGACACCTGAAGAAATTTGGTCAGGACATCCACCAGATCTTGACAAATTGAGAGTATTTGGCTGCATAGCATATGCTCACTTTAGGCAAGACAAGGTCGTACCTAGAGCTTGGAAATGCATGTTCATGGTACACCCTGAAGGAGTCAAAGCTTATAGGATATGGTGCCTAGATCCAAGTCACAATAGGATTATCACCAGTCGAGATGTAGTTTTCAATGAAGCTGAAATGACTTTAAATAAAACTGATGATGTTGATCGAAGTGCAGAAATATCTGACGAAGAGCTGGAACAGGGAAAGATTCCTGTTAAGGTGGAGCATATTGATGCTGAATTGCGTATCCCAAATAAATTTAAAGAAGAAGCAGAAGATGCTGAGGAAGTTAAGGAAACTGTCGATGACTACCTATTGGCAAGAGATAGGACAAGAAGAGTCATCAAGCCACCTCATAGATTTGGGTATGTAGATTTGATAACTTATGCCTTAATCTCTGCAAGTGAGGTTCTAGACGAAGAACCCAGAGACCATAAGGAAGTTATGAGGAGTCGAAATAAGACTGAATGGCTGAAGGCCATGGATGATGAGATGTATGCAGTTGATAAAGCTGCATGAAGAAAGCTAGTTTATTCTCTGATGATAGAGTTTGTTCCAAGGTGGAGATTTGTGAGATATTAGATTGAACTCTATTTGGTTGAAGAGTAGCTTCTGGTTTGATAAGATTTATGCATTTCGTCGAAGTATGTTCACATGCTGGCGTCGAAGACCTACATACTGTAGTCGAAGTGTGTTCTAGTATGTGGGTGTCAAAATGCTAGGGTTGTTAGTATTTAGAACTAGGCCTGTTTGTTATGTCCAATAGTTTAAGTTAGCTTGTACCCTAAGTTATCTTATAATGGTTATTTGGGAAAAATCCCATTAGTTTAGTATGTTAGGTTTATTATAAATAACATACTAGTCTCTCACTATTGCATACTGCAAATTCAAATTTAGGGTGAGAGAAGGTTATTTGTTATTCTTGAGTACTTGTAATCTGATTTAAAGAGAAAGTAAAGAATAACAGTTAATAACCAAATCCTTGTTGTTAATCTTTTTTATCATCTTATCTACCCTTGAAGGTTTCCCTCTAATAAAGAAACCTATTATATTTTATTTCCAAGGCATCGTCTTCATAAGAGTTATTTTTTATATGCAAGAGTTGTCATTAGAGCAATTTTGAACACTTTAGAGTTATTTTTGAGTGGTAGGAATTATTGTAGAGTTGTTTAGAATTCCTTGGGAGCTCTGTCGAATTATAATTATATATTGTTATAAATTTTGACAAGTTAAGAGTATAGAATAAATTAATAAAAATATTTTGTTGAGATGTTTTGAATTCATAAAAATGTTATTTTCGATTCTTTTGAGTTTTTGACACAGTTGACTACTGTTGGGTAGCGTTAAGAACTGTTTGGCTTGATTTAAATGATTAAAAATAATTTTAATTGATTTTATTAATTTTGATGAGAGATGTTGTGTCTGATTACTATACTTTCTATTGAATACTTACTGATTTTATAAGTATATTGTTGTGGCGGTTAGATGGCGGTAAGTATGTGATATTGAAATGTTGAATGATATTGGTGTTGAATGATATTGATATTTTTGTTGTATTATGGGATAATAGTTCGAGTAGGGTGAACTATTATCGTGGGTCAATGCATGTTGTCTATTGTTGGGAGGGGAATTTAAACCTTATTTTGTGGTTGCATTGGCCTATTTTTAACATGAATTCATGATGTCGTTGTTGTTGATGAAAGATGCAAGTTACAATCTGATCAGGGTGGATTAGTAACTTGTCTTGAATATGAGCAGGGTGGAATCAGGATTCGAGCAGGGTGAACCTGGTTCCTGAGTGAACCAATTGTTGATGATATAGTACCACATGCATATGCATAGAGTTGCATAGATGATTTGCATTGCATAACGAGTCATATGTATATTTGTTGAGTTATAATTGTTGAGTTGCGATTGATTGGTGTGTTGGATGTAAGGATATAATTGATATACTGTGATTGAGATTGTGTAGAATATGTTATGTTAATATCCTACCTTATAGTATATGCCTTTGATTATTTATAGTTATTTATCACCCCTTCTATTTGGATATTGCCTTTACATGGGCATCGTGCAGATACTCAGGAGTAACACTGCTGAAGTAGGTAAACGATAGCTCTTGGAGTTATTTATTTATTTTGCCATTTTTACTAGTGGTACCTTGCTCTGATCATGTAACATCGGGTTGGAGATACACCCTTGAATTTATTCCTATGTCATTTATGTTGAAGTTAAAGATCATTTATATCGCAGAGGATTCCAAGTTGTTTTGAGTGGTTTGTTATAGCTTTTTTGATTATGCTATAAAGTTAAAATTTATGAGACTAAATGTCGCGAGTTGCATTGTTGTTGTTGAATGTTTTATTAATATTTCCGTTGCAATGATACCGTAAACTTTTAAGTGAACATGCGATGACAAGTATTTAAATGCCTTATTATATGAGTACTTGATCCAAATCAGATGAGTTGGAAGACTTGTAAACATCCCAGGTAAAAATATGTGTATTTAACTATTCTGTTGTAACCCGTGTTACGAAGCAGGTTATGTGTTTTGATGTGTGTGACACCCTACGTGATTAAAATTTATAATTAAATTACATGTTAATTTCATTGTGGGCTTCAAAGTTCAAAATAGTGGGACCATCAATCTCAAGTGCATACTATGGCCAAACTACTTTCAAACTTATATTGAGGCTAAACTCTACAAAGACCTAGAAAAATTGGGGCAAGACATGCCACAGACGGGAAACTCTCTTCATACTTTCAAAATGCTCGAGCAAGCTCTCTCATACATCAACAACCTTCGAGTTCGAAACGAGTATCGAGAAGTCATTCTGGCAAAACACCCTATCATTGTGTGACAAGTAGCCTTTTTACATAAGCAACCTTTCTAAGCCTTAATCGTCCATAACCCTTCACAGGGGCATCCGTTGAAAGCATTAATGTCATTAAAATCATTGTCATGCATTCATTAGGTCACTTTTCTCTAACATCATGCCAAGCATATCATCTAGCATGCTCCCATATCATGAATATAACATCTACAAAGCCAAATCTCACTTGGCATTTACCCCAAAAGCTCAATTACTCATTGACACTTCAAAGTCCAACATCCATTGATACATATCCGAGTTATTCATTACATGCATTGATCAATCATTACATTTCACACATCAATTAAAATGAACATCACATAAGCATAATCATTCATAACGTGCAAATAATCTGTCTTTCGCACTCTCCAACCGAAGTATAATTAAATAGGGGCAGCTGTCATTCTCCAATTTTACACGGGCTTCTTCATTATGTGTAGTTTTCATTTGAACATTTTAAATTAATGATTGAGTTGTCCTAGTGGTAGAGAGTTAAGAGCAAGGAGTTTCAAGTGAGTTAGAGCATGAGTTCGATTCCCGCATTTCACATCTAAGTGCTTTTTTTCCTTCTTTTATTTTCACCATCTTTTAAAAAAAATTTACCTTATTTTTTATTTTATTTTATTTTTACCTTTTTGCAATTACCACTACTTTTATTACTAGGTGTTATATTTATTAGAAATTATTATTACAATTTTAAATTTAATTTTCATTATTAGGTAGATTATTTCTATTAATTTATTACCATTTTTTAAATAATTTTTTTGTTATTATAAAAGACTAAAAAAATCAATAAAATAAAAACCAAAAGGATCAACCATTAAGAATCTTGCCAAATACATAGAGAATCAAATCAATTTCTGATTAAGTTATTCAGCTCTTAATCAATCAGCTTTAACTTGAATCAAATCATCAAAATTAGAATGAATTTCACATTTAAAACTTACAAATCTGATCAAACTATCCATCATGTTTCTAGACCTAAATCTTCACTATATAAATAAGTTGAGAATCCTGCACAAGGGAGGGAAAAAACCTAATTGCAGCAGCTCACTATCCTTAACAAAGTTCTCAGTTACATTAAACCTTTGAAGTTTCACACTGAAACTTTAAGGTTTCAAAACTCAGCCTCCCAAATCACATCCAAAACAACAGAGAGTAACATAAGCAGAAGATGAAGAACAAAAATAAGATGAGCTCTCCGTCGTTGGCCATATACACGACAATACCTCTCGTCGGATTCAAACTATTACCAATAAACGCTGCATCAACCGTACTAATCACAACATCCCTCACACGTTCTCCACACTTCATACCTCTATGAGCTGTAATCTTACTCCCTATATATTCAACTAACAGGAGTAACAACCCCATTCGATCCGCGAGCACCATGCCACACCGAACTTCACATCTCCACTGTCGTCGGCCATTTCAGCCACTGGTATGTAACCTCCACTCTTAGATCTTGTTTGTTGTTCATATCTTTGCACTTGATTTTTTGGTTACAAAGAGTGAAGAGATATGTGTTTCTCTTAGTTTGAAAATAGGGTGAATGTAAAAAAAAGAAAGAGATATAACGATTAACAGAGGAAAAGGGAAAGCAGAAAGTAACCATTTCTCTCTCTCTCTCTCTCTCTCTCTCTATCTATCTCTCTCTCTCTCTCTCTCTCTCTCTCTCTCTCTCTCTCTCTCTCTATCGCGCATGTTATGTGAAGGTAGAAAAATATAAGAAATGGAGGTTTGGATTGTGTTCATAGAAAACATTTCCATTTAGAAAATCTAAGCACTCAAATGATAATAGCTATAAAGATAATGAAGAGAAAAGGATGCAAGTATTTTATCCAGGTTTGCCGTTAAGTAGGAAACTCCTGTCCATCCCCGCATGGATAATTTTTCCTTATCCAAGGACTTAATACACTATAACCATACTGATTACACTTGCACGGGAAATCGCCGGTGACTAACACACAATGACATGTCTAGTGATCCAACCAGATATAATGTTCATTGACCCAATAGAATCCGATCCCTCAAGATCTCATACCAGGATTTCCTTTCAATTATATCCATTAGTGATCTTACAAGAGTCTGACCTTCACTCGATCCCCCTTTGATACATGACTACCTGTAATACGGTGGGAGAACTGACTTGGTGTTTTTGCGTTTTGTCACAATTATTGCGGATAGTAAGAGTCGCCACTGACTTTTCTTTTATCCAATAAAGGAAAGGGTGAAAAGAACGGGAAAGACCTTTTGAGAATTTTTCTTGAGTTCAGGGGGTAGGTTATGAAAAGGGAAGGTGTTAGCACCCCTTTCATCCGTAATTATCTACGGGCTCTTAATTTCTTGATCACATTGAAATGCTTTGTAAAATGTGTTTGTGATTTATTTCAAAAGTATTTTTGAAAAGTGCATTTGTTTAGGAGAACTTTGTAATGATTCTCGTCTCTATAAGAATGTATACAAAGTGTTGACTTTTAAAATATTTCATGGAGAGTATTGGTGTGTTTGGAAAATGTTTGTTTTGAAATGTTTATCAGCAAGCAACTACGAGCATTCTACCTACTCAAAAAGTCTTTGTTCTTTTCCTCCTCCTTTAGATAGTGTTGTCTCACCATTAGTTGGTAAGCAATCATATCATTGAATGTGAAGGGACGGACGTGGGTCATCGTATAGTCATAGAAGGTAACATTACCTTAGCAATGTATCATAAGGGTCTGTGATATGGTGGCAAAACCGACAGTTAATATTGGTTTGTGTTTTGTATTCGCAAATGTCGCGGTAAGCAAGAGTCGCCACCTACTTTTATTTCATCCAACAAAGGAAAAGGAAAAAGAACAAAAAAAACCTTTTTTCGAGATGTTTGAGTACGAGGGGTAGATTATAGAAAGGGAAGGTGTTAGCACCCTTTATATCCATGGTTTTCCATGGGCTCTTAGGTACTTGCTCATTTTGAAATTGCTTGTGTGTGTTTTGAAAAGTTTTTGTTTAACTTCGTGATAACCCTTGTATCTGTCCTCAAGAGTGTGACGAAGTCGTTTTTGAAAACTGTTTAAAAAAGTGTTTGTGAAAAAGTTTTGTTGTTTTTGAGAAAGTACTTAAGATTTTCTACCTACTCTGAAAAATATTGTTCGTTCTTGTTTCCTTTAGACAGCGCTATCCTACTATTAAGGAATTGGTAGCCCTATCGTTGGAGTTTTAAGGGACATTCGAAGGGACAAAATGTCACTAAAGGCAACAAGTAAGGATACCTTAGCATTTCGAAGGGACTATCATCATAAGATCATTTCTCATAGGCAACTCGAGGGACAATGAGGGACTATGATCTTTATGACGACTTTGAATTGCGGGTCATTGCTAAGACATCCCTGCGTTCGAGGGACATGACCATTATTTCCGAGGCAACCAAGTGAGGCAAACCCTAGGAGTGAGCATGTCCATGTGTGCTTTTTTCCCCAGTTAATTATCTTTGCACAATTAGGGTTATCTACCTTTTTAATCGTTGGTTTATCTTTCGCATACAATCCTAATGTCCATACATCTAGCAGTTTAATAGTTGCGGAAATTAAAGAGTGCGAGAAATTAAAGTCCTAACTCTTACAAGGTTTTTGGGCAGGTACAAATATTTGACTGAAAATAAAGATGCGGAAATTAAAACCCTAATTAATCTATTACAAACTTGAAACAATTACAATGATTTGAATTAAAAGAAAGTAAAGGCGCGCGCGACAAATTAAATACGAGAATAAACTAGAAGCCTAAAAAACCCTAATTAATTAAAAAATATTTTTGTGTATTTTTTATTGAGAAAATAATTTAATTACAAACTAAGCCTAATTTTCTAATTAATTTTAATTAAAAAAACAATTAAGTGAATCTAATTAACCTAATTTATTTTCAACAAAATCAATTTAAAAAAAAACCTAATTCTATATTTTTTTGTGATTTTATATTTTATATAAAAAATGATTTTTTGTTGTTTTTTGATTTAATAAAAAAAGGTTTTCTGTTGTAAAAAAATGATTAAATAAATAAATAAAATAAAAAAAGAAATTAAAAAGAGTGATTTGGGCCTGGTATTGCTGAGTAACCAGGGGGGTGAATTACTGATTTTTGTTGGGCCCAAGATGCCAGCCCAAACAATAATGTATGATTCAGTGCAGTCAGATCCGGTAGGTCCACCGTGCGCTGCTCTCCACTGAGCGCTAGATCTGGATCTAAGGATGATCCTGTAACACCCTGTTTTCAATTAATTGATTTATTTAAATTTGGGAATTTATTTTATTAGAATTAATAAAATAAAAAGAATTATTTAATTTGGAGTATTTGAGGAAAATAAAAGAAATAAGGAATATTGGAATTTTTATGTTATTGGGCTTAGATGTTGTTAGTAAAGAGTGGGGGTGCAGAGAAATAAAGTTATGTTTGGGACTTAGGCCATTTTCTCATTTTTGGTTTTCACGTAAGAACAGAAGTTGGAATTTGGGAAAATAGAGCTCTTAAGGTACGAGGAACGGAGAACGAAGAACACCGCCCAAGAACTCAAAGCTGCTAATTGATAAGGTAAGGGGGGTTTATACTCGATTTATATTTGTTTATGGGTTTATGTACGGTTGATTCGGGTAATCGTAGGAAATCCCAATTGTTAGATGTTTCTAGGGATCGATAACCGTAGGACTGAACCTTGTTAGAAAAGGGTTAGGTTCCCAATTTTTATGAATCGATTAAGAGTTTTAGGTCCCAAATGAGGAATTGGGAGTATATATCATGATCGTGAATTTACCTTGGAAGTTGTAGGGATAATCTCAGTGTCAGTAGAATTCCCCAAAAGGACGGTTAATCCCCGATTAAGGTTATTATAATAATTGTTGGTAACTTGGATATTGTGGTGTTGTTGCGAATTGTACAACCTCGATGCGTTAGGTACTGAAATGCGCATTTTGGCGGACGTTTCCCCGCGTTTGGACTGCTGTTTCTGAGCTGCTGCAGGTTCAGGAAAATCCTGTACGCGCTCAGCAACACGGGCCGTGTTGCACAACACGGGTGCCCGTGTTGCTCTTCTGAGTTGGAAGAGGGTGTGCTTCTGGTTGCACGACACGGGCCGTGTTGCACAACACGGGTGCCCGTGTCAGATCCCCTGTACTGATAGAAATAAAATGTGCGTTTTTCTGGACGTGCTGCACAACACGGGCCGTGTTGCACAACACGGGTGCCCGTGTTGCTCTGCTGTGATGATTTTCTGAATTTTTGGTTTCAGTGTTTTGATGTTGGATTTTTATTGCCATGCTTTTAGATATGTTATTGAGCATGAATTATGATATAATTGATATGATTGATGTTTAAATAGTATGCTGAGTGGTTACATGCTATTCATATCATGTTATGTTTGATATTGTTGATGTGCATGATATGTTGATCGATGTTCATAGTATGCTGAGTGTTACATACTTACATATCATGTTGCATTTGTTAATTCCCATTGTGTGGAATTAACATGGTGGCCAATATACGTGTCCGCGATTTAATGGAACGTTGAGGTGGTAGCCGTGTCCGCGATATAATGGAACGGTGAGTTATCCGTGACCCGCGATTTAATGGGACGGTGAAGTGGTACCACATGCATGGGTGTGTTGCATTACTCGAATATAACATGAATGGATGATTTTTTCCAATGTTATATTTGATTGTTTGTATGCACGTATGATTTGATAAATGGTTGATGATGTTTGGTGAATATTTGCAAATATGAAAGGCAATATGTCGTGGATATATGAATTGTAAAGGTTTTGTAACTATGAAATATGCTAATTATTGGGTGATGCTTATGATTTCGTGAATTGATTGTTATGAATGTATAACCAAATGTATATTTGAGAAGCTCACCCTTACTGTTGAATATTTCAGATTGAGGAGCTTCGCTCAGGTGCTTGGCGAAGGCTTGTCGTGTCTAGTTTAGTTTCGTTTTAGTGTGTCCGGGTCATGCTCTGATAGTTGTAACTCCGGGAACGTTTGGTTGTCGAGCTGCTTTAGTCAGACTCGTTTATTTCCTTTTAATTGTTATAATATGACGTTGACTTTTCCAGGTGTTAATCCCTGATGATTTTGGAAAATATTATAACATTTGATTTGATTAAATAAATTATTCCGCTGTGTAGACATGTATGAGTTACCACTAAAATTATGCATGACAGGAATTTATTTTATTAAAAGAGAATTGTAGCATTCCTCGATTATTACATGTACTCTGAGTTTATAATTTTAATTAATTGCGAAAATTTTATTCGGGGTTTTTAGAGGGTGTTACAATAGTGGTATCAGAGCATAGTCGGTCGTTGTGACCAGAGTCTTGAGTCAGTCATTCCTTTGTATGCGATTAGTGTAAGGCAACACTGTCGATACTGTATTCTGATGTGGAGTATGTTTTAATTCTCAGGAATATGGCTGGAAGAGGTAATGGACGAAATGATGCTGCACTCGCTGAGGCTTTGGGGATGTTAGCTGGTGTACTTGCTGGAAACCCAACTGGAGGCGTGATTGGTGCTGATAGGCAATTGGGAAATTTCCAAAGGAACAATCCTCCGTTGTTCAAAGGTACACATGACCCTGAAGGTGCTCAGAAGTGGCTGAAGGAAATCGAAAGGATTTTCCGTGTGATTGATTGTGCTGAAGATCTGAAAGTCAGATATGGTACGCATATGTTGGCAGAAGAGGCCGACGACTGGTGGGTTGCCACAAGGACTGAAATGGTTCAAGATGGAGAGGCACTGTCTTGGGCTAACTTCAGAAGGGCTTTTCTGAGGAGGTACTTTCCTGAAGATGTTCGGGGAAGAAAGGAAATTGAGTTTTTGGAGCTTAAGCAGGGCAATCTGACTGTTAGTGAGTATGCTACTAAGTTCACTGAGCTGGCGAAGTACTATGCTCACTACAACAATGATGAGGCTGGAGAATTCTCTAAGTGTATCAAATTTGAGAATGGTCTCCGAGATGAGATTAAGCAGGGAATCAGGTACCAGCGTATTCGTAGATTTTCTGATCTGGTGGATTGTAGCAGGATCTTGGAAGAAGATATTACCAAGAATAGGTCGTCTCACTCTCGTGGGGCTGTTGACAAAAGAGGAAAGCAACATATGGACCGTGGCAAGCCATATGGTAGAGATAACCAGAGAGCAGGCGGTTGGAAAAGGCCTAGTGGGGGAGATTCTAAGGCTCCTATCAGATGCTACAGGTGTGGTGAGTCTGGTCATCACATTCGAGATTGCAAGAGTGATGAGAAGAAGTGCTATAAATGTGGAAAGGCTGGTCATTTGTCTATTGATTGCAAAGGGAAGTCTGTTACTTGTTACAATTGTGGCGAAGAAGGTCACATTCGTCCGCAGTGTCCTAAGCCTAGAAAGGATCAGTCAGGTGGAAAAGTGTTTGCCTTGTCTGGATCTGAGACTACTCCAGAGGATCGATTGATTAAAGGTACGTGTTTTATTCATGGCACACCTTTAGTTGCAATTATTGATACTGGTGCAACTCATTCTTTCATTTCTTTGGATTGTGCTGAGAGGTTGAAACTGGACATATCTGGTATGCGAGGTAGCATGGTTGTTGATACTCCTGCATCGGGTTCAGTGACAACTTCACTTGTATGTAGGAATTGTCCTATTGAGATTTTTGGTAGAAGTTTCGGTATGGATTTAGTGTGCCTACCACTTGAACAAATTGATATTATCCTTGGGATGAACTGGTTGGAATTCAACAGGGTTCATCTGAACTGTTTTGCTAAGACGGTGATTTTCCCAGAAGCAGTTGGTGTCGAGAATTTGACTATGACTGCTAGGCAGGTACAAGAAGCAATAGAAGATGGTGCTAATGTGTTTATGTTGCTTGCTTCATTAGATGCAATAGGAAAGGTCAGGAGTGTGGAATTGCCAGTGGTGTGTGATTTTCCAGAAGTCTTTCCGGATGATGTTGGTGAGTTACCTCCTGAGAGAGAAGTGGAATTCTCTATAGATTTGATTCCTGGTACGAGACCGGTGTCAATGGCGCCATATCGTATGTCTGCGTCTGAGTTGACTGAATTGAAGAGTCAGTTGGAAGATTTACTGGAGAAGAAGTTTATTCGTCCAAGTGTTTCACCTTGGGGTGCTCCGGTATTGTTGGTTAAGAAGAAAGAAGGTTCTATGAGACTGTGTGTTGATTACAGGCAATTGAACAAGGTAACCATTAAGAATCGGTACCCATTACCGAGGATTGATGATTTAATGGATCAACTAATTGGAGCTAGTGTATTCAGTAAGATTGACTTGAGATCGGGATATCATCAGATTCGTGTGAAAGCGGAAGATATTCAAAAGACTGCTTTTCGAACGAGGTATGGGCATTATGAATATTCTGTTATGCCGTTCGGGGTTACTAATGCACCTGGTGTTTTCATGGAATATATGAACAGGATTTTTCACCCGTATCTGGATAAGTTTGTTGTAGTTTTTATTGATGACATTCTGATTTATTCCAAGAATGACGAAGAACATGCGGAACATCTCAGAATTGTGTTAGAGTTGTTGAAAGATAAGAAGTTGTATGCAAAGTTGTCCAAATGTGAGTTCTGGCTGAGTGAAGTTAGTTTTCTTGGACATATGATTTCTAAGAATGGTATTGCAGTAGATCCTACAAAAGTAGAAGCGGTATCTCAGTGGGAAGCGCCGAAGACTGTTTCTGAAATCAGAAGTTTTCTTGGTCTTGCAGGTTATTACAGAAAGTTTATCGAAGGATTCTCAAAGTTAGCATTGCCGTTGACGAAATTGACTCGTAAAGGACAAGCGTTTATTTGGGATTCTGATTGTGAGAAAGGTTTCCAAGAATTGAAACGGAGATTGACTAGTGCTCCTATTCTGATTTTGCCGAATCCGGTGGAATCTTTTGTGGTCTATTGTGATGCATCTCTGTTGGGTCTAGGTGGTGTTTTAATGCAGAATCAACAGGTAGTTGCGTATGCTTCGAGACAGTTGAAGGTTCATGAAAGGAACTATCCTACTCATGACTTAGAGTTGGCAGCAGTTGTGTTTGTCTTGAAATTGTGGAGACATTATCTGTACGGTTCGAGATTTGAAGTGTATAGTGATCATAAGAGTTTGAAGTATCTTTTCGATCAGAAAGAGCTCAATATGAGGCAAAGAAGGTGGTTGGAATTTCTCAAGGATTATGATTTTGGTTTGAATTACCATCCTGGTAAGGCAAATGTGGTTGCAGATGCTTTGAGCAGGAAATCCTTGCATATGTCTATGATGATGGTTCGTGAATTGGATTTAATTGAACAATTCCGAGATTTGAGTTTAGTTTGTGAAAGTACTCTGAAGTGTGTTCGTTTGGGTATGTTGAAACTTACTAGTGGTATTCTAGAAGAGATCAGGATCGGGCAAAAATCTGATGTTAATTTAGTTGATAAATTGACATTGATCAACCAAGGTCAGGGTGGCGAGTTTAGAATTGATGAAAATGATGTTATGAGATTTGGTGATAGAGTTTGTGTTCCTGATGTCGCAGAAATCAAGAAGAGTATATTAGAGGAAGGACATCGCAGTGGGATGAGTATTCATCCGGGTGCCACGAAAATGTATCATGATTTGAAGAAATTGTTTTGGTGGCCGGGAATGAAAAAGGAAATAGCGGAATTTGTGTATGCATGTTTAATCTGTCAGAAATCGAAGATTGAGCATCAGAAGCCGTCTGGATTTATGCAACCAATGTTTATTCCAGAATGGAAGTGGGATAGTATTTCTATGGATTTTGTATCTGGGTTGCCGAGGACTCCTATGAATTGTGAAGCAATATGGGTCGTTGTGGATAGGTTGACTAAGTCTGCTCATTTTATACCGGTGCGAATGGATTACTCAATGGAGAGATTGGCACAGTTATATATTGAGAAAATAGTGAGTTTGCATGGAGTTCCTTCTAGTATTGTGTCGGATAGAGATCCGAGGTTCACTTCGAAATTTTGGGAAGGATTACAGAAGGCTTTGGGTACTAAATTGAGGTTGAGTTCAGCTTACCATCCTCAGACTGATGGACAGACGAAGAGGACGATCCAATCGTTGGAAGATTTATTGCGTGCTTGTGTTTTAGAGCAGGGTGGAGCTTGGGATAGCTATTTGCCATTGATTGAATTTACTTATAACAATAGTTACCATTCGAGTATTGGTATGGCTCCGTTTGAGGCATTGTATGGCAGACGGTGTAGGACACCTTTGTGTTGGTATGAATCTGGAGAGAGTTCGGTAGTTGGGCCAGAGATTGTTCAGCAGACTACTGAAAAGATCAAATTGATTCAAGAGAAGATGAGAGCTTCTCAGAGTCGTCAGAAAAGTTATCATGATAAGAGGAGAAAGAATTTAGAATTCAGTGCTGGAGATCATGTGTTTATGAGAGTTACTCCGATGACGGGTATTGGTCGGGCGTTGAAGTCTAAGAAGTTGACTCCGCGTTTTATTGGTCCGTTTCAGATTACGGAAAGAGTTGGAGAAGTTGCTTATCGTATTGCTTTACCTCCGAGACTTGCGAATTTGCACGATGTTTTTCATGTTTCTCAGTTGAGGAGATACATTCCAGACCCATCTCATGTAATCCAAATAGATGATGTACAGGTGAGAGATAACCTGACAGTAGAAACATCGCCTATGAGGATAGAAGATCGGGAAGTGAAACAGTTAAGAGGTAAAGAGATAGCATTAGTGAGGGTTGCTTGGGGAGGTCCAGCAGATGGAAATATCACTTGGGAGCTGGAGAGCCAGATGAAAGAGGCTTATCCGGAGCTGTTCGTCTAAGGTATGTTTTCGAGGACGAAAACTCTTTTAGTGGGGGAGAGTTGTAACACCCTGTTTTCAATTAATTGATTTATTTAAATTTGGGAATTTATTTTATTAGAATTAATAAAATAAAAAGAATTATTTAATTTGGAGTATTTGAGGAAAATAAAAGAAATAAGGAATATTGGAATTTTTATGTTATTGGGCTTAGATGTTGTTAGTAAAGAGTGGGGGTGCAGAGAAATAAAGTTATGTTTGGGACTTAGGCCATTTTCTCATTTTTGGTTTTCACGTAAGAACAGAAGTTGGAATTTGGGAAAATAGAGCTCTGAAGGTACGAGGAACGGAGAACGAAGAACACCGCCCAAGAACTCAAAGCTGCTAATTGATAAGGTAAGGGGGGTTTATACTCGATTTATATTTGTTTATGGGTTTATGTACGGTTGATTCGGGTAATCGTAGGAAATCCCAATTGTTAGATGTTTCTAGGGATCGATAACCGTAGGACTGAACCTTGTTAGAAAAGGGTTAGGTTCCCAATTTTTATGAATCGATTAAGAGTTTTAGGTCCCAAATGAGGAATTGGGAGTATATATCATGATCGTGAATTTACCTTGGAAGTTGTAGGGATAATCTCAGTGTCAGTAGAATTCCCCAAAAGGACGGTTAATCCCCGATTAAGGTTATTATAATAATTGTTGGTAACTTGGATATTGTGGTGTTGTTGCGAATTGTACAACCTCGATGCGTTAGGTACTGAAATGCGCGTTTTGGCGGACGTTTCCCCGCGTTTGGACTGCTGTTTCTGAGCTGCTGCAGGTTCAGGAAAATCCTGTACGCGCTCAGCAACACGGGCCGTGTTGCACAACACGGGTGCCCGTGTTGCTCTTCTGAGTTGGAAGAGGGTGTGCTTCTGGTTGCACGACACGGGCCGTGTTGCACAACACGGGTGCCCGTGTCAGATCCCCTGTACTGATAGAAATAAAATGTGCGTTTTTCTGGACGTGCTGCACAACACGGGCCGTGTTGCACAACACGGGTGCCCGTGTTGCTCTGCTGTGATGATTTTCAGAATTTTTGGTTTCAGTGTTTTGATGTTGGATTTTTATTGCCATGCTTTTAGATATGTTATTGAGCATGAATTATGATATATTTGATATGATTGATGTTTAAATAGTATGCTGAGTGGTTACATGCTATTCATATCATGTTATGTTTGATATTATTGATGTGCATGATATGTTGATCGATGTTCATAGTATGCTGAGTGTTACATACTTACATATCATGTTGCATTTGTTAATTCCCATTGTGTGGAATTAACATGGTGGCCAATATACGTGTCCGCGATTTAATGGAACGTTGAGGTGGTAGCCGTGTCCGCGATATAATGGAACGGTGAGTTATCCGTGACCCGCGATTTAATGGGACGGTGAAGTGGTACCACATGCATGGGTGTGTTGCATTACTCGAATATAACATGAATGGATGATTTTTTCCAATGTTATATTTGATTGTTTGTATGCACGTATGATTTGATAAATGGTTGATGATGTTTGGTGAATATTTGCAAATATGAAAGGCAATATGTCGTGGATATATGAATTGTAAAGGTTTTGTAACTATGAAATATGCTAATTATTGGGTGATGCTTATGATTTCGTGAATTGATTGTTATGAATGTATAACCAAATGTATATTTGAGAAGCTCACCCTTACTGTTGAATATTTCAGATTGAGGAGCTTCGCTCAGGTGCTTGGCGAAGGCTTGTCGTGTCTAGTTTAGTTTCGTTTTAGTGTGTCCGGGTCATGCTCTGATAGTTGTAACTCCGGGAACGTTTGGTTGTCGAGCTGCTTTAGTCAGACTCGTTTATTTCCTTTTAATTGTTATAATATGACGTTGACTTTTCCAGGTGTTAATCCCTGATGATTTTGGAAAATATTATAACATTTGATTTGATTAAATAAATTATTCCGCTGTGTAGACATGTATGAGTTACCACTAAAATTATGCATGACAGGAATTTATTTTATTAAAAGATAATTGTAGCATTCCTCGATTATTACATGTACTCTGAGTTTATAATTTTAATTAATTGCGAAAATTTTATTCGGGGTTTTTAGAGGGTGTTACAGATCCACTGGCTGGATTTGGAGGGTGTACGCTAGCTTTCATGGGTAGTGCACGCTGGATCCTGTGAAGAAATAATGGAAAAATGCAAAAGCTCACGCCTGGGATCGAGCCCAGGACATTAGCTTCATACCTCTCTCCCTTGACCAACTGCGCTAGCTTGTTCATTTGTCAACATAATAATATAAATACAATATATTAAATGAAAAGTCAATGCCATAGGAAAATACACGAGATTCAAAACCGACCAGTGGGAGTTAGCCACCTCATCGTCTCTTTCCTCAGAGCATCATCTTTGATGCCAACCCTTTACCTACGAATAAAACTGTCACTAAAGGCTATAGTGACAGTTTTTATCCATAGCTACAAACCTGCAACAATTGAAAATGCAATACAAGCCAAATAAATTCTAACTAAGGGCATAGGACAATCAGAAATCGTGCCATGAGTTCATTGGTGCCCATGATTTGGTCTAATTTTGCCTATATAGGGAAGCCCCAAAACGAGCTTGGAAACCCTAAGAATAGCAACCTTTAATTCTTGCAATTAAAACTCAATTAAACCATCCAGATAGCATCAAAACCTTATAACAAACATGAATGTATGATTAAATTTCAATGAAAACGCACATACATATGTAATCGAGAATAAAAAAAAGGGGAAGAACCAGTCATATACCTTGCGATTCTTGGCGTTTTATTGCTTGAGAATGATTGGGATAACTTCACTACACACCCAGGAATTGATTTCTGGCTTTGAATCACCTTGAATGGTCCTGTGGAATGAAATCCGATCCTAACTTTTTTTGGCCAAAACTGAATTTTATTCTGATGATTTTCACGTCCAAAACCTTGTTCTCTTGCCTTGGTTGTGTTGTGTATATGTATTGGAATCAGTTAGGTCAACAAAAATAGATTGAATCTTGAATAATTATGGAGAAAAGATCTTGATTAATCCTTGCATTATTTGTTTCCAAAATAAGCCAAATCATGCCATTCTTGCTCCAATCACACCTTGCACGATTTGATGTTGATATGCCAGCATATATCATCTCATTCAATGCCAAAATCATTCCAAAAGCAACTTACATGATTTATTTTGATTTTATTTGATTTTATTTGAATTTTAAATGAATAAAATCATAATAAATCAAATAAATAATTTAATGAGGCATGGATTGGTTCATGGGTCGTGGACCATGTTAGGAATAAGATACAAGCATAAAAAGTTGGGCCCATTTGAAGAAAAATGCATTTTGGGCAAGGTTGACTTTGTGCAAATTTCTAAAAATGGCCAATTTTAACAATGCACGTCTCTCTCAATTTTGACCCTAAGAGGGTGTTCTTGGAATTTTTAGAAATCTTAGGATGTCCTTTAAACAAACCTTTTGGTCTCATCTCAATTGGACCATCCATGTTCATGTAAGGAGCTTTGACCCAAAAGGTGTTTTTGTTGACTTTTTGAAATGACCTATAATGTCTGAATTCATATCTTTTCATGAGTGCATTTTTGAACTTAAGGGATGATGATGAGTTATAGGGAATCTAATTCTCTTCAAAATTAGCCTTGGATGAGAAATTTCTGATAAAGTATGAGAAAGTTATGCCTGGTCAAAGTTTGGTTGACTTTTCCTATAGAAACCCTAATTTAGCAACTTTTGAGTTTTGATGAATTTGGGGAATTCCTTGAGGAATCATGATTGAACCTTGATCAAATGATGGATGTTACTCCAAAATTTTGATGTTGACCAAAAATCTTGAAGTTTGACTGCATGAGGGTCACAATTGACTTTTGACCAAATATAGTTGATTTTTAGGCATTTGAGCAGTTGACCGAGCAAACTTGTTGTGCAAGGCAGGAAACTTGACATGGGCGATCTTGATAACATATTAGGGTAATGGAGACCAATTGGGACCCTTGGAACTCAAATATCTTAATGAAAATGGAAACCCTAGTTTGAGATTCATTGCTTTAGGAGAGAGTTTGTCTGGTCAATCCTTAGGCATCCTTGGGCAAGTTAAGGACTTCAATGAGCATGTTTTGAATAAAATGAGAAGGCAAATTTTGGAGTACAACAGCTGACCCTATTCAATCTTCTTAAACCTGAGGATATAGATTGGCTGGTATGCCTTTCGTGATCTGAAGGTAGAAGATGATTGAACACTAGAGTGCCCAAAAATTTGCACTCGCATGAAGTAATACTGATTGGTGATATCGGGAATGGGCTTACAGGTTCCATTTGGAAGTCGATAGAGAATTGTTGGAGATGGGATTAAAGATTCCATCCAGAAAAGATATCGGTTTCCTAAGATATTCCTTTGCGAGAATTCCTATACCTGCCGTTGAGGAAGACTTCGTCGCAGAATGTTGATTTATGTCTTGGGAAATAGAGTATATGAGCTTCAGTTGTCCATTACTCTACTGGGGAATTAACTCCTGATTGAAGAAGTGGATGTAAACTGCATATCTGGTCAGGGTCTAGGATGCACAGCGACTTACTGGGGAAATGTGAAATCGACCGTAACTGGTCGGGTCCAAATCTTACAGTGTTGTAAACTGTTGTCCGGAGATAAGAGAGAAGGAACTTGGATACTAGGGTTGCTTCGAAATGAAAGCCTGGATAGTAGGGCTATGAGAAGGAACATGGGTCGTAGGGTTACTTCGAGATGAAATCCTGGATAGTAAGGCTATGGGAAGGAACCTGGATAATAGGGTTACTTCAGAATGAAAGCCTGGATAGTAGGGCTGTGAGAAGGAACCTGGGTCGTAGGGTTACTTCGAGATGAAAGCTTGGATAGTAGGGCTGTGGAAAGGAACCTGGATAGTAGGGTTACTTCAAGATGAAAGCCTGGATAGTATGGCTTATGGGAAGGAACCTGGATAGTAGGGCTACTTCCAAATGAAAGTCTGGATAGTAGGGCTTATGGAAAGGAACCTGGATAGTAGGGTTACTTCAAGATGAAAGCCTGGATAGTAGGGCTTATGGGAAGGAACCTGGATAGTAGGGTTACTTCAAGATAAAAGCCTGGATATTAGGGCTTATGGGAAGGAACCTGGTGTTGTACCCCAAAATATCCCCTCTCATTTATCAAATATTTTCTCACAAGATCTCCTTGGATTCAAGACTGCATAAGGATTGATCAGCTCAAGACACCTCCTTAAGCACTGATGATTGAAATTAGGTTTCGAGATTTCACAAGGATAATTTAAATTTAAATGCCTCCTATGAATTTTATGGACCATTATGGACCCCCAAGATTACTCATGTCAAGTTTCAAGCCTTGGATCACATTTTTGCTCAATCAATTGAACAGTTGACCTAAAAATCAGTTGTATTGGGGAAAATGTCAACTGTGGCCAATTTATAGTCAAACTTTATAATTTTTGATCCATATAAACATTATGAACTCATATGTATCATTTTATCAAGTTTTTACCATAATTCCTCAAGAAATTTGATCAGATCATCAAAAAGGCAAAACCGTCAAAATTAGGGTTTTGACTGAGAAAGGGCAATTTTTGATTTTTGACCTAGAAAATGGTTAATTAGTTTGAGGCATGATCTCAAGAGCCCAATTGCATAGTTTTTACCTAATGGCATGACTCAAAATATTTCTCAAGATCAATTGGATTGATAGTTGATTTTCAGTCAACTGATCAAAAGTCAATTGTACACTAAAAAGTCAAACTTTGACTTTTTGGTCAAAATCAAGTGTCAAAGATCATAATTCATCAAAACATGTGAAAATATGAAACTTGTTCATCAAAAAATAAAAAAGTCAAGATTTCATTTTGAAAAGTCAAAGTTTTCAAACTTAGAAATTTTTCTAAGTGTTGAAAACTTCATGTTTTTTCACAACTTTTAGCCAATTTTTCACCATGATGCAAGATGATTCAAAAGAAACTTTCAACATGAAAGCTGTATATCTCCATGAGATCTAAAACATTTCTTTACACAACTTCTCCTAGAAATGCATGGATATCATGTTATTAATCCATTAAGTCATGGTCATGAAACTAAACACTTAGTGAAAATTTGCCCTAGTTTAGGCAGGATTTTGACCTAACTTTATGGAATTTTTTCATATAGTTCCAAGGGGAATTTTCAAAAGTGATTCAAAGAGGGGTTGTAGATAACATTTCAAGCTTTCCAAAATGTCCAAGAACTCCTTGAGATAATTCTTGATCAAGGAGAATCGAAGAGAGGAAGTTAGGGTTTCAAATTGGAATTATAGGTCGTTTTGTGATGAACAAAATTCAAATCTCAAACCTATGCTGCATAATATTTTCTTTGCAGGCATAAAACTTGTTAGGAACTCCATAATTAAATGCTTTCACAACTGTTAGAGGCTCAACTCAAGCATTCAATGCAATGCCCATGCTTTATATCCATTTTAGGAAGAAAGTGCACCATGCCATTTTGAAAAAGTAGCTTTATACACAAAACTCGTTCTTGAGCCTTGCAATTGTTTTCTTCTGATCATACACGACCTATAACTCAAAAGAAGTTTGTCTCAAGACTCAAAATCACTCAGCCCATGCTTGTACTTCATCTTGGAACCATACTCCCACTTTTCTTCAAAATCAAGTAACATAGCAATCAACCTAGATCTTATACTTCTGACCCTCTCAAGCACTCAAAGCCTTCTCCTTACTTATGCACAAGTTATTTGCATTAAAACACACGCACAAGCCCAAAAACTCTCAAGAACTCAGAGTTATAACATATACTTCCATTCTTGCATAACCTGACCAAAAGCTTGAAACTCATATCTCCCTCGTGCGTTTTCAAGCCTTTTGGTTCTTAAAGCTTCTAAACATCATTTAGAACTCATCCCACACCCTGTTACAAGACTGTAACACCATTAACACCATCCTCCATTTTCAAAAACAGAGCTTTGCACTTGGACTTCTCCAGCACGATTCAACCATCTCCAGTACAAACTAAATATTACATTAGCTTCCTGGGACCTCAGTGGAGCTATTCTGATCATCACAACACCTTGAGGAGTGCTCAAACTCAGAATATGATTTCCAGTTTTGAGGTAAGTTTCCTTAACTTGGAACTCTTCATACAAGCATCATTAATGGTTCATTTGTGAATAAGAAATGTAGATATCATTGTCTTGAAGCTAACCATGTCTTTAGATTTCATTATTATTGCTTGAATAGTTAGAATTTTGAATCTGAACATCCTGGAAAAGTCAGGTTAGAATTTGGTACCATTCAAAATTCATGCTCATCTTTGATTTATAGTTTTAATAATTTATATTTCTGGAATCATTGTGAAATTTGGAACAAGTTTGATGTTTACATTTTTGCAAATGAATGAGAAATGAGCAAGTTGCAGATATTCAGGCTGAAGGTTGAAGATGAAGTTATAACATGGGCTTGTTTTGTCTTAAGTTTATTGATTGTTGCATAATGAACGGATGAAACAGGCCACTACAATGGTACAACAAGCGCGCGCGTATTAGGAAGGTCCTGGGTTCGAGCCCCAGCGTGACCTTTTGCTTTTTTTTCCCACATTTTCTTCATTTTTTGGCTGAATCAGGCGCTTGGGCCTAACTTTTTTTTTCTTATTTCATACTCCCTGTTTTACTTTCTAACCCCTGACTTTAATATTTTATTTTATTTTTTATTTTTCTTTATTGTTATTATTATTACTATTATTGTTATTATTATTATTATTATTACTAATATTTTTTTTTGTTACTAATAAAAATCTAAAAAAAAAATATTTGTATTTTATTATTTATATTTATTTAGTTCATTTTTCTTCATAAAACAAAAGAATAAAAAACATTTTTCTTTAATAAATTAATTTATTTTTGTTTAAATACTTAGATAATAAAATTTAATTATTATTATATTATTTTGTAAATTAAAATCCATTTAGAATTAATATTTTTTTATTATTTATTATTTAATTGTTTTTATTAAACTCACAAAAACCCTAAGAACTTGTTTTTTTCTTTAATAAATTCATTTCTTTTATTTAAACTTAATCTTAATTTTTTCTTTTTAGTTAGTTATTTTTATTTTAGTTAATTCAGTCAAAAACCCTTTTCATAAAAAACAAACAAGAATCATATCTCTTTTTACATTTACATTCTAGCATTTTTACTTATTTAATTTTGTACATTGATTCAGATTCAATATGGTTGTAATAATTATTTAGATTTAATTTCTTGCAAATTCCCCATTTGTAATTTGTACACCCCCTCCCCTAAATCATGTAATAGCTTAGTATTTTTATTTTCTGCAATTTAAATGCTTTATATACAAATGCTAGTAATTGGGGTTTTGTATGGAAAGATTAAAATCAATGCTTAGAAAATCCTAATTCAAAGACAAATCAAGCATGTAAATCAAAACACTTGCACACAAACACCCCTAGGGTAAATCCACTTTGTTGCCTTACAAAACTGGCTATATTATGCATGTGAGGTATCCTAGCAAAAAAACAAACAAAATACAAGATCATAGTCCCTCGATGACGCTATCCATGTTTCCTTTCAAAATGATCTTAGTCCCTAAAGAAAATGCTAAGATGTCTTGCAATATTTCTAATCATGGTTATATGATGACCCACACCCGTCCCTTTTACATCCAAAGATAGGGTTTCTTACAAAATAAATGGTAAGATAACAATGTCAAAGGAAAGAGGAAATAAACATGAAAGAATTTTGAGTAGGTAGAATGTTCCTAGTTACTTGCTCAATTTCAAAACCAAAAAACATCCTTGCTATTTTAAAAACAAACACTAACACTTTCAAAAACATCTTTCAAACTTGAAAGCATTTTAAAAGGATCAAACACTTTGTATACATTCTTACGAACGAGAATCATTACAAAGTTTTCCTAAACAATGACACCTTTTCAAAATACTTTCAAAAACCACACGAAGCATATTTTCAAACAAAAGCAAGTGATCTAGCAAGTAACTAAGAGCCCATGGAAAACCATGGATGAAAAGGGTGCTAATACCTTCCCTTTTCATAATCTACCCCCCGAACTCAAGAAAACATCTCAAAGGTCTTTCCTGTGCTTTTTTACCTTTCCTTTTGGATAAAAGAAAAGTCGGTGGCGACTCTTGCTAACCACAATATTTGCGATCAAACGCAAAACACCCAAGTCAGTTCTCCCACCGTATCATAGAACTGGCAACTCTGCTGGGGAAATTTTAAAAGTGCGGTTACCTTAGGTTTAGATCATATTTACTTGCTTTCATTGTTTGACTTGTATGCTTTACATTTTGGTTCTTTATTTGGGTTTGAATCCTCTACCCGGATTTGGGATACCTTATAGGTAAGTAGAAATACATTGTGGAAACTATGTGGGGTATACCGACATGGTATAAGCAATAACTACGTTAGTGTGACATATTTGTGGGTACCGGTAGCCCTTGAGTAGTCAAGGAGAATACAGAGCCGCTGAGTGATGTCATGAAACACTAACTAACTTCTAGAACCTTTACTTGACCAACTTGGCCATTAGGACGTAGTGAGATGAACGACTTTGGTGTAGTCAGAATTTGGTAGATACTTGATACTACACTCATTGAGGTTTGGTTTTTTGGGATATTTCGATCACCATTAAAGAGTCTTATGCTGAAACAATGCCCAAGGAAACAAACCAGTGATATTGAGCTCCTTAGAACCCAGTTACTATTGCTAGGACAGGTTGAGCCAACTAAACTTCTAGAGGGTACTTACCTATGAGACTCCCTGCAAGCCTAAACCTAAGGACTTGTTTGCTTTTTTTGTTTATAGCTACTTGTACATAACATCATAAACATTATACTCATACTTACTAACCATTTCAAGGATTTTGGGATTTATCTTTGTTCTGTTTTGTAGGACATGGATTTTATTCGCAGTAAAACCATTCAAGTCAATCTTGTAAGGATCCCTCCTCAACTTAAAGAGCTAGCATCAATAATTCCTGAAAATTCTCCATTTACCAAAAGACATAGTCGCCTCCTAAACTCGGTCACCTCCAACACTGATGAGGACATGATGAAGGTGCTCTTCCAGTTCTTTGATCCTTTACACCATTGCTTCACATTTCCCGATTATCAACTTATGCCAACTTTGGAAGAATTCTCCTAACTCTTGAGGATTCCCATTCTCAATAAACTACCTTTCAATGGTACGGAAAGAGATCCAAAGCCAAAAGAGATTGCTCAAGCTCTACACTCGCAACCATCTGATATCACAACTAATTAGGAAACAAGGAGTGGTGTCAAAGGTTTCTTAGTAAAGTTCTTGTTTGAGAAATCCCAACTGTTGGAACTCTTTGGATTTGCAAGCTTTTGAGGAAATTGTGGCTCTCCTCATCTATGGGATAGTTTTGTTTCCAAAGCCTGACCAACTCATAGATGTGAACACTGCCAAGATCTTCATGTCTCGTAACTCAGTGCCTACTTTGCTAGGGGACATCCTACATTCTTTTCACACTCGCACTATGAGGAAAAGATGTATCCTTATGTGTTGTACTCCTATTTTGGCAAGATGGTTTATTTTGCATCTTCCCCAATCTGTATTGAAGAACGAGCAAGGTTCGAGGTGGTTACATAGGTTGATGGCGCTCAAACATTCAGACATTCATTGGTGTTCCCGATCTATAGAGAGTGTTACTATCATCGACCGTTATGGAGAATTCCCTAATGTCCCCTTACTTGGCATTAAGGGAGGTATCACCTACAACCCCTGTTTATCCTTAAGACAGTTTGGTTACACCTGAAGGGATGGCCCACATGAGATGCTTATTCAAGGTTTAGTATTTAACTACGAGAATGACGATCAAGGTTACCGCCAGAGGTTTATCCGAGCTTGGAGGATGTTGAACAAGGTAGATAGCGAGACATTGGGGCACAAGAATTCCATCCCTTTTGAGCCTTACCTCAAATGGGTACAAACCCGTGCTCAAAGTCTTATAATGCCTTACCCCTCCATTCTCCCGGTTATCATAGAACCTGTTGTGGAAGGAGATGTTCCATACACTATCCTACATCCTGACATGCCTACTTCTCTTGAAGACTTGCAAAGGGATTTGATACAGCTTAATGGGGAGCGAGACACTTTCAAGGCCCAATTCTACGCCACCGAGAAGAAGGTTTTGGAACTCACCAAGCAACTTCATGAGGAGCGGAGTCTGAACGCCTACATCGCACCAAAGAGGATACGTACAACTTTTTTATCTTAGGGTTTTTATTTCTTTGTAAGCCCAAAATAGGCATGATGTACTCAAACTTTGATTTATTAATATAACGTGTGTTCCTTTTTGGTTTAAAGTAAATTTAAATCTCTAATTTCCTTGAAATTATTGCATATGCATCTACCATTCATCATAGCATAAGCAGGTTTCTTACAATAAGTCTCCTCATCTTTCTACTGTTTATTTCAGTAAGATGGATCTCGAGTAGACAGTAAAAGACCTCCAGGTGCAAAATGCTCAGTTTCAACAGATGTTCTTGACTCTAGCCAAGGGACAAGAGGATTTTAAAACTTTGTTGATCGAAGAAAAGAAGAAGAAAGCAAAGAAAGCAACCGATGTTATGAATTTAGGAAGAAGGTTCCCAGGGGCAGCCATAAAGATCTTAGACTTCGCAACATCATATGGTGAAAAAGACAATCAAGAAGGGAAAGTCAAGGAAGCAAATTCCCAGCCATAATCTAAAGAGGAAGAAGAAGAAGACTACTCTGAAGAACAGTATCCCCCAGCCAACGACAAATACAAACATCTGGAAGAACGTCTAAGTGCAATGGAGTTCAGAAAGTGCCCGGGCTGGACTTTGAAGAGCTGGGTTTGGTGTCTGGGATTGTTATTCCACCAAAATTCAAGGCACCAATATTTACTAAGTATGACGGGGTTTTGTGTCCCAAGATGCACCTCCGATCTTATGTGAGGAAGATACAACCTCATTCTGCTGACAGAGATTTGTGGGTCCACTTCTTTCAAGACAGTCTATCCGGGACTCAGCTAGATTGGTTCTATCAACTAGAAAGAGCCAATATCCATAATTGGGAAGACCTTGCCGCTGCTTTTTATAAACAATATCAATACAACACAAACCTTGCTCCCACCCGTACTCAACTCCAGAGTATGGCTATAGTTTCAAGCGAAGGTTTCAGAGACTACGCTCATAAATGGAGGGACTTAGCAGGAAGGGTCTAGCCTCCCCTGTCTGAAAGGGAACTAGTGGATATGTTTCTAGGGACCTTGTCTGGTCCATTTTTCAATCATCTAATTGGAAGCTCCTCAGCAGGCTTCACTGAATTAATCTTGACAGGGGAAAAAGTGGAAGCTGGGATTAAGAGTGGGAAGATCCAAAAAGACACATCCTCTGCTGCTGTAAGAAATCCATTTATTTGGAAGAAATAAGTTGGTGATGTGTATCCTCAAAGAACACCGTCCAATGGTAGGGGCTGTCATGATCCCTAATCCTGCGCCTACTCAACAAAGGAGAAATCAACCTAGAACAGAGAGACCGGTAAGACAGTTTACCCGGATAAATATGACACTATCTCAAGTCCTACCACATTTATTGAGATCCAATTTGGTAACTTTGAAGGAAGTTCCGAAGAATCCCAACACAACCTCTCCTCATTACCATCCTAATGCTCGCTGTGCTTACCATTCAGAAAGTCCAGGCCATGATACCAATAACTGTTGGGCTTTGAAAAGAAAGGTGCAAGAACTTCTCGAAGCAAAAGAAATTGAATTTGATGCTCCTGAGATCCCAAATGTCATCACCGCTCCTATGCCCAAGCATGGTCGTGATGTTAACACTGTTGAAGATGATATGTTTGTTACTGCTGTTGATGAACTTGTTTCTCCTCTCCTGACTGTCAAGAGGAACCTATTGAAGTCCGGTTTATTTCCGGGCTGTGGCGAAGGCTGCCACCTTTGTTTATCCCTACCAACTGGTTATCATTTATTGAAAGCTGGTGTCTAACGCCTAATGGATGACAAATAGATTTTGTTTAAAAAGACTCCCGTTCCAACCATTGCTTACAAATATGTTTTGATAGTAACCATTTCTTCCAATTCTTCTAGGGTCTCCACCAAAAGACCCGTTAGGATTACATCAGTTCCTAAAGTGGCTCCACTAATAATTACTATGCCAGGACCAATCTCGTACTCATCAGATAAAACTGTCCCATGGAACTATAGGGGCGACGTCTACTATCACGATATCAAACAGGATTGGCTGGATGATGAAGACTCAATTTTTGAGAAGGCTGACCCCGACATCAGTAACATTATGGGAACCAACAAGATAACCCGAAGTGGAAGAATATTCTCCCCGGAGATTGCTCCTCCAAAAACTATTACCGGTCCTGTGATCATCCCTTCTTCTATTCCCGTTGACACCACTACTACAATCCCTATGGTTACCCCTACTGACACTCCTACCACCGAGTCAACTGAGACTCAGGGCAAAGGCATTCTGGTTGAGCCTATCCAGATGAAGGCGCAATCAGTATCTATCCCTGAAGCCTCCCAAAAGGAGATGGAAGAAATTCTGAAAATTATAAAGAGAAGCGACTACAACGTAGTCGAACAGCCAGGGCAGACTCTGTCAAAGATTTCCATGCTGGCTTTATTGTTATGCTCCGAGGCTCACGCGAAGGCCTTGGTGAAATTCCTTAAAATTTCCCATGTACCACAAGAAACCTCTGCTGATCAGTTCCAAGACTGTGTGGCCAGTTTGACCGTGGATAATGGTTTAGGCTTTTCTGATGCTGACCTGGCACTTAGGGGGAGGAAACATAACGAGGCATTGCATGTCTCTATCGAATGCAGGGGCACAACTTTGGCCCATGTCTTGGTGTATACCGGTTTGTCTTTGAATGTGCTGCCTAAGAAAGCTTTGGATAGACTCGACTGTGAAGGTTTGACCTTAAAACCTAGATACATATTGGTAAGAGCCTTCGACGGTTCAAAGAGGATGGTGCATGGGGAGTAGGACATTGTAACACCCCAGTTTTAATTATTTGATTTATTTAATTGGGAATTTATTTTATTAGAATTAATAAAATAAAAAGAATTACTTATTTTGGAATATTTAAAGAATAAAAGAAATAAGAAAATATTGGGTTTTTAAGTTATTGGGCTTGGATGTCGTTAGTAAAGAGTGGGGGTGCAAAAGAAATAAGGATATATATTTTGGAACTTAAGTTATTTCTCACTTTTCACGATAAAACAGAATTTGGAGATATTTGGGATTGGAGCTCTGAAGAACGAAGAACAATCGCTCAAGAGTTCAAAGCTGCAATTTGATAAGGTAAGGGGGGCTACTACTCGATTTACTTTTGCTTATGGGTTTAGGTACGATTGATTTTGGATAGTCTTAGGGAGAAACCCCAATTTTTAGATGTTCTTAGGGATCAATAACCTTAGGGTTGAACCTTGTTAGAAAAGGTTTAGGTTCCCAAATTTTATGAATCAATTAGGGATTTTAGGTTCCTAATGGTGGATTTGGAGTATATTTGTATGATCGAGAGTTTCCCTTAGGTAATTCTAGGGATAACCTCAATGTTGTTAGGATTTCCCTAAAGGACGGGTAATATGTAACTTAAGGTCAATTTTATAAAACTTGTTGTTGATGAAAGAATTGTTGATAAAATGGGATGTTTTGAGACGAAAATTCTGAGTTGTGTATGATTTGAAAAATAAGACCTTAAGTGAAGTAATGCTGTTCTTAAGATTGGAAATTGACTAACTTAGAAGGGAATTGTGTTTCCAATTGATGTGTTGCTTTGAGTTATGCAAAATTGATGTTGTTATGTACCGAAATGCACGTTTTGGCTGGTATTTTTCGTGTTTGGTTGCTGTTCTGAGCATGCTGCAGGTACAGGAAATTTTGTACGCGCTCATCGACACGGGCCGTGTTTCTGCACACGGGCACCCGTGTTGATCTTCTGTGATGGTAAAAATAATGTGTTTCTGGACACATTTCCACACGGGCCGTGTTTCTGCACACGGGCACCCGTGTTGATCTTTTGTGTTGGTAAAAATAATGTGTTTCTGGACACATTTCCACACGGGCAGTGTTGCTGCACACGGGCACCCGTGTTGAACCTCCTGTGTTGGTTTCTGAATTCTGTTTTCTGTGCATGCTGTTATGTACGGAATTGATTCTGTTTTGATGTGCAGAGTTTTTATATGTTTGGAATATGCTGCTTATTGATTCCCTAGTGTTGTTTGATGCTTGTATCGAATAATGTTTGTATGTTATGATACCAACACTACGTGGATGTTATTGTCATGCTTTTAGATGATGTTATCAAGCATGAATTATGATATAACTTGATATGATTGGTTGATGTTTAATAGTATGCTGAGTGATTACATGCTATCCATATCCTGTTATGATTGATGTTGTTGATGTTGCATGATATGTTTTATTGATGTTAATAGTATGCTGAGTGTTACATAATTTACATATCATGTTGCATTTGTTAATTCCCATTGTGTGGAATTAACATGGTGGCCAATATACGTGTCCGCGATTTAATGGAACGTTGAGGTGGTATCCGTGTCCGCGATATAATGGAACGGTGAGTTATCCGTGACCCGAGATTTAATGGGGCGGTAAAATGGTACCACATGCATGGGTGTGTTGCATTATATTGAATATAACATGAATGGATGATTTCCCAATGTTGTATTTAATTGATTGTATGCATGTATTGTTGCTAAATTGTTAATGATGTTTGGTGTTAATTATAAGTATGAAAAGTAATATATTATGAGTATATGAATTGTAAAGGTTTTCGTAAACTATGAAACATGCTAACTGTTTGGGTGATGCTTATGGTTTTTCTGAATTGATTGTTATGAACGTATAATCAAATGTATAGTTGAGATGCTCACCCTTACTGTTGAACATTTCAGATTGAGGAGCTTCGTTCAGATGTTTGGCGAAGACTTGCTGTTTCTAGTTTATTTCGGTTTAAGTATTGTCCGGGTCATGCTCTGATAGTTGTAACTCCGGGAACATTTGTTTGTCGAGCTGCTTTAGTCAGACTCGTTTATTTCCTTAGTATTTGGTTATAATATGATGTTGATATATTCCAGGTGTTAATCCCTGATGATTGAAAATATTATAACTTTGGTTTTATTAAATATAATATTCCGCTGTGTAAGCATGTATGAGTTGCTTCTATGTTATGCATGACAGGAACTTGTTTTTATTAAAAGAGAATTGTGACATCCTCGTTGATACATGTACTCTGAAAATATGATTTTAATTATTTGCGAAATTTTATGCGGGGTTTTAGAGGGTGTTACAATAGTGGTATCAGAGCATAGTCGGTCGTTGCGACCAGAGTCTTGAGTCAGTCATTCCTTTTGTATGCGACTAGTGTAAGGCAACACTGTCGATACTGTATTCTGATGAGGAGTATGTTTTAATTCTCAAGAATATGGCTGGAAGAGGTAACGGACAAAATGATGCTGCACTCGCTGAGGCTTTGGGGATGTTAGCTGGTGTATTTGCTGGAAATCCAAATGGAGGCGTGATTGGTGCTGATAGGCAATTAGGGAACTTCCAAAGGAACAATCCTCCGTTGTTCAAAGGTACACATGACCCTGAAGGTGCTCAGAAGTGGCTGAAGGAAATCGAAAGGATTTTCCGCGTGATTGATTGTGCAGAAGATCTGAAAGTCAGATATGGTACGCATATGTTGGCAGAAGAGGCCGACGACTGGTGGGTTGCAACAAGGACTGAAATGGTTCAGGATGGAGAGGCACTGACTTGGGCTAACTTCAGAAGGGCTTTTCTAAGGAGGTACTTTCCTGAAGATGTTCGGGGAAGGAAGGAAATTGAATTTTTGGAGCTTAAGCAGGGCAATCTGACTGTTAGTGAGTATGCTACTAAGTTCACTGAGCTGGCAAAGTATTATGCACACTACAACAATGATGAGGCTGGAGAATTCTCTAAATGTATCAAATTTGAGAATGGTCTCCGAGATGAGATTAAGCAGGGAATCAGGTACCAACGTATTCGTAGATTTTCTGATCTGGTAGATTGTAACAGGATCTTGGAAGAAGATATTACCAAGACTAGGTCGTCTCACTCTCGTGGGGCTGTTGACAAAAGAGGAAAGCAACATATGGACCGTGGCAAGCCATATGGTAGAGGTAACCAGAAATCAGGTGGATGGAAAAGGCCTAGTGGGGGAGATTCTAAGGCTCCTATCAGATGCTACAGGTGTGGTGAGTTTGGTCATCATATTCGAGATTGCAAGAGCGATGAGAAGAAGTGCTATAAATGTGAAAAGACTGGTCATTTGTCTATTGATTGCAAAGGGAAGTCTGTTACTTGTTACAATTGTGGTGAAGAAGGTCACATTCGTCCGCAGTGTCCTAAGCCTAAGAAGGATCAGTCAGGTGGAAAAGTGTTCTCTTTGTCTGGATCTGAGACTACTCCAGAGGATCGATTGATTAAAGGTACGTGTTTTATTCAGGGCACACCTTTAGGTGCAATTATTGATACTGGTGCAACTCATTCTTTCATTTCTTTGGATTGTGCTGAGAGGTTGAAACTGGACATATCTGATATGCGAGGTAGCATGGTTATTGATACTCCTGCATCGGGTTCAGTGACAACTTCGCTAGTATGTAGGGATTGTCCTATTGAGATTTTTGGTAGAGGTTTCGGTATGGATTTAGTGTGCCTACCGCTTGAACGAATTGATATTATCCTTGGGATGAACTGGTTGGAATTCAACCGGGTTCATCTGAACTGTTTTGCTAAGACGGTGATTTTCCCAGAAGCAGTTGGTGTCGAGAATTTGACTATGACTGCTAGGCAGGTACGAGAAGCAATGGAAGACGGTGCTAATGTGTTTATGTTACTTGCTTCGTTAGATTCCACAGGAAAGGTCAGGAGGGGTGAATTGCCAGTGGTGTGTGATTTTCCAGAGGTCTTTCCTGATGATGTTGGTGAGTTACCTCCTGAGAGAGAAGTGGAATTTTCTATAGATTTGATTCCTGGTACGATACCGGTGTCGATGGTACCATATCGTATGTCTGCATCTGAGTTGGCTGAATTGAAGAGTCAGTTGGAAGATTTACTGGAGAAGAAGTTTATTCGTCCAAGTGTTTCGCCTTGGGGTGCTCCGGTATTGTTGGTCAAGAAGAAAGAAGGTTCTATGAGACTGTGTGTTGATTACAGGCAATTGAACAAGGTAACCATTAAGAATCGGTATCCATTACCGAGGATTGATGATCTAATGGATCAGCTAATTGGAGCCAGTGTATTCAGTAAGATTGACTTGAGATCTGGATATCATCAGATTCGTGTGAAAGCGGAAGATATTCAAAAGACTGCTTTTCGAACGAGGTATGGGCATTATGAATATTCTGTTATGCCGTTCGGAGTTACTAATGCACCTGGTGTTTTCATGGAATATATGAACAGGATTTTTCATCCGTATCGGGATAAGTTTGTTGTGGTTTTTATTGATGACATTCTGATTTATTCCAAGAATGACGTAGAGCATGCGGAACATCTCCGAATTGTGTTAGAGTTGTTGAAAGATAAGAAGTTGTATGCAAAGTTGTCCAAATGTGAGTTCTGGCTGAATGAAGTTAGTTTTCTTGGACATGTGATTTCTAAGAATGGTATTGCAGTGGATCCTACAAAAGTAGAAGCAGTATCTCAGTGGGAAGCGCTGAAGACTGTTTCTGAAATCAGAAGTTTTCTTGGTCTTGCAGGTTATTACAGAAAGTTTATCGAAGGATTCTCAAAGTTAGCATTGCCGTTGACGAAGTTGACTCGTAAAGGACAAGCGTTTATTTGGGATTCTGATTGTGAGAAAGGTTTCCAAGAATTGAAGCGGAGATTGACTAGTGCTCCTATTTTGATTTTGCCGAATCCGGTGGAATCTTTTGTGGTTTATTGTGACGCATCTCTGATGGGATTAGGTGGTGTTTTAATGCAGAATCAACAGGTAGTTGCGTATGCTTCGAGGCAGTTGAAGGTTCATGAAAGGAACTATCCTACTCATGACTTAGAGTTGGCAGCAGTTGTGTTTGTCTTGAAATTGTGGAGACATTATCTGTATGGTTCGAGATTTGAAGTATATAGTGATCATAAGAGTTTGAAGTATCTTTTCGATCAGAAAGAGCTCAATATGAGGCAAAGAAGGTGGTTGGAATTTCTCAAAGATTATGATTTTGGTTTGAATTACCATCCTGGTAAGGCAAATGTGGTTGCAGATGCTTTGAGCAGGAAATCTTTGCATATGTCTATGATGATGGTTCGTGAATTGGATTTAATTGAACAATTCCGAGATTTGAGTTTAATTTGTGAAAGTACTCCGAAGTGTGTTCGTTTGGGTATGTTGAAACTTACTAGTGGTATTCTAGAAGAGATCAGGATCGGGCAGAAATCTGATGTTAATTTAGTTGATAAATTGACATTGATAAACCAAGGTCAAGGTGGTGAGTTTAGAATTGATGAAAATGATGTTATGAGATTTGGCGATAGAGTTTGTGTTCCTGATGTCGCAGAAATCAAGAAAAGTATATTAGAGGAAGGACATCGCAGTGGGATGAGTATTCATCCGGGTGCCACGAAAATGTATCATGATTTGAAGAAATTGTTTTGGTGGCCGGGAATGAAAAAGGAAATAGCTGAATTTGTGTATGCATGTTTAATCTGTCAGAAATCGAAGATTGAAGCATCAGAAGCCGTCTGGATTTATGCAACCGATGTTTATTCCAGAATGGAAGTGGGATAGCATTTCTATGGATTTTGTATCCGGATTGCCGAGGACTCCTAAGAACTGTGAAGCGATATGGGTTGTTGTGGATAGACTGACTAAGTCTGCTCATTTTATACCGGTGCGAATAGATTACTCAATGGAGAGATTGGCACAGTTGTATATTGAGAAAATAGTGAGTTTGCATGGAGTTCCTTCTAGTATTGTGTCAGATAGAGATCCGAGGTTCACTTCGAAGTTTTGGGAAGGATTGCAGAAGGCTATGGGTACTAAGTTGAGGTTGAGTTCAGCTTATCATCCTCAGACTGATGGACAGACGGAGAGGACGATTCAATCGTTAGAAGATTTATTGCGTGCTTGTGTTTTAGAGAAGGGTGGAGCTTGGGATAGCTATTTGCCATTGATTGAATTTACTTATAACAATAGTTACCATTCGAGTATTGGTATGGCTCCGTTTGAGGCATTGTATGGTAGACGGTGTAGAACGCCTTTGTGTTGGTATGAATCTGGAGAGAGTTCAGTAATTGGGCCAGAGATTGTTCAACAAACTACTGAAAAGATCAATTTGATTCAAGAGAAGATGAGAGCTTCTCAGAGTCGTCAGAAAAGTTATCATGATAAGAGGAGGAAGAATTTAGAATTCAGTGCTGGAGATCATGTGTTTATGAGAGTTACTCCGATGACGGGTATTGGTCGAGCGTTGAAATCTAAGAAGTTGACTCCGCATTTTATTGGTCCGTTTCAGATTACGGAAAGAGTTGGAGAAGTTGCTTATCGTATTGCTTTACCTCCGAGACTTGCGAATTTGCACGATGTTTTTCATGTTTCTCAGTTGAGGAGATACATTCCAGACCCATCTCATGTAATCCAAATAGATGATGTACAGGTGAGAGATAACCTGACAGTAGAAACATTGCCTATGAGGATAGAAGATCGGGAAGTGAAACAGTTAAGAGGTAAAGAGATAGCATTAGTGAAGGTTGCTTGGGGAGGTCCAGCAGATGGGAATGTTACTTGGGAACTGGAGAGCCAGATGAAAGAGGCTTATCCGGAACTGTTCGTCTAAGGTATGTTTTCGAGGACGAAAACTCTTTTAGTGGGGGAGAGTTGTAACACCCCAGTTTTAATTATTTGATTTATTTAATTGGGAATTTATTTTATTAGAATTAATAAAATAAAAAGAATTACTTATTTTGGAATATTTGAAGAATAAAAGAAATAAGAAAATATTGGGTTTTTAAGTTATTGGGCTTGGATGTCGTTAGTAAAGAGTGGGGGTGCAAAAGAAATAAGGATATATATTTTGGAACTTAAGTTATTTCTCACTTTTCACGATAAAACAGAATTTGGAGATATTTGGGATTGGAGCTCTGAAGAACGAAGAACAATCGCTCAAGAGTTCAAAGCTGCAATTTGATAAGGTAAGGGGGGCTACTACTCGATTTACTTTTGCTTATGGGTTTATGTACGATTGATTTTGGATAGTCGTAGGGAGAAACCCCAATTTTTAGATGTTCTTAGGGATCAATAACCTTAGGGTTGAACCTTGTTAGAAAAGGTTTAGGTTCCCAAATTTTATGAATCAATTAGGGATTTTAGGTTCCCAATGGTGGATTTGGAGTATATTTGTATGATCGAGAGTTTCCCTTAGGTAATTCTAGGGATAACCTCAATGTTGTTAGGATTTCCCTAAAGGAAGGGTAATATGTAACTTAAGGTCAATTTTATAAAACTTGTTGTTGATGAAAGAATTGTTGATAAAATGGGATATTTTGAGACGAAAATTCTGAGTTGTGTATGATTTGAAAAATAAGACCTTAAGTGAAGTAATGCTGTTCTTAAGATTGGAAATTGACTAACTTAGAAGGGAATTGTGTTTCCAATTGATGTGTTGCTTTGAGTTATGCAAAATTGATGTTGTTATGTACCGAAATGCACGTTTTGGCTGGTATTTTTCGTGTTTGGTTGCTGTTCTGAGCATGCTGCAGGTACAGGAAATTTTGTACGCGCTCATCGACACGGGCCGTGTTTCTGCACACGGGCACCCGTGTTGATCTTCTGTGATGGTAAAAATAATATGTTTCTGGACACATTTCCACACGGGCCGTGTTTCTGCACACGGGCACCCGTGTTGATCTTCTGTGTTGGTAAAAATAATGTGTTTCTGGACACATTTCCACACGGGCAGTGTTGCTGCACACGGGCACCCGTGTTGAACCTCCTGTGTTGGTTTCTGAATTCTGTTTTCTGTGCATGCTGTTATGTACGGAATTGATTCTGTTTTGATGTGCAGAGTTTTTATATGTTTGGAATATGCTGCTTATTGATTCCCTAGTGTTGTTTGATGCTTGTATCGAATAATGTTTGTATGTTATGATACCAACACTACGTGGATGTTATTGTCATGCTTTTAGATGATGTTATCAAGCATGAATTATGATATAACTTGATATGATTGGTTGATGTTTAATAGTATGCTGAGTGATTACATGCTATCCATATCCTGTTATGATTGATGTTGTTGATGTTGCATGATATGTTTTATTGATGTTAATAGTATGCTGAGTGTTACATACTTTACATATCATGTTGCATTTGTTAATTCCCATTGTGTGGAATTAACATGGTGGCCAATATACGTGTCCGCGATTTAATGGAACGTTGAGGTGGTAGCCGTGTCCGCGATATAATGGAACGGTGAGTTATCCGTGACCCGAGATTTAATGGGGCGGTAAAATGGTACCACATGCATGGGTGTGTTGCATTATATTGAATATAACATGAATGGATGATTTTCCAATGTTGTATTTAATTGATTGTATGCATGTATTGTTGCTGAATTGTTAATGATGTTTGGTGTTAATTATAAGTATGAAAAGTAATATATTATGAGTATATGAATTGTAAAGGTTTTCGTAAACTATGAAACATGCTAACTGTTTGGGTGATGCTTATGGTTTTTCTGAATTGATTGTTATGAACGTATAATCAAATGTATAGTTGAGATGCTCACCCTTACTGTTGAACATTTCAGATTGAGGAGCTTCGTTCAGATGTTTGGCGAAGACTTGCTGTTTCTAGTTTATTTCGGTTTAAGTATTGTCCGGGTCATGCTCTGATAGTTGTAACTCCGGGAACGTTTGTTTGTCGAGCTGCTTTAGTCAGACTCGTTTATTTCCTTAGTATTTGGTTATAATATGATGTTGATATATTCCAGGTGTTAATACCAGATGATTGAAAATATTATAACTTTGGTTTTATTAAATATAATATTCCGCTGTGTAAGCATGTATGAGTTGCTTCTATGTTATGCATGACAGGAACTTGTTTTTATTAAAAGAGAATTGTGACATCCTCGTTGATACATGTACTCTGAAAATATGATTTTAATTATTTGCGAAATTTTATGCGGGGTTTTAGAGGGTGTTACAGACATCCCCATAAAAGTTGGAACTCAAACCTTTGATTCAAATTTTTACATAATGGACATTCGCCCTTCCTATTCCTGTTTATTGGGCCGACCATGGATTCACAATGCTGGTGACGTCACTTCTACATTACATCAAATGCTGAAATACCCAACCAAGGGAAAAATCACTACTGTCCGTGGAGAAGAGAATATATGGTCAGTCACTTGAACTCCTCCAGATACGTGGAATTGGATGGTGAGTTCATTGAAACTTCGTTTCAGCATTTTGAGGAAGTCCCATAAACTGTAGCAGTATCCAAGACTGTTTCCAAGTCCCGAAGATTACAAGACCTCCGCTAAAGATATCTTCTCTGAAAGATGCCAAGGCCGTAATCGAAGAAGGTGGGTGTACTATTTGGGGTCAACTCCCAGATATCCCTTACAAATCTGACAAATTTGGTTTGGGTTTCACTTCAGGAGCCCAGAAAGCTGTACGCCGTGCTCGTGCCAAGGGACCACCTTTGAAGATCAGCAACCATGGAGTCAACACAATGGAGGATGATGATGATGATGACAGTTGTGACCTAGAAGATTGGATTTTCCCAACCATCAACGGAGTACTCAGCAACTGGGAAGCTAAAGATTTTGTCCCAATTACTTTTATCCAACAGTAATTGTCTTTAAATTTTTGTCGGATCTGTAATAATTAAACAATTCAGACTTTTAAAAACCTTGTGTCTTACCCCAGCGGTCCATTTGTAAGGGTTGTTACCTCATTTTAATATGTCATCAATGAATCATGGACATTTTTGCATACAAACTTTGTGCTCTTTGTCATTCTTTTTCTACATTTTTATTTCTTTTAAAGATAACTATACTCTTACACACACTCACATTCAAATTGTAGATCTACATCCACTCAGGATCCCATGGGTAACAATTCTGCTATGGCCTTTTGTGACTCTGAAAATCTAATCTACCAAGCCGAAGACGAAGGTGAGGAAGATTTTGAAGTTCTAGGGGAACTTGCCAGGTTACTACAACAAGAAGAAAGGACCATACAACCCCACGAAGAACTAGTGGACATAGTTAACCTAGGTACTGAAGAGGACAAGAAAGAAGTCAAGGTGGGTGCCAATCTTGAACCCAGTGTCAAGAAGCATCTAACTCAGTTGCTACATGATTATGTTGATATGTTTTCCTGGTCGTACTAAGACATGCCCGGACTTGATGCTGATATCGTGGTCTATCATCTGCCGACAAAAGAAGACTGCCCTCCGGTAAAACAGAAAGTCTGTCGCATGTGGCCAGACATGTCAGAGAAGATCAAGGCCAAAGTCATGAAACAATTCAACACCGGATTCTTAGCCGTCACCTCCTATCCATAATGGGTCGCCAATGTTGTTCCAGTGCCTAAAAAGGACGACAAAGTACGCATGTGCGTGGACTACAGAGATTTGAATAGGGAAAACCCTAAGGATGATTTCCCACTTCCCCACATCGATATTCTGGTTGACAATACCGCACAACATAAAATGTTCTCATTCATGGATGGTTTCTCAGGCTACAACTAGATCAAAATGGCACCTGAGGACATGGAGAAAACAACCTTCGTTACACAGTGGGACACATTCTGTTACAAGGTTATGCCATTCGGGTTGAAGAATGCTGGGGCAACTTATCAGCGTGCCATGGTAGCTCTATTTCACGACATGATACATCACGAAATAGAGGTATATGTGGAAGACATGATAGCCGGATCTCAAACTGAAGAGGAACATCTTGACCATTTGTAGAAACTGTTTGAGAGACTAAAGAAATACAAGCTGAGGTTGAACCCGAATAAATGCACATTTGGAGTGAGGTCCGGTAAACTCCTAGGCTTCGTCGTCAGCCATAAGGGTATCGAAGTGGATCCTGCCAAGGTGAAAGCAATACAAGAAATGTATGCCCCTCGTATTGAGAAAGAAGTTAGAGGATTCTTAGGACGGCTAAACTACATTGCCAAATTCATTTATCATTTAACAGCTACTTGTTAACCAATCTTCAAATTACTGAAGAAAGATCAAGTAGTCAAATGGAATAATGAGTGCCAAGCTGCCTTCAACAAGATCAAATAGTACCTTCAAGAGCCTCCTGTTTTGATGTCGCCATTCGAGGGAAGACCTTTGATCATGTATATAAATGTCTTGGAAAATTCAATGGGGTGTGTGTTGGGGCAGCATGACGAGTCTGGCCGAAAAGAGCATGCTATATACTACTTGAGCAAAAAGTTTACTGACTGTGAAACCAGATATTCACTGCTCGAGAAAACTTGCTGCGCTCTGGCATGGGCTGCTCGCTGGCTAAGACAATATATGCTGACCCATACTACCTTATTGATATCCAAGATGGATCCAATTAAATACATATTTGAGGAGCCTGCCCTCTCTGGAAGAATAGCAAGATGGCAGATGATCCTGACAGAATACGACATTCAATACACTACCCAAAAAGCAATAAAGGGCAGTGTACTAGCCGATCACCTGGCTCATCAAGCTGTGGATGACTACCAGTCCATGAAATTGGAATTCCCAGATGAAGACATCATGATGGTAAACAACTATGAAGAATTCAGACCATATGACACACCTGAACAAGGATCCCGATGGACCCTGGTTTTTGATGGGGCGTCCAACGCACTCAGCAATGGTATAGGAGCTATAATCACATCCCCTAAAGGATGTCATACTCCCTTCACTGCAAGACTTTGCTTCAATTGTACCAATAACATGGCAGAATACGAAGCGTGTATTTTTGGTCTCAAAGCTTCCATTGATTTGGGAATCAAGTCTTTAAGTGTGTTTGGAGATTCAGCCTTGGTCATTAGTCAGATCAAAGGAGAATGGGATACGAAACACCCTAACCTTATCCCCTCCAAAGAACATGTGTTGACATTAATCCCACATTTTGAGGAAATTACCTTTGAGCATTTTCCACGAGAGGAAAATCAACTACCAGACGTGCTAGCCACAATGGCATCCATTTTTAAACACAAGTGGGGTAATAAGGCTCCCCAGATCACCATTGAACGGATGGATGAACCAGCTTACTGTCACAAGATTGATATTGAAGAAGTAGTGTACCGACCTTGGTTCCATGAAGTCAAGAGGTACCTCGAGGCTCAAGAGTATCCAGAAGGAGCTTCAATTAATGATAAGAAGTTCTTAAGGAGATTATCTGCTAAGTTCTTCATCAGTAATGGCATTCTCTAAAAACACAACCATGACTCTGTTTTGCTTCGTTTCTTAGACAAGGTTGAGGCAGAAAAGATCATGGCTAATCTACATGAAGGAACTTTTGGCACCCATTCCAGTGGGCATACGGTGGAAAAGAAGATCCTTTGGGCAGGTTATTACTGGTCTACCATGGAAGTAGATTTCTACCTGCATTCATGAACCTGCTGTTGTACCCCAATTTCCCCCCCTAAGATCCCTTCATCATACCATGTTGATTCACTCACAACAAGATCACACTAGGATTCTTGGTTCCCCTCCATACATTTAGCTTTGCTCCTTTTGAGGAGTTACCAAGCACCTTGACTTATGTTCCTTTTGTGATCATGAATATTGTTTTGATTTCTTCACTTAACTAATGAAATACAATGTTGGATTGTCTTGCTTGTTATCCATATAGGTAAGGGCAATGGGATTTATCAAGTTACTCCATGGGTTCATGAGTTTATTTCCATGCCCTAGTCAACATATCTGGAGAAGTTCAAACCTCACCATTGGATTGGTTTTGGAAGAATTGTCATGGAAAAGTTGCTTTGGTTCACCATATTTCAGTGTTATCAAGATTGATTCAAAAGTACAAGGGGTTGATTGGAGAAGTTTTCATGTTTGGACAAGGCCTTATTCCTATTGGTCACAAGAGCATATATCTCTCAAATTTCAAGATATGGAAGTGGTTTGGGTGGCTATGAGTCCTCATCATCATCCTTAACAACTTTTATTCACAAAGCAAGAATATTGGCACAAGAAGTTTGTTAAAACTTGTCAAAGTTCCTCAAAGCATTCTCCTGATCTAGAAGCTAGGGTTTTGAACTTCAAAGGAGCATATCTTTCTCACCTTTTGGTATTTTTGAGTGATTCCAAAGACATCTTTCTCTTCAAAGGGTTATCAAAAAATAACTTCAAAAGTTCCAAGGAGTTTTCATGTGGAAGGAACTTGGTGAAGAAGAAAGATTACAAGTCATCTAGATGAATCCATAATTTTCCATATGTGACTTCAAATGGTCATAACTTGGTCAATTTTTATCACCTTGAGTCAATTACTTTTCCATGATCATCTTGAAGATGTGTACTTTATAATTTCTTTATGTGCAAATTGAGAAAATGGATGGAAGTTGCCTTAAATATGCAAAAGATTATAGGTCATTTCATGATTTTTGGCCAACTTCAACAACTCATAACTTGCTCATTTTTTGGAGATTTTGAGTGGTTCAAGTTTCAAAATGTCATTCGAGAGATGTACTTCATTCCATATTTTTTGGTCAAGAGCAAATTCCAAGTGGAAGGCCATGTTTGGATGCAAAAGATTATAGGTCATTTTTGAAGAAGAATTTGAAATATTTCTAAGTATGGAAAGTCAACTCTTTTTCTTCAACTTTGACTCCATGTAACTTTCAGCTCAAGCATCCATTTGATTCCATTCTTTTTCCATTGCAAAGCTTGTAACCTCATCTTTCCAAAGCATCCAGAATTATGCTCTAAGACCCTTTGAGTTGGAAATGCCATGGATTTGAATTTGGTAACTTGAAACTGAATTTTTCATAAAGTTAGAATTTTGAAATCCATAATGTGACTTCTAAACACAAGATTTATGCGCATTTTTGATTTAAACTTGATTAGCAAACTTTCCAGAAGTGATTAGCACCCCAAAACGCAAGATTTGGTTGAGTTTTGATGGAAATGAAGTCACACTTCACTCGTGCTCGACCTTCACTCAATTTCCTTCCAAACTTCCTTGTTTCTTCAAATTTTCATTCCCATTCACTTCCCTATAAATAGAGGGTCATCCCCCAACCATTTTCCCAAGCTTTGAGAGCCAAAACCTCACACGAACCCATCTTTTTTGAATTCAGTTTATGAGATTTAAGCTCCCTTTTCCAAAATTCTTTGCGCATTCATCATCCTTGATCATCATATAAACTCTCCAGCACTTAAACCAATCAAAACAAGCCATAATTCAAGCTACAGAAGTCCAGTTTCAGAGCTTCTTCCTTGAACTTCGAAAAGGTAGAATTCTCCACCATTTGGATCCAAATCAAGCACTAATCTATTCTACTCCTTCTCCTGATTCTAATGCTGCTTACAATTTTTAAATCCATTGAGAATTGAGAGAGAAATCTCAAATTGAAGGTGCTCGCTATTTTCTGGATTTTTGATTCATATCTCTCTCTCTATACCTTATATAAATTTGGCGCGATGGTTGTGTTAAAATCGTCTTGAAGAGACGAGTTCAATGATGCTAGCCTAGGATCCTAATTTTTCCATTTGAAGGATCTAAAAAAATCCCCATTGCAAGGTGTCTGGAGGTTGAAGATGATGACATGTCTCGTCTCAGCCAATGATAGTGTGCCAAACGTTTTAATTTCATTGGTTGCCCTTTTTCTGACCCCGTGTGTATCTCACTAAGGTCCATACCAAGCACAATGCGTCTGGTCCATTGGATTAGCTTACTAACGCGTTTTGACTATGATCTGATAGTCCACATCTTTTTGGTTTTATTTTATTTTCTGATTTTATATTTTTATTGATTAAATTTTCAAAAATTCACAACTCTTTTATTTTTTATCCAAAAATTATGAAAAATTTCACAAAAATACTTTGAATTATTTCTGATCTCATGACTATTTTTTCACATTTTTATTTGGACATTTGGTATTTTTTATATTTTTTGTATTATTTTCTTTCTTTTAATTACTTAAAAAAAATACTTTCTGACATTTTTTAATTCTGAAAAAATTCATAAATATTATTTTGCATATTTTTTGACTTTCTGAAAATTTTATGGAATTTTATGTAGAGGTTTACTATTTTTGACCTGTTTTATGTTTGTTTGAACACTTTTAAATAGTTTAAAAATAGTTTCTAACTTTTAAAAATTATCAAAAATTTTATAAAAATATTTGGATCCATTTCTGATTTTTCTATGGCCTTGTTTTTTCTTTCTTGATTAATTTGAACATTGTTGATATTTTTCTCCTTTATTTTGATTTTTTAAACCTTTTTTAAAAACCCTTTTAATGTATATATTAAATGTGATATTATTTTGTGATTATTTTTCTAACTAATCTTGGGTTAGGTTTTGGATCATGAACTTTATTAACATCATTGGATTCCTGGTGTTGAGTTTAACTCCACAAAAAATGGATCAATAATTTTAATAATAGTTTGATTAAAATTTAATTCAAATGTGGTTTGTATATTTGTTTTACCCTATCCCTCTTCATCTCATCCCCTTATTATTGCACTAAATGTTGTTGAAGCATGATCTCTATATCATGTCTCAAAAACAAATGGTGCATAGATTGCTATTGACCGACCTCAAAATAGGTGCGACTTCTATGTAAGTCCACTTACGATTGCTTAACATAGCCCTAAATTTTGTCCTGATTCGAATAAATGATCATTCATAGCCCAAACTTATGATTGCAAGCCCAAGTATGTTAATTTGATCTCTTTGATCCCATAACCTTGAGATTCATTGTGTGGAGGCTTTGGTTCTACCAATCCTCTAATGGATCTATAACACCTTTGGTCAACGCGGATCACTTAAACATCATTGATCATTAAATGGTACTTGTGAGAATTCCAAATGGATGATATACTTGACAAAAAGCAAATGTAACTTGTTGTGTGGAGGCTTTGGTTCTACCAATCCTATAATGAGTTCCAAAGGTAAGTTTCAAGATGGTCATCCAACTAACCACTAATTATTGACTTGTTTTATCTTATGCTTTTATTATTTTTTATGCTTTATGTACTATTTATTTTTAGCATTTATATTTCATGCCATTTTCATATTTGCTCATTTGAGCATTTATTTTCTTGCCATTTTTACTTTGCTCACTTGAGCTTTTCTTTTCCTTTCTTAAGATACTTAATAATCAACATAAACCCTAAAAAATCTTTAATGGTACTTGGACTATTTGGTTACTATCCTTTGCATTATGGAGCATGGGACTTTTTCTTGGACTTAGGATTAGAAACCTTGGCCTATCTTGGAGACCTTGTGATCTTATCTGATTATTTTGTCTGGAGTTCTTGAGGTTTACCTCAAGACATTGGGTTGCTTGTTTGTTTTTGTGTGCATGTTTTTGTGATTACATTCTCTGTTTGTAATATGGAATTCACCCTTATACAGCCGTTACTCTGCCCAATTTTTGTGAAGACTTAATACACTTGAAGTTTGGTTCTCTCAAGAGGTCTAGTATCTTTGCTTGCTTGGTTTCAATCCAAAGAATGAGAATTCTATCTTGACACATAATGTCAAGTATTGGCTTCTTGTTGGTTAGATGATTCTTCTCCTAAGCTTTTACCTTATGCTTTAGGATAGTCTCTTCTTATCCTCCCATCTTCTTTAATTTCAAAAATATTCTCCCTCCTTTTGAAAACTCTTCTTGTTTCTAAACTTGAAACGCTTTCATAATAAACTTGGACCTAGGTCCATGAATTTTCAAAATCTTTTCATAAATAAACTTCAATCAACTTAAAAATACCTTGACATTTTTTGTGAGAAGACTAAAAGTCAATCAATCTCATTTCAAACTATTTTGCCACTTTGGCTTCTACTTTAAAACTCTTCTCAAAATATTGGACTCTTGTCAATCCTTGTAGTGATGCAACGACTATACTTCTATAATATGTAGTGAAGTGAGATATTTTCCACTTGGGTGTTGAGTGATGCATTGTTGATTTTAAAATCCAAGCCATATCCTCCATTTTGAGATGATGAAAATTCTCCTTTCTCATGATTGTGGGTAGTAAGTATGTTTTCCACATGGACAATGACGATGATGTCTTATCTCTTAAAATCAACCAACACACTTGTGTTTCAAATATTTAAAATAGGAACTACGTGTACCCTGATCCTCTATTGCATGAAAGGTGGTACGTAGGCACTAAAGGTTCGCAACCGCGGAGGGTGCAAAAATCATAAAAAGATACTTCTCTTCTCACCTCCACCATCTATTTCTATACAACATATTTTATAGCCAAAATATACAGATTTTTCAAAGAGGTTCATGCGGAGTACCATAGATGTTTAGGGTGTTAATACCTTCCCTTTGCAAAACCAACCCCCTTACCTTGAATATTTCCCCCTCTTTTTGGGTTATTCGATCTTTTCCCATTCCTTTGGAAACAATAAAGCGCGGTGGTGATTTTTATTTTTGATTTGTATAAAGACTAGTCAATCCAATGGCTTAGTCTTGAACATTTCTACCGCTACAGAAAAATGGCGACTTCACTAGGGAAAGATTAACCTCTTGCTGGTCTATCCCTAAGTGGGTTGAGCCTATCTTTGTTTATATCTGTATATGTGCTATTGTTGTTTATGTGTTATATTTTGTATATATGTTTGTTTGGATTTTCCTGGTTTTCAGGATGCTTGGTGATTACTCATAAGTCCTATACCCGGACTTGGGAAAACTTTAAGATAGGAAGGGCGGTATAGTCATGTTAACATTGAGGGAGTAATCTCAAAAAAGGAGGCATGAGATCCACCACTCAGTGGAGGCCTCTTTGACTGTAGTGTCGTTTACCGAGTAATTGAGAAAACGTACTGCTTTCGACCTGGGAGCCTGCTGAAATTGAGGACCATAGAATACCAAACCCATCTTGGCCTTTTAGGTGTAGTGCGGAAGCTATGATGGAGTAATCCGGAAATAGTTGTCATGTGATACTATGCTCGGACGAGTCTTTCTTGAGAATATTACTAATTACTAAGTTAATCGGGAAGTTGGTAATATCCGAAGGAAGGATGTAGACTCTGGGAACCTCTAGAACCTTGTTCAGCAAGTGATAACTTCTTAGACCAACACCTTATGGGTAGTACCTTCGACCTCATGCTCGTGACGTTGAACCTATGAACCCTATATATGCGATCTTGTGTGTGATTGTTGCATCATGCATCCATGCACTCATAAGCATCTTTTGAAGAAAACAATATTTCAATGGATTTAAAGGTTGACTGTTTGTGAATATCTCAGGTACTTTTAACCATGTATTCCGGAAAGAGAAAGACCGGGAAATACAGTTTCTAGGATCCCAAGATAGATGAGTTGGTCAATCTAATTCCAGAGATCGAGTGTCCTGCAGACTTTCGGAAGAAGTATGGATCCATTATTCCTCTCATGAAGCTGAAGATGAAGGAGGGTATTCTCTCGACCTTGGTCCAGTTCTATGATCCGATGTATCACTGCTTTACTTTTCCCGATTATCAGTTGATGCCTACACTAGAGGAGTATTATTATCTATTGGATTTACCCATTACCGATCATGTTCCTTTTACTAGTTTAGAGGGTGAGCCAAAACCACATGAGGTTGCTGCTTTGATTCATCTGGGGAAGTCTGAGGTGGAAGCCCATATGACTACTAAAGGAGGGATTAGAGGATTACCAGCTCAGTTCTTATTGTAGAAAGCTCGTTACTTTCCCAGAATGAAGAGTATAGTTGCTTTTGAGGCCATCTTTTCTCTACTTGCTTACGGGTTGTTCTTATTTCCTAATGTGGACAAGTTTATCGACATTAATGCTATCGGGATCTTCATGATTGGAAACCCAGTTGCTACACTGTTGGGTGATGCTTATTACTCTGTTAATCTTCAGAATTCTTCTCATGGGGGAATGATTATCTGTTGCACGCCTCTGTTGTACCGGTGGTTCATCTCTCATATGCCTTAGTCTGATGCTTTTTGGGATGTCAAGAAGGAACCCCGTTGGGCTCCTAAGATCATGGCACTTACTCACTTGGATATTGATTGGTATCATCGAGCTTACCAAGATGTGGAGATTATTGACAGTTGTGGTAGTTTCCCCAATGTACCGCTTCTTAGTACAAAGGGAGGAATTAACTATAACCCTGTTCTTGCACGGTGACAACTTGGTTATCCGATGAGGGATAAACTGAATAGTATTAATTTGAGTAGTTTCTTTCTGAAGGAAGGAGAAGACCATAGGGAAGCTAGAGAGCAGATTGCGAAGGCCTGGTATCACATTCATAAGAAGAGTAGGAAGGATTTGGGACCTAGGGGTGTTGTTTCTTTGGAGCCATATCTCCAATGGATCCGATTGAGAGCTATTCAGTTAAAGATGTTGTATACTCGGGAGACACCCATGCCTGATCTATTTGTGAAGACCACCCTTCCCTTATTAGATGATCTAGAAGAGCTGCAACTTGCTTTGGTCAGGATGCAATAGGAAAGGGATGCTTGGAAGAACAAGTTCCAGACTTTAGAGAGTTCCTATAAAGCAGACTTGAAGGAGAAAGACGATTTGATCGAGATCCTTGAGAGTCGAGAGATGGAGTCTATGGAGAGGCAAGGGGATTTATTTTCTCCTAAGCCTTAAACAAGTGCTAATTACTCACTTCCTAATTCAGGTGATTGGAAGGAGGCTGCCATCAGACATGTGGAAGAAAACCAGAGGTTGAGGGCTCCGATTGTCAGGCTCACAGGGAAGCGCCAACGTACATATTGATTTCCATCAGTTCTTTTTCTCAGGATTTTAGATTGTATTTTCATCTTGTACTTAGGATCATTGAAACTTGTAATCCATTTTGAAGTTATTATAATAAAAATTTTAGTATTTCAAATGTGTTATTATTTTGATGTTTGCAATATGTCTATAAACCGTAAATCCCTTGAAATATTAAATAACAAAGTAATAACAATCACATGCATTGCACATCACGCATCATATTGAACATATTTCTTGCATTTATTATGCATACCCAGGTGTCTTACCAAGCTTCTTTACTTCATTCAGCAAGCTGAGTCATCACTACAACACTCGGGCTAATTTCAAAAAGAAGATGGACAACTTAGAACAGGAGAATCGCGAGCTACGCGAAGAAGTTTCTGCTTTGAAGACCGGCTTGGCCAATTTGACTACTCTGATGGAAGCTCTGGTGGTTGCTCAGAATCAGCCACCGAGTGTTCAACTTCAACCAACAAGGGTAAATACTGAAGTTCCGACTATTCCTGTATCTTCTACTCCAGTTGTTATTCAGAATTGCATGCCTCAAGATACTCCAGTGGTTCAGACTATTGTTACTCCAACACCTCCTGTGGTGCATACTATTCCTACTGCACCTCCTTCGGTAAACATGGTTCCATTTGTTAATGATGATTTTTGTCGTCCTTTCCCTCCGTCGAGTGAAGACTTAGGTCTCTATGACAGAATGGATGATTTTCAAGAGCAGTTTGATAAAATGCAAAGAGAGATGAAGGCTCTTAGGGGAAAAGAGCTATTTGGGAAGAATGTGAATGAGCTATGTTTGGTCCCAAATGTTAAGATACCTGCTAAGTTCAAGGTCCCAGAATTTGAGAAGTATAAGGGCAACACTTGCCCTCGTGCTCACCTGGTAATGTACGTGAGGAGAATGTCTACCCACACTGATGATCAACGTCTATTGATCCACTTTTTTCAGGATAATTTGACCGGTGCAACACTAAAATGGTATGTGATTTTGGACAGCGCCAACATCCATACTTTTAATGATTTGGGAGAATCATTCATCAAACAATACAAGTACAATGTGAACATGACGGCCGACCGTGACCAACTTAGGGCCATGGTTCAGAAAGACAGGGAATCGTTCAAAGAGTATGCGCAGAGATGGCGCGAAGTAGCTGCCCAAGTAATTCCTCCCATGGAAGAGAAGGAAATGACTAAGATTTTTCTGAAGACGCTGGGTGCTTTCTACTACGAAAGGATGATAGCAAGCGCATCGACTGACTTTACTGAGATGGTAGAAATGGGTATCCGCCTAGAAGAGGCTATAAGAGAAGGCCGTTTAACGAAGAGTGAAGGATCCAGAGGTGTGAAGAAGCCATCTTATGGGTTTACCAAGAAGAAAAAGGGGATGTAAATGCTGTTATACAAGAGAGGAGGGTAAACGCTCCTAGAAGGAATTATCAGTGTCACCAGCAAGTCGCCTCAGTTACTCCTGTGATGAGTGCCGCTCAGACTACCGTTGCTTATCAAAGACCATCCTAGCAGGGGAACCAAGGGAATAATCAGAGAAGGGAGAACTATAACCCTATTACCATGAGCTATGCAGAGATACTACCGACATTGATTCAGAAGAAGTTGGTTCAAACCCGACCATCTCTCTCCGTACCATCACTATTGCCTTGGTATTACAAGGCAGACCAAACGTGTGCTTTTCATCAGGGAGCACCAGGGCATAGTGTTGAGAATTGTTATCCTTTGAAGACTGAAGTGCAAAGGTTGGTGAAGTCTGGAATTCTATCTTTCAAGGACATGGGACCTAATGTGAAAGATAATCCTCTACCCAAGCACGGGGGAGTAAATGCTATAAATATGGTGGCCGGTTGTCCAGGCGACTTCTAAATTTTTGACATTAATCTGGTTAGAGGAGATTTGGTGAAAATGCACACAAACCTCTGTGAATTCAGCTATTATGCGCATGACCATGTCGGTTGTGCTATTTGCAGTACAAATATACATGGTTGCGAGAAGATAAAGGCTGATTTACAGGAGATGATGAATGAGGGTTTAATCCATATAATCAGGCCTAGGGAAGAATATGAAGAGGAGGTGAATATGGTTTCTGGATGTCCTGGAGAATTCATAATTTTTGATGCGGAGTATTTGAATGTGGATCTCGTGTAGTTGCATGCTACCTTCTGCCACACTGCTGGTAAATTGGAACACCAATATGGATCTTGCCTAGTTTGCTGTCGAGATCCCCGAGGATGTTCAATTGTGAGGGAGCGTGTTCAGTTGCTATTATAAAATGGAACTATCAAGATCACAGGTCAGAGGGATGATTATCATGAGGTTGATATGGTTGAAGTTTGTTTAACAGAAGAAGAGTCAGAGGAAGAGTATGCCTCCGCGGATGAGTATTTCTCTTCAGACGAAGATTTGTTTCCTAGAAATGGCTTTTTGATGACTGATTGTGTTGAAGAAGGGGTAAACGTCATTGTGTCTTGTTTTGGTGCACCCGCTCATCTTGAAGTGGAGTACCATAACAAACCAGTTGTTACCCCATTGGTAATTAGTCTTCCAGGTCCTATTCCCTACAAATCAGATAAGGCTGTACCTTACAAATACAATGCTACAATATTAGAAGACGGGGTGGAAGTTCCCATCCATCCAATGCCCGGTGTCGGAAATATAGTTGAAAATAGCAGGGTGACCCGTAGCGGTCGTGTGTTTGCACCGATTGTACGAAGAGATGTTGTTGCTGGAAAGAAAATTGCTGAGAATGATGAGCCTAAGAAGGCTATAAGAGAGACTAGTGAAGCTACATTAGAGAAAGAAGTGGATGATATTTTAAAGATAATTAAGATGAGCGACTACAGAATTGTAGATCAGCTACTTCAGTCTCCTTCAAAGATATCTATCCTAGCTTTATTGATGAACTCCTCTACTAATAGAGAATCATTGATGAGAGTACTAGACCAAGCTTTTGTGGAGAGTGACATGCCATTAGATCAATTCAGCAGCGTAATTGGAAACATCACGTCATGTAATAACTTGAGTTTCTGCGATGATGAATTACAAGATGAAGGGAGGAATCACAACCTGACCCTCCACATATCTATGAACTGCAAGAATGATTCGCTGTCCAATGTGCTAATCGATAATGGATCCGCATTGAATATTATACCGAGGAGTACTCTCTTGAAGTTAAAGTATCAAGGAGCACCTATGCGCCCGAGTGGCATCATTGTGAAAGCATTTGATGGGTCAAGGAAATCTGTCATCGGTGAAGTGGACTTACCCATCAATATAGGACCACATTTGTTCCAGATAACCTTCCAGGTCATGGACAATATTCCCGCATATAGTTGTTTGCTAGGATGACCATGGATACATGAAGCAGGGGCTGTCACTTCAACTCTACATCAGAAGCTAAAGTTTATGCGTGAAAGGAAGGTGGTCATCATAAATGGGGAGCAGGCCTTGTTGATAACCCATTTGTACTCTTTCAGTATCGTATAAGCGGATGAGGTTGCTGTTGGAACCCAGTTCCAAGCCCTATCCATTGACAACATAAGGAGAAATGAGAATTCCATGGTTTCTCTAAAGGACGCGCAACAGGTTGTGCGCAATGGTCATAATACAGTTTGGGGACGAATTATGGATCCACCCGTGAACAAGAACATAATTGGTTTGGGTTTCTCTTCGAAGAATGGCAAAGGAGAAGGTTTGAAGCCAAAGTCTACTATGAACAGTTATCATGATGTTTTCCGCAGCGAAGGCTACCTCCATCCAACTGATGCTGGAATTAATGCTGTTGAAGAGGATGAAGTAGAGCAGGAAGTACCGAATCATGTGACACATGGAGTCAGGGTTCAGAACTGGGTCACCATTGATGTTCCTTCTTGCATACATGTTTCAAAGTAATTTGTTTTGTTAAACTTTTTTTTGAAAAAAGCTTTCACTCTGCCCAAGGTGGAAGTATTAATGTTGTAGGGCTTATTTGTTTGTTGTGACTTTTAAGATCATTAATAAAAGTTATCTTTGCTTCCTGAATTATGTCTTTATTTTATGCTTTTTCTTAGAAAATGGTAATAAAAAAAACCCTTTCAAAATAAATAATAACTGAAAATCAATTTGCATGATCACTTGTTATATGTATCAGTTTCTAAAAGCAATCATAAATCATATGTGCAGATTAATTAAAAAACCCGTTGAATACAATGATCCTGCACCCTCTCCCAACTTTGAATGTCCTGTGTTCGGGGCTGAAGAAGAAGATTATGATGAGATTCCAGAAGAGGTCTCAAGGTTTCTTGAGCACGAGGAAAATACCATTCAGCCATACAAGGAGCCTTTGGATGTGATCAATTTGGGTTCGGAAGAAGATTTGAAGGAAGTCAAGATTGGAGCATCGTCACATCCCGATGTACATAGAAGGTTGATTGAGTTGTTGAAAGAGTATATGGATATTTTTGCTTGGTCTTATCAAGATATGCCTGGTCTAGATATAGATATTGTCGAGCATCGTTTGCCATTGAAGCCAGAGTGTCTGCCAGTTAAATAAAAGTTAAGAAGAACCCACTCAGATATGGCAGTAAAGATCAAAGAGGAGGTCCTAAAGCAGATTGATGCTGGTTTTCTTGTGACGTCAGTGTATCCTCAATGGATTTCCAATATTGTCCCAGTACCGAAAAAAGACAGAAAAGTCCGCATGTGCGTAGATTACAGAGATCTAAATAAAGCTAGTCCAAAAGATGATTTTCATTTGCCTCACATCGACATGTTAATGGACAACACAACAAAATTCAAAGCATTCTCGTTCATGGACGGATTTTCTGGGCATAATCAAATAATGTTGTACCCCAAAATTTTCCTTCCCATGTCTCACCAAATTTGTCAAGAATGATCCTCAAAGTTGCTCAAAGGATTGCACAGTCCAAATACCTCCTAAGACAGCTGAAATTAGGGTTTTGGTTCTTTCAAGGAATTTGAGGTTTTCAATGGCTCAATCAAGTCTCATAGGCCTATATGCATCCTCAAGCACCTACATGCCAATTTTCAAGACTCACAGTGTCAACTTGCACAGTCAAAAGCTCCATTTGATCCACAGTCAACTGCAAGGGCAAAATGGTCATTTTGCAGTCAAAAGTCAGATTTTTTGGTCAACATCTTATTTTGAGTTCACGATCATCATTTTATCAAGTCTTGATCATGATTCCACAAGGATAGCTCAAAAATCATCAAGATGCCAAAAGTTACTATTTTTGGACAGTAGAAAAGTCAACTGTATCTTGACCAGGGCATAACTTTTTCATGGTTTATCAGAAAAATTCCATCCAATGCTCATTTTGAAGGGGATGACATTTCCTACAATCCATCTTCACATTACAAGTCCAAGAAATGCTCTCATAAAAAGTTATCAATTTTGACATTATAGGTCAAATTCAAAAGTCAACAAAAATGTACTTTAAGTCAAAGGCCATAACTTGATATTGGTAAATCCAAATGACATGGGACCAAAGGCATTTGTTAGAGGACTTCAAGACCTTTCCAAAATGTCCAAGAACATGGTCATATGATCAAAATTGAGCAAGATATGCATTGGAGAAGTTGGGAAATTTTTAGGAATTTGCAAAAGTCAACTTTGCTTAAAACACCTTGTTTTTGCTAATGGGCCTCAAATATCTTCTTGAAACTTCATCCATGGTCTATGCACGACCCATCAAGCTTAATTGAATTTATTTTCTTATTTTTTATTAATTAATTGGATTTTTAATCAATATTAATTCATTTAATTAATTTAAATTGTAGGAAAATACAAAGATTTGATTTTTCAATCTTTTTGTGAAGCAAATATGGTCAAGATTAACTGGCAATTTCGTGTACAAATCAAATATGCAAAAGTCTCCAAATTTGGCAACTTTATTCAATCATGAAGATTCAAAAATATGTGATTTCCGATCAAAGATTCAATCATCAATTCCATGGATTTTTGCTCAAGATTGTGACCTAATTTCATTCCTCTATATATATTCAAGTAAACCCTGATGCCATACACGTGAGAAAGCTGCAGACAAAGCCATATCAATATTGGAAATTTTCTAAGAAAACTCAAAACTGACTTTGGCATTCTAGAACGATTCAAAGGTTTTTATTGATTCTAACACCTTGCAGGAGTTCCCAGGAACGTGTGGCAATCAAATTCACACGCTAAAGCTCAAGGAATCATCCATTACAGAACCACGGTTTGAAGCTTTTTTCCAGAATCGTATTGTCTATTTCATGCGCATTCAACATGATTTCTTGTTTGTTTTGCATTGCTTGAATCCATATAAAGCTAATGGCATAAGTTAATTGAGTTATAACGCACAGAATCCAAAGATGCCATGGTTGAATTTTAGGGTTCATGAGCGTTGAAATTGGGGATTCCTAAGCCAGGAAAAATTGAGACCACTAAGACCCATGACTGGATTCGTGAGAACCAGACGAACACGATGGAACCCTCGCGAAATATTTATATTAACCATAGCTCTAATCGTTATTTTTCCTCGTATTATATTGTGGGGGTTAAAAACCCCCGCTATCTGATTTGTTTTTACAGGTACAAAGGAAGAAGATGAAGACGTGTTAGCATTTGGTTGGGCCATTTGAAAAGAAGCGCACGTTTTTATAATCCCAGCCTATTGACTTGTTTTGCATATATAATAATTGTTTGTTATTCTAATAATGACTAAAGCGTGATGGTGGAGTGGTTAGCGTGCTGGCTTGGAATCATTGGGACCTGGGTTCGAATCCCAGGTCCCCCAAAATATTTGTTTCTATTTTTCTTAACATGTTCTTGTGCAGCTTTCCAAAAGGGTACCCACCATGCATCTCAAACATCCATGCGCCATGTGGCTTCAAGCATCAATCCAATGGCCCAGATGGAAGGATCATCATACTCCCAGTCAACACGCGCCATGGTTGATCAGGAAAGTCAAACGAGGCTGGAAACAATTGGGCCCCAGAATTCCCAAACTTACCTCCTAAATGGGCCAACACCCCCTGGGTTCTTTTTTTTTCTCTTTATATTTTCTATTTATTTAACTCTTTTTATTATTAATTATTATTATTATTATTTAATTAACTCAATTAATTTTTTCATAATAAAATCAGAAAAGTAAAATATTTTTATTATTTATTAATTTCACCTTTAATTTATTATTTTTGTAAATAAATATAATTAACTAACTTAATCTTAATTAGGTCAAATTTGATATTTTTGCAATAAATAAAATCAACATAGAATTAAGGTTTTCACTAACTTTTGACTATTTTTATTTTATTTTCCTTAAAACTTTAAAAAACTCAAAAATATTTCTTTTTTTAATTAATTAGTTTTAGGTCTAATTTAATTAAATGCAAAAATAACAAAAACTTCTTTCTTTCTCAAAAAGGGTCAAAACCCTAAGGACTTCTCCGATTCAATTTTCTTATTCGCGCATATTATTTTTTGATCATATTTATGTAATTGCTCCGAGGATGTAATAGCGTTAATTAGGACTTTTATCGCTTTCATTTAATTTCCCGCAATTTACTTTTCAAGGGTTGCTTTTGGCAATGTAAATACCCGACGCCTTGTAATAGCTAGATTTACTTTCCGCAAACTATTAAACTGCTAGATGTATGTTAACTAGGCTATGCATGACAAGACTTGTATGAAAATTAAAATCAACCCGTAGCTCACCCTAACATGTACAAAGATAACTTAACTGAATCCTGACACACTCGCACATGCCACTCCTAGGGTACGCCTCACTTGGTTGCCTCGACGTGGTCATTGAGTATAGGGTGTTTTAGAGGTCGCCCTCCTGTCTAAAGATCAAGTTGCCTCGAAACGGTTGACTCGGATAAAAAAGGATCTAAGACATTAGGGTTACCGCTAAGGCGTCCTACTATTGCTTTGGTGACCACATGCCCCTATAATCGAATTTACCCGAATAACTCCAAACGACGGCGCTACCTACTTCTCAATAGTGGGATAGTACTGTCTAAAGGACATTTACACAACTTAATTTCTTTTGAGTAGGTAGAGGTTCTTAGATACTTGCTCTTTCAAAACAAAAATACTTTTCGCACCTACACTTTTTCTGACAAAAGTTTTCAAACAAACACTTCATATACTCTTGAGGACTGATACAAGAGTTGAATCGAAGTTTTCAAACAAAACTCTTTTCAAAACCCACAAACACAAGAAAAGCGAAACCTTTTGAAAACATAGTGAGCAAGTACCTAAGAGCCCGTGGATAACCACTGATAGAAAGGGTGCTAACACCTTCCCTTTCTATAATCTACCTCCCGAACCGAGAAACATCTCGAAAAGGAATTTTGCTGTGCTTTTGTCCTTTCCTTGTTGGAGAAAATAAAAGACGATGGCGACTCTTGCTTACCGCGACATTTCGCGAACCAACGTTAAAAACAGTCAGTTCTATTTCCACCGATCACAAATAAGAATGGCTCTAGAGGACATGGAAAAAACAACGTTTATCACACCCTGGGGAACATTCTGTTACAGAGTGATGCCCTTCGGGTTGAAGAACGCTGGTGTAACGTACCAGAGGGCTATGACAACCCTATTCCATGATCTGATGCACAAAGAAATCGAAGTATATGTTTATGATATGATTGCCAAATCCCAGACTGAAGAAGGGCATATAGAAGATTTGTTGAAGTTGTTTCAGCGTTTGAGGAAGTATCGTCTCCTCTTAAATCCAAATAAGTGCACCTTCGGTGTTCGATTGGGGAAATTGTTAGGTTTAATTGTTATCCAGAAAGGAATCGAAGTTAACCCTGATAAAGTCAAAGAAATTCAAGAAATGCCAGCACCAAGAACTGAAAAACAAGTCAGAGGTTTCCTCGGGCGTTTGAATTATATTTCCAGATTTATTTCCCACATGACTGCAAAATGTGAACCGATCTTTAAGTTGTTAAAGAAAGATCAAGGTTGTGTGTGGACGGATGACTTCCAAAGGGCATTTGAGAGTATTAAAGAATATCTACTTGAACCTCCTATTTTGCTCCCTCCCGTAGAAGGAAGACCGTTGATTATGTATCTAACAGTGTTAGATAAATCCATGGGTTGTATTTTGGGACAACAGGATGCAACAGGGAAGAAGGAGTTCGCCAATTATTATCTCAGCAAAAAATTCACTGATTGTGAGTCGCGGTATTCCACGCTGGAAAAGACATGTTGTGCTTTGGCCTGGGCGGCAAAGCATTTACAGCAGTATATGTTTAACCATACCACTTGGTTGATCTCCAAAATGGATCCAATCAAGTATATTTTTGAAAAGCCTGCTCTTATCGGGAGAATTTCCCACTGGCAGATGTTGTTATCTGAGTATGATATCGAGTACCGCACTCAAAAGGCTATTAAAGGCAGTGTGTTGGCAGATTATCTTGCTCACCAACCGGTAGAAGATCATCAGTCTACAGAATATGAATTCCCCAATGAGGATGTGATGTTCCTAAAAGTGAAAGATTGTGATGAACCATTTCCTGAGGAAGGCACTGACCCTGAATCTCGTTGGAGTATGATATTTGATGGATCTGTGAATGCTTATGGTAAAGGAATTGGTGCTGTGATTGTCACTCCTCATGGATCGCACATTCCTTTTACTGGAAGGTTAACATTTGATTGCACTAATAATATGGCGAAATATGAGGCTTGCACCATGGGTCTTGAGGAATCTATTGATCTCAGAATCAAAATTCTAGATGTGTATGGTGATTCAGCTTTGGTAATAAATCAGATTAAAGGAGAATGGGACACTCGTCACCCTGGCTTGATCACTTACAAAGATTATGCTAGAAGATTATTACCCTTCTTCAATAAAGTTGAATTCCATCACATCCCTAGAGATGAAAATCAAATGGCGGATGCTCTGGAAACTCTGGCTTCCATGTACCAAGTGAGTACTTGGAATCATATACCCTGAATTACAGTTCGACGATTGAATAGGCCAGCTCATGTGTTTACAGCAGAGGAGGTAGTAGATGAAAAACCCTGGTATTATGATATCAAGCATTTTCTTCAGACTCAGGAGTACCTGATTGGTGCGTCGAGGAAAGATAGAAAGACATTGAGAAGATTGGCAGGCAGTTTCTTCCTCAGTGAAAATGTGTTATATAAGAGAAATTATGACATGGTCTTGCTCAGATGCGTGGATAGACACAAAGCGGACATGTTGATGCATGAGTTTCATGAAGGTTCATTTGGCACTCATGCTAATGGACATTCGATGGCAAAAAAAAGCTAAGGGCAGGTTATTATTGGCTAACAATGGAGTCTGATTGTTACAAATTTACAAAGAAGTGCCATAAATGCCAGATCTATGCAGACAAGGTCCATGTGCCTCCGACACTTCTCAATGTGATTTCCTCCCCATGGCCTTTCTCTATGTGGGGTATTGACATGATCAGGATGATAGAACCCAAAGCTTCGAACGGACATCGTTTTATCTTGGTAGCAATTGACTACTTCACCAAATGTGGTTGTGCGTTTCATCAAAAATAATCTTATATTCCGGTATGGTGTTGTTGTACCCAAAAATTTTCCCTCTCATTTTACTCAACAAATGTCAAGTGAGGTCCCCAATTTGTTCAAGGTTGCCCAAGAGTTGACCAGTCAAACTCTCTCCTAAGGCAGTATACCCCAAATTAGGGTTTCTATTTTCATCAAGATGGGTGGATCACAAAGGTATCATATGCTTTCCAAGGTCTTATTATGTTCCTAAGATCATCCATGCCAAGTTTCAGGCCTTGCATAAGAAATTTGCTCAATCAACTGCTCAAATGCTTGAGAATCGACTGTAGTAGGTCAAAAGTCAACTTTGGCCCACATACAGTAAAACCTCAATATTTTTGGCCAACATCAACATTTTGAAGTGACTTCCATCATTTGATCAAGGGTTAATCATGATTCCCCAAGGAATGCTCCAAATTCATCAAAACCCAAAAGTTGCTAAATTAGAGTTTCTTAGTAAAAGTCAATCCAACTTTGACCAAGCATAACTTCTTCATACTTTATTAGAAATTTTCCATCCAAAGATCATTTTGAAGAGGATGCAATTAAATACAACTAATCTTCATCTCACAAGTTAAAAATATGCACTCATAAAAAATATGAATTTTGACATTATTGGTCCTTTTGAAGAGTCAACAAAAACACCTTTTGGTTCAAAGCTTCATACATGAACATGGAAGATCCAGTTGAGATGAAACCAAAAGGTTTGTTTAGAGGACATCCTAATATTTCTAAAAAGTCCAAGAACACCCTCCTAGGGTGAAAATTGAGAGAGTTGTGCATTGTCAAAGTTGGCAATTTTTGGAAAATTGTCAAAAGTCAACATTGATCAAATTTGAATTTTTTCCAAAGGGGCCCATGTTTTCTTGTTTGAAACATGTTTCTAATAGGACCCATGACCCCTGAGCTTTTCCACCTATTATTTAATTATTTTTATCATTTATTTTGATTTTTTATTCATTTAAACCAAAATAAATCAAATTAAATGGTAAAATAATAAAAGCAAATCAAATCTTGGGATTTTGTGCATATTATGAGTCCATATACAGCTAGCATGGCATGTAATTCGTACAAGGATGATTTAGATTGAAAAAGTCATGATTGGAGCTATTTTAGAAAGAAATCATACAAGGCCAAAATCAAATCAAATCTTCATAATTCCTCAAGATACCATGAGATTTCTTCCATTATTTTTGACCTAAATTCCTCCTCAATATAAACACAACACCCTCATACACTAGGGAGCACAAAATTGTCTGCCCAAGAAAGCTCTCTAAAAACCTCAAATTCTGTCAAAACTAGTGCAAAGTCAAAACCGAAGATCCAGCCACTTTCAATCCAAGCCATCAATTACAAATCATTCCTGAGGTATCTAAGGGTAAGAATAGGTCGAAAGTCATGGCCATTGATGCTTGAAACAAGCATACTCATCTTCTCCGATTTGCTTTTCTTTCAAACATTCATATAATTAATTTCATGCATTGCTAATGTTTATTAACTGTCCAAATGAGTTCTTGTTGTCATGTAGAACAAGTTTGAATCACAAACAATAGCTTGGCTTGGTGGATGAGGCGCCTAACTGTGACCCTAGGGGCATGGGTTCATCACCCACCCCATGTATTTTTCACTTTTTTTACTATTTTCTTTTCTAACCCTTTTCATTTATTTATTTTTCACTTGATTTGTTTTATATCATTAATTTAATTAACATATAAAATCACATAAAATCATTAAATATTAGTTTTAGGCTTTCAATTAATTAAAATAATTTTTGACATAAAAGTTGTTTTCATTTAATCAATATTGATTTTATTTCATAATTAACTTGTAAATTAATCAGAGTTAGGTTTTTAATTATTAATTCACACTTTTATTATTTTCCTAACAATTTACTACAGAGTCAGTACATCACCATTCCATGCGTCCATCATACGCTCACAAATCCTACCCTTGGATCACCCCTTGGTCCAGATCCAGCGTCCAACCACAACAGCCCATGGTGCACTCTCTGAAGCTAATCCACATGGGATTACACGCAAGGAACATGGGCCAAACAATTTGGCAATGCACCCCTCAGTCTGCATTCTACCACACAGGCCCAATCATTTCTTTTTTATTTTATTTCAATTCTTTTTATTGTTTTAATTTATTTATTTTATTTATTTTCCAAAAATCATTTTTAATCAAAACATAAAAAATCATAAAATCACAAACAATATTAGGTTTAGTCTTTTTTTTCATAAAATATTTAATTGCATTAATTAGTTTAATTAGGTTAACTTAAATCTTTTTTTTCATAATTAAAATCAAATAGAAATTAGGTTTAATTCTTAATTTTAATTCCTTCTCAAAATAAAAACACAAAAATAAGTTAATTGTTTTTTTTTCATTAATTTAATGATTTTTCATAATTAAAACTTAATTAGTGATTAGGATATTTTGCAATTTATTCTTTATTTCCTTAAATAAAAATGACAAAAAATGATTTTTTTTCTTTAATTAAATTCAATATGGTTTTCAAGGGTCAAAACCCTAATTTCTCGCATTTACGTTTGTCGTACGTACTTTTTATTATATTTTTGTAATTGCTCCGAGATTGTAATAGTCTTTTAAACTAGGGTTTTATTTACTGTTTAATTTCCCCCCAAGTTTTGGTTATATAATCCCCATTCCCCGAAGCCTTGTAATAATTAGATTTACTTTTCCGCTTTTAATTTCCGTAATCTTTAACTGTCTAGATGTATGGCTAATAGGATTGTATGGCAAGAATGTCTGAAAAAATTAAAACTGTAGATCACCTAATGTGCAAAGATTAAATAACTGAAACAAATCACGTGCACATATCCACTCCTAGGATTTACCTCACTTCGGTTGCCTTCAGTAAACAATCATTAAGCATAGGAGATTTTAGTGGTTGCCCTCCAGTCTAAAGAGATCAAATTGTCCCATTCAAATGTTACCTCGGAAATGTTGCCTCGGAAACGTTGCCTCGAAAAGATCTTAAGACTCTAGGATTACTACTAAAGTTTTCTAACTATTTCTTTATTGATTGTATTTGTCCCTTTCGAACGTCCCTTACAAACTCCAACGACGGTGCTACCTACTCCTTAATAGTGGGATAATGCTGTCTAAAGGAAATAGAATGAACAATCTTTTTTCGAGTAGGTAGAATCTTGAGTACTTGCTCAAAACAAATCTTTTCACACTAACATCTTTTCAAAACAGTTTTCAAAAAAAAACTTTGTCACACCCTTGAGGACTGATACAAGGGTTATCACGAAGTAAAACATTTTCAAAGAAAGCACATATAAAAGAAATTTTAAAAAGATGAGCAAGTGCCTAAGAGACCATGGAAAACCATGGATAGAAAGGGTGCTAACACCTTCCCTTTCTATAATCTACCCCTCGTACTCAGAATATCTCGAAAAAAGTTTTTTTCTGTTCTTTTTCCTTTTCCATGATTGGATGAAATAAAAGTCAGTGGCGACTCTTGCTTACCGCGATATTTTGCGAATACAAAATGCAAAACTTAAACTAGTATTAAACAGTCGGTTCTGCCACCGTATCACAGAATTGGAGACTCTCGTGGGGATAAAATATAAAGTGGGGTAAACCATAGGATCTAGGTCATATTTAATTGCTTTTTCTTGATTGTCTTGCTTTCTTTATATTTATGGGAACTGTTTGGGTTATTTGATCCTACACCCGGATCTGGGGAACACCTTTTAGGTAAGTAGCAATAAACTGTGAGGGAACTATGCTGGGGTATACCAGCACGGTTGAAGCAGTAGCTACGTTAATGTGGCACTTTGGTTGGTACCGGTAACCCTTGAGTCAATCAGGGGGAGTACGGGGCCGCCGTGTGGTGTCATGAAGCATCAACTGACCTTATAACCTTTAATTGGCCAACTTGGTCATTAGAAAGTAGTGAGATAGCTAGCCTCGGTGTAGAGCTGAGAACTGGTTGATACTCGATGCTACACTCATTGAGATCAGACTTTTGGGATATTTCAGCCGCAAGAAAAGATTGCGTGAGCAGAGACAATGCCGATAAAGGATGGTCAATGATATTGAGATCCTATAGAACCCGGTTACTTTTTAAGATAGGTTGAACCAACTAAACTTCAAGAGGGTACTACCTTAAAACCCATGCAAGCCTAAACCTAAGGCTGTTTGTGTGACTTGTGTGCTTTCAACTTGAACTACTTGCACATTTTTATTATCTGACAACATGAGTTCCTTGCAGGTTTTGTTTACAGCCCTTATCCAATAACTTATATTTCTTGTCGGGTTTACTTGCTTACATCACCTCGCACTTTTGCTTAAACGCATAGCATACACATCATAACATCATGCCTTAACATTTCCTTAACTATTTCAAGGATCTCAAGGGTTTGTGATGCAGATTATGGTAAATCAGAAGTCTAGCAAGGGGCAAGGGGATTTATTTTCCTCTAGCCAATGTCGTCTAGAGATCAAAACACGATAACTTGAGTCAGTGGCTATGACCCACTTGATATGGTGAGCTTGAATCTTGAAGAAGGACTCTTAACGACACGAAGTTTCTTCAATTAAGCTGCAACCAAATTCTAACAGTTTCTTGTTTACCCCGCGAGATCCTTGAAAACATTGCATACATATATCATACATATAATTGCATAACAGGTCTTCCAGTACAGGTTTCTCATGTTCTCGCTGTTTATTTCAGCAATGACTCTTAAACAAGACAACAAAGATCTTCAAACTCAAGAAGCTCAATTCAGGGACATATTCCTAAGCCTATCCAAGGGGCAGGAAGAGTTGAAAACACTCCTCGTTGGGAACTAGGTCAAGAAAAGTCCTGAAAACAATAAGGACGAACGACTGGAACAACTGCAAGCTGAGGTAGGTGCAATGAGAACCCAGATGCTGGGGCAGATGGATCTTCTCCAAGGCCTAGCCCGAAGGCAAGAAGAGATGAAAGCTATCATCAACCAACTTCATCAAGACGGATACAACAGTATGAAGCAAACAGTCGAGGCCGAGGACCAAGTCATTGATCAACCTCCAAGAAGAAAAGAGTTTGGTTTGGTGAAGAATGGACCTTTCCAAATTTATACTACCTCATGGGTCCAACAACAACCTCGCCAAAAACAACGGGTTAATCAGAGTAAGCCAGATACACCCAAGAGGCAGTTTACCAAACTCAACATGTCGTTGTCTCAAGCTTTACAACACATATTGAGGATGAATCTGGTTATGTTGATAGGACCTCATCTGAATCCCAAGACTTCTTCGCCTAACTACAATCCTGATGCAAGGTGTGCATATCACTCCAACAGTCCGGGGCATGATACTGACGACTGTTGGAGGTTGAAATACAAAATTCAAGACCTGATTGATGAAGGAGCATTGGAATTCACATAAGATGGTCAACTGTAATGTTTCTGTCAGTCCTCCAAGGCCCACCATTTGAAATGACAAGTTCTAACAAGAGGGCTTTTTGTTCATTAGAATTTCCAATTTGTAATTTTCTTTTGATTGTTTGAATATTTATTCATATCAAACTTTGTTACTTTATCAATGCATTGCATGTGTCTATTTTGAATCAATTTATTCGTATTCACTATATTTAAACTTCGTTCCTTTTTGTGATATTCAACTCTCGACTAAAAAGTTGTAAGCCTTTAGAGGGAGGATAACAAAAATAATACCACAACCTGTACATTATGCTTTTAAACAGACCCTACTGACGATGTACATGCGTTGTTTCAAATCCCAAATAGTGGAGTTATAAGGAAGATAATCCCTAGTCAACCCCTTTGAGCCAAAGAAGTAGGAGTTTTTCTTTACACACTAATTAAAACCCTTAATCATAACCTGGGGCAGGGTAGTTTTCTCAGTTAATTCAGAGGCACATTCAGTCGCAATCTTCCGCTTCATACACAATGAATGACATTAAAGATGTCCTTCCAAATCAAAAGACAGTGATGGTTCCGCATAATCGTCAAGACAGACAGTCGTTATCTCTCAAAATAAAAGCCCGCTAAGTCAAAACCTATGAAGGAGACTTAAGAAAAACTAGGGCATCCCACTGACTGTAATCACAAAAGAAACAGTTCAGGCAAAAGACAGGGATAGTAAAACCAAAAAAAGAGACTACTACAAATCCTCGGCAAAAAAAAAGATTACAAAATGACTGCCTTTTTCAAGTAAACTTTCAGTATCTGAACCATCACCGGAACATCAAGGAAAATATTCTAGAACTCAACTGGGATTCTAAACGTGCAATTAACTGAGCATAGGACTGAACCACATCACGAAGAACGGGTGGGTACAAATAAATTTTGAGCCTTTATCCTTTGTTTCTTGAACCGTGAACCAGGCCACGTTATAACCCTTAAAAGTCCTAGCTGGAGCATGGGTTAGTTCGAAAGCATACTGTTACAAAAGGTATCCCAACTCCTGTAGGACTTGCTGTAAATCCTGAGTTGACATCACATTTTACAAAATTTGCTTATTTTACTGAAAAATGCATTTTCAAAAATTTCAAGACAGACTTAAGCTTTGCATTCTTAAAATATTATTGTTTGCATATGACTATTTGTTCAACAACATAGAGATTCGCATGACGAATATCTAGTGAACAAAAAAAAACCTTCTCAATGAAAAGGATCACCTCAAGTGGAAAAACACTTCCAACCAAGGGGAACAGCATGACCATTATCCATCATCTAGGGCAGTCAAGTCAAGATTCAAGGAATATCTCAAAGATGCCAAATAGCCAGGGGAAGATCTCCATCTGAATCACTTGGGACATTGAGCATGAATTCCAGCAACGTATCCTGTACAATCAAACAAACATGTTTTGGTAGTGTGACAACACTTACTACTATGGACAATGACAATTCTCCGTACCCGATGAACGTGGACATAGTCGGAAAATATTACGCATGAACAAAGACCCACTAGGTTGACATACCTAGGAAAAATAAGGGCATCCTGGTGAACCAAGAGGGTTCGGGCAAAAGTTAGGGATATACATATGAAAAATCTGTACACCCGGCAAGTCGAAAACTTGAAAAGGCGGCTTGGGAAAAAAAGGGTATCCCGGTGGACTAAAAATCTGAAAAGACAGTCCAGGCAAAAATTAGGGATTAAAGCGTATGACTATGTCCCATCATCTTGTAACTTGCCCATCAGTAGAAGACTTATCATTTCGATCGGCAGTTACCAAGCACCTCATAAGTTGGGATAACACTCAATCCACAAGGCCTCCGCAGGCACTTTCTCCAGCAGGTACAGGGGCAGAAAAGTCTTGATACGAAGTCATTGTCATATCCTCAGCATGCGTCCCAGTAACATCTACACACCCCATAGAGTAGAGGCAACCAAAGTTTTGATCTTTGCTTCCCCAAACAGAAGTTACTTTCCCCAGCCATGCTCTTTTGGAGAGTCAACGTCTATATTCCCCAGCCCAATTTTGTAATCGTAAGCGATTCATATAGTTTTCTCCCGAGCATAGTTTATTTTTATGAATACGGAAGCTCATCCCCAACAGAGTTATTCTCCCACAGAGTTATTCTCAAACAGAGTCTCTCCCCCAACAGAGTAGTTGTAAACAAGGAGCAAATATCCACCATAGTCATCTCCGATTCGCCATCTCCAGCGGAAGTAGAAGAACCACTTTTTCTACTACGATTAGGAATGTAATTTCCAGTACTCTCTTGCAATAGTCAGGGATTTGTTTTCCCAAACTCGGACGTGCCACAATAGCATTTCATGTTCATATATCATGACGTGCGCATACATATTGCATACATCATAATCTCATTTATTTTGAGAACGTCATCATACAATGCATTTCATGCATCATATACGATTAATCATATACCTTTTCAGGAAAGATGGTTATCATCAACAACTTCCAACGAGTTCAAGATTAGCTCCTGAAACTAAACAGAATAATTATATGTGCGACCAAATGCAGCTTTACACGGGTTCGTCATGAAGCAATCTTACACGGGTTTCTCCTAAATGCAGCTTGATCAGTGCATTTTGATGCACATTCCTCTATATTTATACTTATGCATTTCTATGTTTTAGTTTGGTTATTTTTCCTTTTTATTGTATTTTTATAATTTATTTTATTTTTGCACTTATTTATTTTTCGCACTTTATTTTCAGCTTTAGCAGCTTTCGTGAATAAATTCATAACTTGAGCTTCAGAAGTCGGAATGAGGCATGCAACCAGTCGTTGGAAAGCTAAGAGAAAGAGCTATGATTTTCATTCAGAAGTCAAGAGCTGAATCGGACTGTAGTAGGGCCAGAAATTTCGTTGAAGTTGCAGCTTTAGAAAAATTTCTTGTTTTGGGTCATTTGTAATGGGCTTGGGTTATATTTTCGACCTAGTTGGGTTATGAACCGAATCCTTGTCCTTGCTATACCTAGCAGCCGCTACAATAATTTATTTTTTTACCTTTGATTATTCAGAAAAATTACTTTTGGCTTTTATACAAATTTTCATGGAGAACTAATTCATCTTGACAATCTGCTGTATTCAGGTTCTGACACCTTGAGGTTATAATAATTCGAATTCATCTTTTATTTCGTTCAATATTAATCTATGTTCTTGTATGCTTAATTAAAATTGCATAGAGTATATTGATTTAATTCGATTGATTGTATAATCCTAACCATAGTCACGTCAACGTTTGCTTAATTCGTTACCGTGTCTGATTAATTCATGTTTGCTTAATTCATGAGGCTTAATTCCGTTTGCTTAATTCAGATAATAGGAACTAACATCACACTATTCTTATTGCTCTTGCCATTGAGTTTGTACTCGAATAGGAATAAATAATCTGCTTAGGGAATTGGAATTACGATAGCCGATGATAGGTAGGAACCAAATCAGCAGATTGACTTTTCATCTTATTTTGATAATCACTTATTTCGTGTTATAAATCGATCCTAAAACCAACCCCCATTCTATTTCTATTAGTTAATAAAATCAAGATTCCTTGTGAGAATGATATTCGAGTTACAGTTATCGCTATATTACCGTTTCGCAAAAACACTCGTTTTGATCCGCGCGCGACAGCGAATCACAGCTTCACACGGGTTTATCCTGAAAAATCTTACACAAGTCCTTTCTCATATATTTCCGAATGAAGTTTTACACGAACTTATCCCAAGGTGACCTTACCCAGGTTCCTTCTGAAGTTTTACACGAACTCATCCCAAAGTAACCTTACCCAGGTTCCTCTTGAAGTTTTGCACGAACTCATCCCCAAGTAACCTTACCCAAGTTCCTTCTGAAGTTTTACATGAACTTATCACAAAGTAACCTTACCCAGGTTCCTCTTGAAGTTTTACACAGACTTAGCCCAAAGTAACCTTACCCAGGTTCCTGCCGAAGTTTTACACGGACTCATCCCGAGGTAACCCTACCCAGGTTCCTCCTAAGGCCCTACACGGACTCATCACGAGCAACCTTACCCAGGTATCTTCTGAAGTTTTACACGAACTTATCCCAAAGTAACCTTACCCAGGTTCCTTCTGAAGTTTTACACGAATTTATCCCAAAGTAACCTTACCCAGGTTCCTTCTGAAGTTTTACACGAACTTATCACAAAGTAACCTTACCCAGGTTCCTCTTGAAGTTTTATACAGACTTAGCCCAAAGTAACCTTACCCAGGTTTATGCCGAAGTTTTACACAGACTTATCCTGAAGTAACCTTACCCAGGTTCCTGCCGCAGTTTTACCCAAACTCCTCACAAAGCAACCTTACCCAGGTTCCTTCTCAGTTCAGATGCAGTTTTACCCAAACTCCTCACAAAGCAACCTTACCTAGGTTCCTTCTCAGTTCAGATGCAGTTTTACCCAAACTCCTCACAAAGCAACCTTACCCAGGTTCCTTCTTAGTTTAGATGCAGTTTTACCCAAACTCCTAACAAATCAACCTTACCCAGGTTCGTTCTCAGTTTAGATTCAAATTTACCCAAAATCCTCACAAAGAAACCTTACCCAGGTTCCTTCTCGGTTCAGATGTAGTTTTACCCAAACTCTTCACGAAACAACCCAACTATCCAGGTTCCTTCTCACAGCCCTACTATCTAGGCTTTCATATCGAAGTAACCCTACTATCCAGGTTCCTTCTCACAACTCTACTATCCAGGCTTTCACATCGAAGTAACCCTACTATCCAGGTTCCTTCTCATAGCCCTACTATCCAGGCTTTCATATCGAAGTAACCCTACCATCTAGGTTCCTTCTCACAACCCTACTATCCAGGATTTCATATCAAAGTAATCCTACTATCCAGGTTCCTTCTCACAGCCCTACTATCCAGACTTTCATATCGAAGTAACCCTACTATCCAGGTTCCTTCTCACAGCCCTACTATCCAGGCTTTCAATCGAAGTAACCCTACTATCCAGGTTCCTTCTCACAACCCTACTATCCAGGCTTTCATATCTAAGTAACCCTACTATCCAGGTTCCTTCTCACAGCCCTACTATCCAGGCTTTCATATCAAAGTAACCCTACTATCCAAGTTCCTTCTCACAGCCCTACTATCCAGGCTTTCATATAGAAGTAACCCTACTATCCAGGTTCCTTCTCACAACCCTACTATCCAGGCTTTCATATCGAAGTAACCTTACTATCCAGGTTCCTTCTCTCTTATCTCCAGACAGCAGTCCACAACACTGTAAGACCTGGACCTGATCAAACCCGATTGGGTTTGCATTTCCCCAGTAAGTCGCGGTGCAGCCTGTACACTGACCAGACATGCAGTTCACCTCTGGAGTTAATTCCCCAGTAGAGTAACGTACAATTGAAGCTCTTAAAATTTTATATCTCCTAAGACAGATACCAACATTCCTCATCAGATTCTTCCTCAACAACAGTAACAGGGACTCTCGTCAAAGGAATATCTCAGGAAATCCACATTCTCTAGATGGCATCTTTAAGCCCATCTCCGACGATTCTCCGTCTTATCCAGGATGGCATCTTTAAGCCCATCTCCGACAATCTTCCATCATCGACCTCCGAATGGAATCTGTAAGCCCATTCCCGATATCACAAATCAAGTGCCACTTCATACGAGTGCAAATTTCTGGGCACTCTAGTGTTCAATCATATTCCACCTTCAGATCACGAAAGGAAGAGCAACCAATCTACATCCTCAGGTTTAAGAAGATTGAACATGGGAAGCTGTTGTACCCCAAAATTTTCCCTCTCATTTTAATCAACAAATGTCAAGTGAAGTCCCCAATTTGCTCAAGGTTGCCCAAGAGTTGACCAGACAAACTCTCTCCTAAGGCAGTATACCCCAAATTAGGGTTTCTATTTTCATCAAGATGGGTGGACCAAAAAGGTCTCATATGATTTCAAAGGTCTTATTATGTTCCCAAGATCATCCATGCCAAGTTTCAGGCCTTGCATAAGAAGTTTGCTCAATCAACTGCTCAAATGCTTGGGAATCGACTATAGTAGGTCAAAAGTTAACTGTGGCCCACATACAGTCAAACCTCAATATTTTTGGCCAACATCAACATTTTGAAGTGACTTCCATAATTTTATCAAGGTTTGATCATGATTCCCCAAGGAATGCTCCAAATTCATCAAAACCCAAAATTTGCTAAATTAGGGTTTCTTAGTAAAAGTCAACCCAACTTTGACCAAGCATAACTGTTTCATACTTTATCAGAAAGTTTCCATCCAAAGCTAATTTTGAAGAGAATGAAATTCCCTGCAACTCATATTCATCACACAAGTTCAAAATATGCACTCATAAAAAGATATGAATTTTGACATTATAGGTCCTTTTGAAAAGTTAACAAAAACACCTTTTGGCTCAAAGCTTCATACATGAACACGGAAGATCCAGTTGAGATGAAACCAAAAGGTTTGTTTAGAGGACATCCTAAGATTTCTAAAAAGTCCAAGAACACCCTCCTAGGATCAAAATTGAGAGAGTTGTGCATTGTCAAAGTTGGCAAGTTTTGGGAAATTGTCAAAAGTCAACATTGATCAAATTTGAATTTTTTCCAAAGGAGCCCATGTTTTCTTGTTTGAAACATGTTTCTAGTAGGACCCATGACCCCTGAGCTTTTACACCTATTATTTTATTATTTTTCTCATTTATTTTGATTTTTTTATTCATTTAAACCAAAATAAATCAAATTAAATGGTAAAATAATAAAAGCAAATCAAATCTTGGGATTTTTGTGCACATTATGAGTCCATATACAACTAGCATGGAATGTAATTCGTGCAAGGATGATTTAGATTGAAAAGGTCATGATTGGAGCTATTTTAGAAAGAAATCATACAAGGCCTATATCAAATTAAATATTCATAATTCCTCAAGATACCATGAGATTTCTTCCATTATTTTTTACCTAAATTCCTCCTCTATATAAACACAACACAATCATACACTAGGGAGCACGAAATTGGCTGCCCAAGAATGCTCTCTAAAAACCTCAAATTCTGTCAAAACTAGTGCAAAGTCAAAACCGAAGATCCAGCCACTTTCAGTCCAAGCCATCAATTACAAATAATTCTTGAGGTATCTAAGGGTAAGAATAGGTCGAAAGTTATGGCCATTGATTCTTGAAACAAGCATACTCATCTTCTCCGATTTTCTTTTCTTTCAAACATTCATATAATTAATTTCATGCATTGCTAATGTTTATTAATTGTCCAAATGAGTTCTTGTTGTTACATAGAACAAGTTTGAATCACAAACAATAGCTTGGCTTGGTGGATGAGGCGCCTAACTGTGACCCAAGGGGAATGGGTTCATCACCCACCCCATGCATTTTTCACTTTTTTGACTATTTTCTTTTCTAACCCTTTTCATTTATTTATTTTTCACTTGATTTGTTTTCTATCATTAATTTAATTAACATATAAAATCACAAAAAAATCATTAAATATTAGTTTTAGGCTTTCAATTAATTAAAATATATTTTGACATAAAAGTTGTTTCGATTTAATCGATATTGATTTTATTTCATAATTAACTTGTAAATTAATGAGAGTTAGGTTTTTAATTATTAATTCACACTTTTATTATTTTCCTAACAATTTACTGTAGATTCAGTACATCACCATTCCATGCGTCCATCATACGCTCACAAATCCTACCCTTTGGATCACCACTTGGTCCAGATCCAGCGTCCAACCACAGCAGCCCATGATGCACTCTCTGAAGCTAATCCATATGGGATCACACGCAAGGAACATGGGCCAACCAATTTGGGCCTAACAATTTGGCAATGCACCCCCCACTCTGCATTCTACCGCACAAGCCCAATCTTTTCTTTTTTATTTTATTTCAATCCTTTTTATTGTTTTATTATTTATTTTATTTATTTTCCAAAAATCATTTTTAATCAAAACATAAAAATCAGAAAATCACAAACAATATTAGGTTTAGTCTTTTTTTCCATAAAATATTTAATTGCATTAATTAGTTTAATTAGGTTAACTTAAATCTTTTTTTTTTCATAATTAAAATCAAATATAAATTAGGTTTAATTCTTAATTTTAATTCCTTCTCAAAATAAAAACACAAAAATAGGTTAATTGTTTTTTCCCCATTAATTTAATGATTTTTCATAATTAAAACTTAATTAGTGATTATGATATTTTGCAATTTATTCTTTATTTCCTTAAATAAAAATGACAAAAAATGATTTTTTTTCTTTAATTAAATTCAATTTGGTTTTCAAGGGTCAAAACCCTAATTTCTCTCATTTACGTTTGTCGTACGTATTTTTCATTATATTTTTGTAATTGCTCTGAGGTTGTAATAGTCTTTTAAACTAGGATTTTATTTACTGTTTAATTTCCCCCCAAGTTTTGGTTATGTAATTCCCATTCCCCGAAGCCTTGTAATAATTAGATTTACTTTTCCGCTTTTAATTTCCGCAATCTTTAATTGTCTAGATGTATGGCTAATAGGATTGTATGGCAAGAATGTCTGAAAAAATTAAAACTGTAGATCACCTAATGTGCAAAGATTAAATAACTGAAACAAATCACGTGCACATATCCACTCCTAGGATTTATCACTTCGGTTGCCTTCGGTAAACAATCATTAATCATAGGAGATTTTAGTGGTTGCCCTCCAGTCTAAAGAGATCAAATTGTCCCATTCGAATATTGCCTCGAAAATGTTGCCTTGGAAATGTTGCCTCGAAAAGATCTTAAGACTCTAGGGTTACTACTAAAGTTTTCTAACTATTGCTTTAGTGATTGCATTTGTCCCTTTAGAACGTCCCTTACAAACTCCAATGACGGTGCTACCTACTCCTTAATAGTGGGATAACGCTGTCTAAAGGAAATAGAATGAACAATCTTTTTTCGAGTAGGTAGAATCTTGAGTACTTGCTCAAAACAAATCTTTTCACACTAACACCTTTTCAAAACAGTTTTCAAAATCAAAACAAAAAATCATATTTCATCAAGACATGTTGGAATATGAAGTTTGTTTCATCAAGAAGCTCAAAAGTCAAATTTTACCTTAAAAAACTTAAATTCTAAGTACTTAGAATTTTTCTAAAGTATTTAAGAAAAATGACATTTCAGAACTTCTGAACCAACCTCCAGGTAGGAGCAGTCAGAAGATGTAAACTTGGATTAACATATAACATTCAGTCAGAATGTGGCTCTTCAGCAGCTACGCCAGCTCAGTCAGAAGTTGCAAACTTAGCTCAGCATATAACATTCAGGCAGAATGTAGCTCTTTAACATCTACGTCATCTCAGTCAGAAGTTGCCAGAAGATTATAAAACGTGATGGAAAAAACTGAATGCCCCTTCAGAACATGCTGGAATCAGAAGGTAAGGGGTTCAAAAGGTTAGGTGTTCAACTGAAGCAGAATCTCTAAGTCCAGAGTTTTCAGAGGCAAATCAAAGAGACATGCTGGAAAGCCTGGAGAACCCTCAAAATTTGCTGAGGCAACAGGATACCAAGATCAGAACTTAGGTGCATTGTTTTGGACTATGCTGAAGAGGAACTGCTGGCTCAGATTTAAGTAATGATGCAAATCTCATATTACAAGATTTCTTATTCTTGACCAATCTCATCACCATTTAATGCTCATAAATGCTCACAACCACTTTTGAGCATTTGTCCAAAGGGTCTCTCCACGTGCAGCATAACAACGCTCTTGTGCAGAGTTAGGTATGGGTTCATGTGCTAATTTTCGCTCATGGGTGTCACTTTTACATAATCCTCGCTTACTAACCCAGCCTAGGCTAAAAGCTGTCAATCATCACAACTTTTTATGAACTTTCTTCAAGAGTAAGTCAGCATCTAGTGCATGATATTGGAGCCATTTAACGTTTTAAAAACCCACAAAGCTTTTCCTATAAATAGGACACCATTGTCCATTGAAAAACCCTGGTCCAAGTTCAGAAAAATTGCTGAAAAGAAACAGAAAGTTTTAGCAAGAAAACACCTTGAATCTCTGCCCAAAATTCCCAGAGTTTCAAAAACTGTAAACACAGCATACCAACCATTAACTTTGAATCTCCTGCTTTCAAACCCTGTTTGCTCTCAAAATATTTCTTGACCAAGAAACACCCATACAGTTTTCTGACTCATATATATACCCTACATCCATCCATTCAAAGAACCTGTTCAGAACATCATCAGAGTTAAGGCTAATTCCAGTTCACAGAACTTTTTCCAGCTGCAAGGTAAGCACTTGCTGACCCTCACCATCATTTCTTAAACATCACCAGATTTGCATGCTCAAAAACACAATGTAGATATCATGTTGTTGATGTTGTGCATATTCTAAGATTTTCACGCCTCTGTATGCTTAAGTAGAGAACGAATCAATTCAGAACTTGTCTCTGATTTTTGGTTCTGAATTCTGAAACACTATGACACTTGCTAAAAATGTCTTAGGCATGTCTTCTGTTTTATGGAGAAATAATCCAATTGCAGATGTTCTGACTAGCACAAAGGGAGACCAAGTTCTGGCATTGGCACCAGCGCTTCTGGGGCCTTTTTTGTCATCAGTAATATCAGAACTTCTGAAAATTACTGTGTTCCCAGCAGGGTCAGAACTTCTGACCCCGTACATTTTCACTAACAAGTTTCTATTTTGCAGCGTACCAGGGTCAGAACTTCTGACCTATACATTTTCACTAACAGGTTGCTGTTCTGCAGCAGGTCAGGGTCAGAACTTCTGACTTCCTCTCAGCAGCACACTGACTCTTTTCCTTTTTATTTCTTTCTTCCCCTTGTTATTTTCTTTATTTTTCTCGCTGGTACTCCCCATTCATAAATTTGTATCCCCACCCCTAAATATTGTAATAGCGTAGGGCTTTACATTTCCGCATTTTATCACTTTCAAGTGTAAATGCTAGTGATTAGGATATGTATGGCAAGATAAAATCAATGAAATAGAAAATCCTAATTCAAGATAAAATCATGCATGCAATCAAACACACTTGCACATAAACACCCTTAGGGTTTCTCCACTTGGTTGCCTTATACAAAAATAGCCATGTTACGCATGCAAAGTATCTTGGTAAAACAAACAAAATCAAAAGATCATAGTCCCTCGATGACGCTATTCAAAGTTGCCTTATAAAATGATCTTAGTCCCTCGAAAATACTAAGATACTTTGTAACATTGCTAATCATGGTTATACGATGACCCACGCCCGTCCCATTTACATACAAAGATAGGGTTGCTTACCAAATCAATGGTAAGACAACAATATCAAAGGAAAAGAAAATGCATAAGAAAGACATTTGAGTAGGTAGATTGCTTCTAGTTATTTGCTATATTTCCAAACAACTATCCTTGCTATTTTCGAAAATACACACACACAAAACAACTTACAAACATTGAAAACATTTTCAAAAAGACAAACATCTTTGTATACATTCTTACGAACGAGAATCATTACAAAGATTGCCTAAACGAATGGCCTCTTTTACAAAATACTTTCAAAACCACACCGAATACATTTTCAAACAACAAAAGTAAGTGATCTAGAAAGTAACTAAGAGCCCATGGAAAACCATGGATGAAAAGGGTGCTAATACCGTCCCTTTTCATAATCTACCCCCCGAACTCAAGAAACAATCTCAAAGTTCTTTCCTGTGATTTTTCACCTTTCCTTTTGGATAAAAGAAAAGTCGATAGCAACTCTTGCTAACCGCAACATTTGCAAACACAAACGCAAAACCTCAAGTCAGTTCTCCCACCGTAATCACATATCTCTTTGATCCAATAACCTTGAGATTCATTGTGTGGAGGCTTTGGTTCTACCAATCCTCTAATGGATCTATAACACCTTTGTTCAATGCGGATCACTTAAACAACATTGATAATTAAATGGTACTTGTGAGAATTCCAAATGGATGATATACTTGACAAAAAGCAAATGCAACTTGTTGTGTGGAGGCTTTGGTTCTACCAATCCTCTAATGAGTTCCAAATGCAAGTTTCAAGATGGTCATCCAACTAACCACTAATTATAGACTTGTTTTATCTTATGCTTTTATTATTTTTTATGCTTTATGTACTATTTATTTTTAGCATTTACATTTCATGCCATTTTCATCTTTGCTCATTTGAGCATTTATTTTCTTGCCATTTTTACTTTGCTCACTTGAGATTTTCTTTTCCTTTCTTAAGATACTTAATAATCAACATAAACCCTAAAAAATCTTTAATGTTACTTGGAATATTTGGTTACTATCCTTGGCATTATGGAGCATGGGACTTTTTCTAGGACTTAGGATTAGAAACCTTGGCCTATCTTGGAGACCTTGTGATCTTATCTGATTATTTTGTTTGGAGTTCTTGAGGTTTACCTCAAGATATTGGGTTGCTTGTTTGTTTTTGTGTGCGTGTTTTTGTGATTACATTCTCTGTTTGTCATCTGGAATTCACCCGTATACAGCCGTTACTCTGCCCAATTTTTGTGAAGACTTAATACACTTGAAGTTTGGTTCTCTCAAGAGGTCTAGTATCTTTGCTTGCTTGGTTTCAATCCAAAGAATGGGAATTCTATCTTGACACATAATGTCAAGTATTGGCTTCTTGTTGGTTAGATGATTCTTCTCCTAAGGTTTTACCTTATGCTTTAGGATAGTCTCTTCTTCTCCTCCCATCTTCTTTAATTTCAAAAATCTTCTCCCTCCTTTTGAAAACTCTTCTTGTTTCTAAACATGAAACACTTTCATAATAAACTTGGACCTAGGTCCATGCATTTTCAAAATATTTTCATAAATAAACTTCAATCAACTTAAAAATACCTTGACATTTTTTGTGAGAAGACTAAAAGTCAATCAATCTCATTTCAAACTATTTTGCCACTTTGGCTTCTACTTTAAAACTCTTCTCAAAATATAAGACTCTTGTCAATCCTTGTAGTGATGCAACAACTATACTTCTACAATATGTAGTGAAGTGAGATATTTTCCACTTGTGTGTTGAGTGAGGCATTGTTGATTTTAAAATCCAAGCCATATCCTCTACTTTGAGATGATGAAAATTCTCCTTTCTCATGATTGTGGGTAGTAAGTATGTTTTCCACATGGACAATGACGGTGATGTCTTATCTCTTAAAATTAACCAACACACTTGTGTTTCAAATTTTTAAAAGAGGAACTACGTGTACCTTGATCCCCTATTGCACGAAAGGTGGTACGTAGGCACTAAAGGTTCGCAACCGCGGAGGGTGCAAAAATCATAAAAAAATACTTCTCTTCTCACCTCCACCATCTATTTATATACAACATATTTTATAGACAAAATATACAGATTTTTCAAAGAGGTTCCTGTGGAGTACCGTATATGTTTAGGGTATTAATACCTTCCCTTTGCATAACCAACCCCCTTACCTTGAATCTTTCCCCCTCTTTTTGGGTTATTCGCTCTTTTCCCATTCCTTTGGAAACAATAAAGCACGGCGGTGATTTTTATTTTTGATTTGTATAAAGACTAATCAATCCAATGGCTTAGTCTTGAACATTTCTACCGCTACACCTGCCACAAATGTCAGATCTATGCTGACAAAGTGCATGTGCCTCTGGTTCCTCTAAACGTCTTAACTGCTCCCTGGCCATTTGCGATGTGGGGCATCGATATGATTGGAGAAATCAAACCTATTTCTTCTAATGGACACCACTTCATCTTGGTGGCCATTGACTATTTCACGAAGTGGGTTGAGGCAGCTTCTTTCGCTTCTGTTACCAAGAATGTTGTAGCCCGATTCATCAGACAAAATCTCATATGTCGGTATGGTGTCCCAGAGAGAATCATCACAGACAATGGTACGAATCTCAACAACACTGTAATCACCGTACTGTGCGTGCAATTCAAAATAGAGCACCATAATTCATCTCCTTACCGGCCGAAGATGAATGGCATTGTTGTAGCCGCAAATAAGAACATTAAAAAGATCATACAAAAAATGACAGTGACCTACAAGGACTAACATGATATGCTACCCTTCGCTCTCCACGGTTACTGTACCACGACGCACACATCAACCGGGGAAACTCCCTTCTTCTTGGTATACGGCATGGAAGCTGTCTTACAAATTGAAGTCCAAATACCTTCTCTAAGAATCATAAAGGATGCAAGGATGAGTGAAAATGATTGGATCCAAACTTGGCTTGACCAGTTGAACCTAATTGATGAGAAGAGGCTTACGGCTGTCAGTCATGGCCAGATGTACCAAAAATGTATGATCAAAGCTTTTAACAAAAAGGTCAGACGTCAGGTATATCAGGTTGGTGACTTGGTAATCAAGCGTATCATATTACCACAAGGTGATCCAAGGGGAAAATGGACTCCTACATATGAAGGACCATTTTTTATCAAAAGCATATTCTCTGGTGGAGTAATGATCCTAACCACTATGGACGGTGACGACCTTCCACACCCTATGAATGCAGACATAGTCAAAAGATAATACGCATAAGAGACTCGCTAGGTTGACACACCTAGGAAAAACAAGGGCATCCCGACGAACCAAAAAGGTCCGAGCAAAAATTAGGGATAAAATAAAAAATTTGTACACCCGGCTAGCTGAAAACCCGAAAGGGCGGCTTGGGTAAAAAAGGGTATCCCGGTGGACTGAAAACCCGAAAGGGCGGTCCAGGCCAAAGTTTGGGAATTAAAGCATATGACTATGTCCCGTTGGATCACCTTATAGACAACCTTTAGCATCTACTGACAAAATCAGCGGTTCTAATCAATCCAATTAACTTCGGACGAGGCAGCAAGTGGACAAGACGTTTAGAGACACGAAGGCTATAGAAGAATGGGAGCCCCATGGGATTATTGCACATAGCTGGCTATCTTTTCTTTGTATCAAATTTTCATTTTTTTTCTACGACGACATTCTCTTAGTAGGATGTCCGTCTCATTGTACAAAATACTTATTCAAGTTAATACAAAGATATCCCTTTGAAAGTGCAAAACTATATATTTTTCTTTATTTGTGTTTTGTTTAAAAAATGTCCAATGATTTATTTTTGAACATATGCATTTGAACGTAACTGCTATTTACAAATGAACAAAAAAGGAACAAAAAATAGAAAGACAATCACTAACGGCTTTAAGAAATAGGATAATATCTTTAGACTATTTCAATAAAATCCCCCACAGTGTGCAGCTTAATGATATCAAGCTCTCTCACATCCCCGGCGGAATAAAACTTCTAGTTATCACTCCCCCAGTAAAATTCGCCCAATTTCTCAGGATTCCCCAATAGGATTTCACAAGCAATACACGGCATTTCCCTTACAACGGAGTTTATTTCTCTAACAAATGGAAGCTCATCAGCTCATCAGCACTTCAAAACATGAAGACTTACACTCTTTGTACCCAACAGTACTCGAGGATTTATTTTCCCCAGCAACATTGTGGCATAGCAATTAATATGTCCATACATCACATCCATACGTCATAACATTGACAACACAAATACATACGACACTATCTCATTTATTTTGAGAACATCATTACACCATGCATTGAATACATCATGACGTTGCATACAACTAAACTTTCATCTTTTTTAGGAAAGATCAATCAATAGAAAATTATCATCAAATTTTCAACAAGTCAATTACAGATCAATTCCCAAGAAAGGATTGGTCAACCATCTACACAACATATGTTTCTTTCAGACTCTTGTCGGTTCAGTTTAAATATCTCAATAATTTATTCTGATTCTGTTCCCACAGCTGTCTTCTCTGGTTCAGATAAACCTCTCAATGATTTATTCTGATTCTTCTCCAGATCCCTGTCGGTTCAGTTTAAACCTCTCAACGGTTTATTCTGATTCTTTCCCGCAGATGCTTTCTCTAGTTTAGATAAATTGCTCAAATATTTACTCTGATTATTTCCAGTTAAAGAATATTCAAGACCTCTTTCGGTTCATTTTAAACCCCTTAATGGTTTATCCTGATACTTTCCAAAGGAACCTTTTGGGTTCAGATAAATCTCTCAACGGTTTATTCTGATTCTTTCCCGCATATACTTTCTCTAGTTCAGATAAATCGCACAAAGATTTACTCTGATTCTTTCCAGTTAAAGTTTATTCAAGATCTCTTTTGGTTCAAGTTTAAACCCCTCAACAGTTTATCCTGATGCTTTCCAAAAGAATACTTCGGGTTCGGATAAATGTCTCAAAGATTTATTTTGATTCTTCCTAGTCAAATAACATACAAGACTTCCTCTGGTTTAGATAATTCGCTCCAAAGATTTATTCTGATTCTTTTCCAGTTGAAATCAGGTCCAGACTTAGTACATTCTCTGTCAACAGTCACCTTCGGATGGCATCTACAAGCCCATCTCCAGAAAATCTCCATCACTCCTCCAAATGGCATCTATAAGCCCATTCACAATCCATCTTCGAGTGCAAATTTCTGGGCACTCTAGTGTCCAATCATCTTCCACCTTCAAGTCACGAATGGCAGATCCGCCAATCTAACTCTTCAGGTTTAAGAAGATTGAACAGGGGCAGCTGTTGTACGCCAAAAATTTTCCTCTCATTTATCAAATATTTTCTCACAAGATCTCCTTGGATTCAAGACTGCATAAGGATTGATCAGCTCAAGACACCTCCTTAAGCACTAATGATTGAAATTAGGGTTTGAGATTGCATAAGTATAATTGAACTTTCAATGCCTCCTATGACTTTCATGGACCATTATGGACCCCCAAGATTACTCATGTCAAGTTTCAAGCCTTGGATCACATTTTTGCTCAGTCAATTGAACAGTTGACCTAAAAATCAACTCTATTGGGGAAAAAGTCAATTTTGGCCAATTTACAGTTAAACTTCATAATTTTTGATCCATATCAACATTATGAACTCATATGTATCATTTGATCAAGTTTGGACCACAATTCCTCAATAAATTTGATCAGATCATCAAAAAGGCAAAATGGTCAAAATTAGGGTTTTGACTAAGAAAGGACAATTTTTATTTTTGACCTAGAAAATGGTTAATTGGTTTGAGGCATGATCTCAAGAGTTCAATTGCATAATTTTGACCTAATGGCATGACTCAAAACATTGCTCAAGATCAATTGGATTGATAGTTGATTTTCAGTCAACTGATCAAAAATCAACTGTACACTAAAAAATCAAACTTTGACTTTTTGGTCAAAATCAAGTGTCAAAGATCACAATTCATCAAAACATGTCAAAATATGAAACTTGTTCATCAAGAAATAAAAAATTTAGGATTTCATTTTGAAAAGTCAAAGTTTTCAAACTTAGAAATTTTTCTGTTGAAAACTTCATGTTTCTTCACAACTTTGAGCTAATTTTTCACCATGATGCAAGATGATTCAAAAGAAACTTTCAACATGAAAGTTGTAGATATAAATGATATCTACAACATTTCTTTACACAACTTCTCCTATAATTTCTTGGATATCAAGTTATTAATCCATGAAGTCATGGTCATGAAACTAAACACTTAGTGAAATTTTGCCCTAGTTTAGGCAGGATTTTCACCTAACTTCATGGCATTTTTTCATATAGTTCCAAGGGGAATTTTCAAAAGTGATTCAAAGAGGGGTTGTAGAGAACATTGAAAGCTTTCCAAAATGTTCAATAACCCCTTGATATCATTCTTGAGCAAGGAGAATCGAAGAGAGGAAGTTAGGGTTTCAAATTGGAATTATAGGTCATTTTGTGATGAACAAAATTCAAATCTCAAACCTATGCTGCATAATCTTTACTTTGCAGGCCTCAAACTTGGTAGGAACTCCATAATTAAGTGCTTACACAGCTGTTAGAGGCTTCAACTCAAGCATTCAATGCAATGCTTTATGTCCATTTTAGGAAGAAAGTGCACAATGCCATTTTGAAAAAGTAGCTTTATACACAAAACTTATTCTTGAGCCTTGCAATTGTTTTCTTCTGATCATACACGACCTATAACTCAAAAGAAGTTTGTCTCAAGCCTCACAATCACTCATCTCATGCTTGTACTTCATCTTGGAACCATACTCCCACTTTTCTTCAAAATCAAGTAACATAGCAATCAACCTAGATCTTGTACTTCTGACCCTCTCAAGAACTCAAAGCCTTCTCCTTACTTATGCACAAGTTATTTGCATCAAAACAAATGCATACACAAGCCCAAAAACTCTCAAGCACTCAGAGCTGTAACACATACTTCCATTCTTGCATAACCTGACCAAAAGCTTGACACTCACATCTCCCTCGTGCGTTTTCAAGCCTTTTGGTTCTTAGAGCTTCTAAACATCATTTAGAACTCATCCCACACCCTGTTACAAGACTGTAACACCATTAACACCATCCTCCATTTTCAAAAACAGAGCTTTGCACTTGGACTTCTCTAGCATGATTCAACCATCTCCAGTACAAATTAAACATTGCATTAGCTTCTTGGGACCTCAGTGGAGCTATTCTGATCATCATAACACCTTGAGGAGTGCTCAAACTCAGAATACGATTTCCAGTTTTGAGGTAAGTTTCCTTAACTTGGAACTCTTCATACAAGCTTCATTAATGGTTCATTTGTGAATAAGAAATGTAGATATCATCGTCCTGAAGCTAACCATGTCTTTAGATTTCATTATTATTGCTTGAATAGTTAGAATTTTAAATCTGAACATCCTAGAAAAGTTAGGTTAGAATTTGGTACCATTCAAAATTCATGCTCGTCTTTGATTTATAGTTGTAATAGTTTATATTTCTGGAATCATTGTGAAATTTGGAACAAGTTTGATGTTTACATTTTTGTAAATGGATGAGAAATGAGCAAGTTGCAGATATTCAGGCTGGAGGTTGAAGATGAAGTTATAACATGGACTTGTTTTGTCATAAGTTTATTGAGTGTTGCATAATGAACAGATGAAACAGGCCACCCTAGTGGTACAACAAGCGCGCGTATTAGGAAGGTCCTGGGTTCGAGCCCCAGCGTGACCTTTTGCTTTTTTTCCACATTTTTCTTCATTTTTTGGCTAAATCAGGCGCTTGGGCCTCAACCCCTTGGGCCTAACTTTTTTGCTTATTTCATACTCTGTTTTACTTTCTAACCCCTGACTTTAATATTTTATTTTATTTTTATTTTCTTTATTGTTATTATTATTATTATCCGTATTATTGCTATTAATATTTTTTTTATTGTTACTAATAAAAATCCAATTTTTTTTTGTATTTTATTATTTATATTTATTTAGTTCATTTTTCTTCATAAAACAATAGAATAAAAAATATTTTTCTTTAATAAATTAATTTCTTTTTGTTTAAATACTTAGATAATAAATTTTAATTATTATTATATTATTTTGTAAATTAAAATCAATTTAGATTTTAGATTTTTTTATTTATTATTTAATTATTTTTATTAAACTCACAAAAACCCTAAGAACTTGTTTTTTTCTTTAATAAATTCATTTGTTTTATTTAAACTTAATCTTAATTTTTTCTTTTTAGTTAATTATTTTTATTTTAGTTAATTAAGTCAAAAACCCTTTTCATAAAAAACAAACAAGAATCACATCTCTTTTTACATTTACATTCTAGCATTTTTACTTATTTAATTTTGTACATTGATTCAAATTCAATATGGTTGTAATAATTATTTAGATTTAATTTCTTGCAAATTCCCGATTTGTAATTTGTACACATCCTCCCCTATATCATGTAATATATTAGTATTTTTATTTTCCGCAATTTAAATGCTTTATATACAAATGCTAGTAATTAGGGTTTTGTATGGAAAAATTAAAATAAATGCTTAGAAAACCCTAATTCAAAGACAAATCAAGCATGTAAATCAAAACACTTGCACACAAACACCCCTAGGGTAAACTCACTTTGTTACCTTACAAAAATGACCATATTATGCATGTGAGGTATCTTAGCAAAAAAACAAACAAAATACAAGATCATAGTCCATCGATGACGCTATCCATGTTGCCTTTCAAAATGATCTTAGTCCCTAAAGAAAATGTTAAGATGTCTTGCAACATTGCTAATCATGGTTATATGATGACCCACGCTCGCCCCTTTTACATCCAAAGATAGGGTTTCTTACCAAATCAATGGTAATATAACAATGTCAAAGGAAAGAGGAAATAAACATGAAATACTTTTGAGTAGGTAGAATGTTCCTAGTTACTTGCTCAATTTCAAAACCAAAAAACATCCTTGCTATTTTCAAAATAAACACCAACACTTTCCAAAACATCTTTCAAACTTGAAAACATTTTTGAAGGATCAAACACTTTGTAGATTTGGTTTTCCTCTTGTATGATATCTTTCCAAATTAGGCCTAATCATTCTATTCTTGCTCCAATCAACCTTGATTCAATTTGATCTTGATATGCCAGCATAATTAGCTTGTGATTCTGTCCAAAAATCCAATCAAAACAAATCTTTGCTATTATTTATCATTTATTTGATTTAATTTAATTTTTAATTAATAAAAAATAAAATGAAAATGAAAAATGAAGCAAATAATGTGTGAGTGAATATTTGGGTCTTGGACCATGTTATGAGTGAGGTGCAAGCATAAAAAGTTAGGCCCATTTGGAAAAAATGCATTTTTGAGCACATTTGACTTTTGGCAATTTTGCAAAAATGGTCAACTTTGACAAGGCGTATCTTTTCCAATTTTAACCCTAGAGAGGTGTTCTTGGACTTTTTAGAAAGCTTAGGATATCCCTTAAATAACCCTTTTTGTCTCATCTCAATTGGGTCTTCCATGTTCATGTAAGAAGCTTTGACCCAAAAAGTGTTTTTGTTGACTTTCCAAAAGGACCTATAATGTGGAAATTCATATCTTTTTGTGAGTGCATATTTTGAACTTTAGGGCTGAATATAAATTATAGGGAATTGAATCCTCTTCAAAATGAGCCTTGGATGGAAAATTTCTGATAAAGTATAAGGAAGTTATGCTTGGTCAAAGTTTGGTTGACTTTTCCTAAGAATCCCTAATTTAACAACTTTTGGGTTTTGATGAAATTGGGGCATTCCTTGAGGAATCATGATCAAAACTTGATAAAATGATGGATATAACTTCAAAATGTTGATGTTGACCAAAAATCTTGAAGTTTGACTGTATGTGGGCCACAATTAACTTTTGACCTAATATAGTCAATTCTCAAGCATCTGAACAATTGACTGAGCAAACTTCTTGTGCAAGGCTTGAAAATTGACATGGAGGGTCTTGAGAACATATTAGGACCATGGAGGGAATATGAGGTCTTTGGAGTTCACCCATCTTGATGAAAATGGAAACCCTATTTTAATATACATTGTCTTAGGAGAGAGTTTGTTTGGTCAATTCTTGGGCATCCTTGAGCAAGTTAAGGATCTCCATGGGAATTTGTTGAGTAAAATGAGAGGGAAATTTTTGGGGTACAACAGCTGCCCCTGTTCAATTTTCTTAAACCCGAGGATGTAGATTGGCTTGTCTGCCTTTCGTGATCTGAAGGTGGAAGATGATTGAACACTAGAGTGCCCAGAAATTTGCACTCGTATAAAGTGATACTTGATTTGGTGAAATCAGGAATGGGATTACAGATTCTGTTTGGATAAGATGACAGAAGATTTTCGAAGATGGGCTTAAAGATGCCATCCAGGATGTGATGGAGAATCGTCGGAGATGGGCTTAAAGATGCCATTTATAGGATGTTGATTTCATGAGATATTCCTTTAATGAGAATTCTTGTTCTTGTCGTTGAGGAGGAATCTGCTGAGGAATGTTGGTATCTGTCTGGGGAGAAATATAATTTTAGGAGCTTCAGTTGTCCGTTACTCTATTGGGGAAATAACTCCTGCTTGAGGAAGCGGAAGTGAACTGCATATCTGGTCAGGGTACAGGCTACACAGCAACTTACAGGGGGAAAGGTGAGATCGACCCAAATTGGTCGGGTCCAGGTCTTACAGTGTTGTGAACTGTTGTCTGGAGATAAGAGAGAAAAAACCTGGATGGTAAGGTTATGAGTAGGAACCTGGGTCGTAGGGTTACTTTGAGATAAAAGCCTGGATAGTAGGGCTATAAGAATGAACCTGGATAGTAGGGTTACTTCGAAATGAAAGCCTGGATAGTAGGGTTGTGAGAAGGAACCTGAATAGTAGGGTTACTTCGAAATGAAAGCCTGGATAGTAGGGCTGTGAGAAGGAACCTGGATAGTAGGGTTACTTCGAAATGAGAGCTTGGATAGAAGGGCCGTGAGAAGGAACTTAGATAGTAGGGTTACTTCGAAATGAAAGCCTGGATAGTAGGGCTGTAAGAAGGAACCTGGGTCGTAGGGTTACTTTGAAATGAAATCCTGGATAGTAGGGTTGTGAGAAGGAACCTGGGTCATAGGATTACTTTGAAATGAAAGCCTGGATAGTATGGCCGTGAGAAGGAAACTGGGTCGTAGGGTTACTTCGAAATGAAAGCCTGGATAGTAGGGCTATGAGAAGGAACCTGGGTCATAGGGTTACTTCAAAATGAAAGCCTGGATAGTAGGGCTATGAGAAGGAACCTGGATAGTAGGGTTACATCGAAATAAAAGCCTGGATAGTAGGGCTATGAGAAGGAACTTGGGTCATAGGGTTACTTAGAAATGAAAGCCTGGATAGTAGGGCTATGAGAAGGAACCTGGGTCGTAGGGTTACTTCGAAATGAAAGCCTGAATAGTAGGGCTATGAGAAGGAACCTGGATAGTAGGGTTACTTCGAAATGAAAGCCTGGATAGTAGGGCATTAAGAAGGAACCTAGATAGTAAGGTTACTTCGAAGTGATAGTGTAGATTAGTTGACCCATTTTGTTTCGGGAACTGAGTTTCCATTAGTCTTCTATAGATGTGACCTGTATAACTGCTGGATTTGTTGAAGCTAATCATCTTTCCTGAAAAGATAACAGGGTTAATTGTATGCAATGCATGAAATGCAGGGTGAGATGATGTTATCAAAATAAATGAGATTATGTTGTATATGATATGTATGTGTATGTCATGATGTATGTTCATGAAATTCTATCGGGGTATGCCTGCGTCTGGGAAAATAAATCCCTGACGGTTGCTGGAGATTTATAAAAATTCTGTCAGGAAGAGATTCTGCTTGAGAATAAACTCTGCGGGGAACAGACTTAGGAAGTGCATTTTTGTAGCTGAAGTAATGAACTCTGTCGGGGATTGATCCTTTGTATCCAGAGAAATAAACTCTGCTTGGGGGATGAAACTTACTGACTCGCCCACGATTATGAAATTCGACTGGAGGATATAGTTGTCAGGTTTTAGAATGACCCTGACTGGGGAGGTTACGTCCTGTTTCGGGAAAGCTGACATCAATTCTTTTGAATACTTTTACTCTGTGGGGAGTGTATGTACCAATGATTATGTTCCCAAGCTGGCTCTATCTCGGCACCTGCTGGGCAGAGTAACCGTCGAGTTTGGCACTTCTTGTTTTTCCCTGTTTATGGAATTACGAGTAATTGTCTTTTGTTTCTTATGTAAATGTTTATGAGCAGCAATCATTTTCAAATGCATATATTAAAAATAAGTCATTGGATGTTCTTGCAAAACAAAACAGAAAAAGAAAAACAGATAGAAGTTTCTTGTGAAAATTATTTGTATTGATTTTTGAAGTTGGCCTGTAATAGGTGTTTTGTACAAAGAGGCTGACGCTCTAGTAATAGAATGTCGCCGTAAAAATAGAATCTATACAAATTTATGTAAAATAAAAAACAGCTATGTGAAACAACCCCATTGGGTTCCAACTCTTCTATTGCCTTTATATCTTCAAGCGTCTCATCACTTTACTTCTTTGACAAAAGTTGATCAGATTGATTGGTGTCTTCCGAGCTTGATAGTCGATACCGAAGTCTGGTCGCAAGATGATCCAATGAGACATAGTGGTACGCTTTATATCCCTAAATTTTGCTTGGACTTCCCTTTCGGGTTTTCAGTCCACCAGGATACCCTTTTTTTCCCAAGCTGCCCTTTCGGGTTTTTGACTTGCCGGGTGTACAGATTTTTCATTTTCATCCCTTACTTTTTCCCAAACCCTTTTGGTTCGCCAGGAAGCCCTTATTTTTCCTAGGCCAGTCAACCTAGCAGGTCTTTTGATTAGGCGTAGTATCTTTTCACTATGTCTACATTGACAGGGTGAGGAAGGTCGTCACCGTCCGTGATGGTTAGAATCATAGCTCCACTCGATAAAATATTCTTAACCACAAATGGTCCTTCGTACACGGGGGTCCATTTTCCCCTGGGATCACCTTACGGCAGTATGATGCGTTTGATCACCAGATCCCTGACATGATATTCTTGACGTCTGACTTTCTTGTTAAAAGCCTTAATCATTCGCTTTTGATACATCTGACCATGGCAGGTAGCAGTAAGTCTCTTTTCATCGATTAGATTTAACTGATCAAGTCGGGTTCGGATCTAGTCATCTTTATTCAGACCCACATCCTTCATAATCCTGAGAGAAGGTATCTGGACTTCGATGGGTAGGACTGCCTCCATGCCATATACCAGAGAGTAAGGTGTTGCCCCTGTCAACGTCCATGCTGAGGTACGATACCCATGAAGAGCAAATGGTAACATCTCATGCCAGTCTTTGTATGTCACTGTCATCTTCTATACAATCTTCTTGATGTTCTTGTTAGCTGCTTCAACAACGCCATTCATCTTTGGCTGGTAGGGAGAAGAATTATGATGTTGTATCTTGAACTATTTACAGAGCTCGATGATCATTGTGTTGTTGAGATTTGTACCATTATCAACAATAATTCTCTCTGGCACCTCATATCGACAGATCAAATTATGTCGAATAAACTGCACCACGACGTTCTTGGTTACTGTAGCGAATGAGATTGCCTCAACCCACTTCGTGATGTAATAAATGGCTACTAGGATGAAGCGATGTTCATTAGAAGCGGTGGGCCTGATTTCTCCGATCATGTCGATGCCCCACATTGCGAAGGGCCACGGAGTTGTCAAGACGTTTAAAGGGACCGGAGGCACATGCATCTTATCAGCGTAGATTCAACACTTATGACAAGTTCGAGAGTGCTGATAACAATCGGCTTCCAGAGTAGACCAATAGTATCCTGCCCGTAGGATCTTCTTTTCCATGGTATGTCCACTAGAATGGGTTCCGAAGGTGCCTTCATGTAGATATGTCATGATCCTCTCTGCTTCACTCTTGTCTATACACCATAGTAGTGTGGAGTCATGGTTGCGTTTATAGAGGATTCCATTACTGAGGAATAAATTTGTAGCGAACCTTCTCAGAAACTTCTTATCGTTGATAGATGCCCCTTCAGGATACTCTTGAGTCTCGAGATACCTCTTGACTTCGTGAAACCAGGGTTTGTCTGCCACTTCTTCGGTTTCGATTTCACAGCAATGTATTGGTTCATCCAGCCTCTCGATGGTGATTTTGGGAGCTTCATTGTCCCACCTGACCTTGAACATAGAAGACATGGTAGCTAGCGCGTTCGCTAACTGGTTCTCTTTTCGTGGGAAATGTTCAAAGGTGATCTCTTCAAAATGCGGCAGTAGTGTTAGTACGTACTCTTTATATGGGATGAGATTCGGATGCTTCGTATCCCACTCGCCTTTGATCTGACTTATCACCAAAGCGGAATCCCCGAATACACTCAAGAACTTGATCCTTAGGTCGATAGCAGCTCGAAGACCCATAATACATGCTTCATACTCCGCCATGTTGTTGGTACAGTTGAAACATAATCGGGCAGTGAACGGAGTATGACAGCCCTCGGGAGATATGATTACAACACCGATGCCATTACCGAGTGCGTTTGAAGCTCCATCAAAATACATAGACCATCAGGATCCTTCCTCAGGTCCTTCATTCGGTCCAGGGTCTTCACAGTCGGTTACTAACATGATATTCTCATCCGGGAACTCGAAATTCATGGACTGGTAGTCGTCAACGGCCTGATGTGCCAAATGATCCGCTAACACACTTCCCTTGATTGCTTTTTGGGTTATGTATTGGATGTCATATTCAGTTAAGATCATCTGCCATCTTGCTATTCTTCTGGAGAGTGCAGGCTTCTCGAAGATGTATTTGATCGGATCCATCGTTGATATCAACAAGGTAGTGTGAGTCAGCATATACTGTCTCAGTCGGCGAGCAGCCCATGCCAAAGCGCAGCAAGTTTTCTCGAGCAATGAGTATCGTGTCTCACAGTCGGTAAACTTTTTGCTAAGTTAGTATATTGCATGCTCTTTTCGACCAGACTCGTCATACTGCCCCAACACACACCCCATTGAATTGTCTAGCACTGTTAAGTACATTATTAAAGGTTTTCCTTCAGTCGGAGGCATAAGAATAGGAGGTTCTTGAAGGTATTCCTTGATCCGTTCGAAAGTGGTCTGGAATTCATCATTCCACTTTACCACTTGATCTTTCTTCAGAAGCTTGAAGATTGGCTCACAAGTAGCAGTCAGATGTGAAATAAACCTGGCGATATAATTCATGCGTCCCAAGAAACCTCTAACTTCCTTCTCTGTATGGGGAGCTGGTATTTCTTGTATAGCCTTTACCTTTGCAGGATCTACTTGGATGCCTTTGTCGCTAACAATGAAACCTAGAAGTTTACCAGACCTTACCCCGAAGGTGCACTTGTTCGGATTCAACCTCAGTTTATATATCTTCAACCTGTCGAACATCTTTTTTAGATGATCAAGGTGCTCTTCCTCAGTCTGAGACCTGGCTATCATGTCATCAACATAAACTTCGATCTCATGGTGAATCATATCATGGAACAAAGCGACCATGGCACGCTGATAAGTTGCCCCATCATTCTTTAACCCAAAAGGCATCACCTTGTAGCAGAAGGTGCCCCACTACATGAAGAAGGTTGTCTTCTCCATGTCTTCAGGAGCCATCTTGATCTGGTTGTAGCCAGAGAAACCATCCATGAAGGAGAAGATTTTGTGTTACACGGTGTTGTCGACCAAAACATCAATGTGAGGAAGAGGGAAGTTATCCTTGGCGCTTGCCCTGTTCAGATCTCTGTAATCCACACACATCCGTACCTTACCGTCCTTCTTAGGTACCAGAATGACGTTAGCAACCCACTATGGATAAGAAGTTACAACTAAGAATCCTGCGTAGAACTGCTTCATGACCTCTGCCTTGATCTTCTCTGACATTTCGGGACGCATACGGCAGAGCTTCTGTTTAATCGGAGGACAGTCTTCTGTAGTCGGCAGGCAATGTACCAGAATATCAGTGTCTAAACCTGACATGTCTTCATATGACCAGGCAAAGATCTCAACGCAGTCGTGCAACATCTGTATCAACCTCTGTTTGACGCTAAGCTCCATATTTGCACCTATTTTAACCTCTTTTCTGTTTTCCTCAGTACCCAAGTTCACTGTCTCAATCGGTTCTTCATGAGGCTGTATGGCCCTTTCTTCTTGCTGTAATAGTCTAGCAAGCTCTCCAGGCACCTCACAATCATCCTCACCTTCGTCTTCGGCTTGGTTGATCAGATTTTTGAAGTCATAACTGGCAATAACAGAGCTATTATCAATGGGATCCAGAGTGGATATGGTTCTGCAGTATGATACGTTAGTGTGTGTAAGAGAATAGCTGTTTTGATAAAGTGAAAACAGAAAAGAAAAAACATAGAGCTCAAATTTTGTTATGCAAGAAACGTACAATGCTTTATTAATGATATATGAAATGACAAATAATAGCCCTCACAAGCAAAGCCAATGTGCCTCGGGCAAGGCACAAGGCTGTAAAGTTTTAAATTGTTTATTACAAATCTCAAAACAAGTAAGACAATTACTGCGGAATAAAAGAAACGGGTATAAAGTCCCTAGCCTTCCAGTTACTCGGTCCACCGTTGGTAGTTGGGTAGATCTAGCTACCAATGTCTGAGTCTTCCTCGCCGTCTTTAATGTCGTTAACCCCACGATTGCTGATGCATAGGGGAGGTCCTCCAGCCCGAGCGCGTCGAACAACCCTTTGAGCCCCTGTAGTAAAGTCCAAACCAAATTTGTCAGTTTTGTGAGTGAAATCAGGGAGCTGACCCCAATTGGTACACTCAACTTCTTCAACTACGGCCCTGGCGTCCTTGAGAGAAGCCATCTTCAAAGAAGGTTTGTTGCTGGTAGTAGTTTCAGTCGATGCCAAGATCTGAGGGACCTCTTCGAAGTTCTGACAAGTAGTTTCTATGAATTCCCCATCCATCTCTATGTACCGAAAGAATTGAGGTGGCTCACCATATACTCCTCCTCACCCCGCACAGTGACAATCTTCCTTTTTACCGAACACTTCAGCATTTGGTGTAGTGTAGAAGTAACTACCCCAGCCTCGTGGATCCAAGGACGACCCAACAAACAAGAATATGACGGCCTCATGTCCATCACATAGAAGGTGGACCCAAAGGTCTGCGAACCCACTTTGACAGGGATGTCCACCTCCCCGTGCACCATTCTTTTTTACCCATCAAAATCCCTTACCACAATATTACTAGGCTTTGAGGTCAAGCCTTCACAATCCAATCGATCCAATGCCTTCTTAGGTAGAACATTCAGCAAAGACCCAGTATCTACCAGCACATGAGCCATAGTGGTGCCCCTGAATTCAATCGAGACATGCAGTGCATCATTATGCTTCCTCCCCTTCGGTGTCAAGTCTGCATCTGAAAAACCCAACCCATTGTCAGCAGTCAGGCTGGCCATACAATCTTTAAATTGATCAGCTGAAGTCTCTTGCGACACATGCATAGTTTTGAGGAATGCAATCAAAGCCTTCATGTGGGCCTCGGAGCACAACAGCAGGGAGAACATGGATATCTTTGAGGGGGTCTGCCCCAGCTGCTCGACCATATTGTAGTCGCTCTTTTTTAATTATTTTCATAATTTCCTCTATCTCTTACTTAGAGGCTTCCACGACAATTTTTCTAGGCACCTCCGTCCGGGTAGGCTCGCTTATAACTTCTTTGCCTCGGGTCCCAGATGACTCAACGATGGGAGTGATGATTGGAGTAAGCACATGAGTAGTAGTTGATGTACTAGTAAGAACAACAGATGGAATGACAATAGGCCTTTGACAGTCTTAGGGGAAATCTTGGGGGAGAAGACCCTTACACTTCGGGTAACCTTGCTGGTTCCGACAATGTTATCAATATCAGGATCAGCCTCTTCATTTTTCATATCTTGTTTGATGCCATGATAGTACACATCGACACCATAATGCCAGGGGACAGCTTTGTCCGAGACATACGGGACAGGACCAGGAACAGTGATTATTAGCGTAGAGATTCTTGGCGCAGATGTAATCCTAACAGGTCTTCTCGAGGATACCCTGGAAGGATTGGCGGAAATGGTTATAATGGCAATGTCTTCAGATGGAACAATGGGAACCAAAATTTTCTCGAACAAAATTTGTTTGCTGTCCATCAGGCGTTGAACACCTGACTTCAACAAATGGCAACCAGAAGGTAGAAATGAACACATGTGGAAACCTTCACCACAACCCAGAAATAAACCGGCCAACAACAAATTCTTCTTCACAGTCATGAGAGGAGTAGAAACTTCATCCACCAAGGTCACAAACAAGTCGGTATCAACAACATTAACTCCACGACTGTGCTTATGCATGGGAGCAGTTATGACATTTGGCTTTTCCGGAGCATCAAACTCAATTTCCTTGGCTTCGATCAGATCTTGTACCTTATTTCTTAGAGCCCAACATTCATTGGTATTGTGGCCAGGACTCTCAGAATGATAGGTACACCGAGCATTTGGATTGTATCGGGGAGATGTGGTGTTTGGATTCTTGGGAGCCTCTTTCAAGGTTGCCAAGTTGGATCTCAGTAGATGAGGTAGAACTTCAGCCAACGTCATATTGATTCAGGTAAACTGTCGTTGTGGCCTTTCCACCCTTGGTTGATTGTTGCATTTTGGAGCAACTGTAGGCATAGGTATCATTACAACACCTACTGTCTGACGATGTTCAGCTCTGTTTTGGCCCCTCGGGATATATATGGCACTGGTTTCCTTCTTACCAGCAAAAGGCTTCTTTATCGAACTCGAAGAGGCATCCTTCTGTATCTTGCCGCTCCGAATCCCAGCTTCTACTCTCTCTCCAGTCAGAATCAGCTCAGTGAAACCAGCTGACGAGCTGCCGATCAAATGATTAAAGAATGGACTAGATAGCATCCTCAGAAACATATCAACCAGCTCCCTATCAAACAACGGGGGTTGGACTCTTCCAGCCAAGTCTCTCCATTACTGGGCATAGTCCTTAAAGCCTTCACTCGCCCCCATGGTCATACTCTAGAGTTGAGTACGAGTAGGAGATAATTCGGCATTGTATTGATACTGCTTATAGAAAGCAGCAGCCAAATCTTCCCAATTTCGGACATTGGCTCTCTCCAGTTGATAAAACCATTCAAGTTGAGTCCCTGACAGACTATCTTGAAAGAAATGAACCCATAAATTTCTATCAGCGGTGTGGGGCTGGATCTTTCTGACATAAGAGCGGAGATGGAGTTTTGGGCAGGACACCCCATCATACTTTGCAAAAATTGGAGCTTTGAACTTCTGCGGGATGACCACTCCCGACATCAATCTCAATTCTTCGAAATCCAGCCCAGGTATCCTTTGGACTTCCATAGCACTCAAGCGATCTTCCAACTGCCTGTATTTATCCTCAGTGGGAGGATATTGCTCATCATTGTAGTCGATATCATTGTCAGAAACTTCAGGACCGGGATCCTTCTCCCTTGTCTCTTCTTCTTGATTCTCCCCTTCTTTGGATAAAGAGATCAGATCGACTTGTCGCTTCAACGACCCTCCAAACCTTATGCCCATATTCAGAATACCGACAACCTTCTTCTTTTTCTTTTTATCTTTTAGGATGAGGGATTTCAGATCCTCCTGCCCTTTTGCCAAATTTATGAACATTTATTGGAATTGGGCATTTTGTGCCTGAAGGTCCTTGATGCTTTGTTCGGAAGACATTTCATATGAAATAAACAGCAAAGAATATGAGAAACCTGCAATGGTACATGTACATGCAATGTTATGAATGGAATGCGTATGCAATGATTTCAAAGACTTTGGGAAATTTAAATTTGTGAACCAAAATGAAACAAACATTTTATTAGTCGAATTCAAAGTTCAAATGCCTTTTAGGCGTTACAATTAAAACAAATCTAAAACTAGAAAAAAATAAAAATTCCCATGGATGCTTCCTCTTCGTGCCGAGATAAACATTGAGTCCTCTTTCCTCATGGAGCTATTTTGTGAGCTCTAAAACCTTCCTCTCCTGGGCATAGAACTAATCCCTGTAAGTATCACGCTCTTTCTTCAACCGAATCCAAGACCTCTGTAATTCTCCAAGATCAATGGGCATATTAGGATAGAGAACCGTGTAAGGAGTACCCCCTTCAGTAGTGGGTTCCATAATCACTGGTAAAACGACCATATAGGGCATCATAAGTTTCTGGGTGCGAGCTCGTACCCATTGGAGGTAAGGTTCCATAGGAATGGAAGCCTTTGGCCCCAAAGCCTTAGCTCCAGATCTGTTTACCATGCCCCAAGCTCGTATGAACCTCCAGCGATACTCTTGAACATCATCCTCATAGTTGAATACAATGCCCTCGATAAGTAACTCATGGGGACTATCTCTTCGAGCGTAACCAAATTGTCGCAGAGCTAAACAAGGATTGTAGGTTATATCCCCTCTGATTCCAAGTAACGGGACATTAGGGTACTCCCTGCAGCGATCAATAATACTAGAGTTTTCCATAGCTCGAGAACACCAGAGAATATCCATGTGAGCGAGTGACATTATCCTTTGTGACCAAGCCAAACCTTCTTCATTCTTCAGTACAGACTTAGGGAGGTGAGAAATCAACCACCTCAACAGCAATGGCATGCAACACATAAGAACCCCTCTTCTCTTCATGGTACGAGTATGAAGAGTGTGCAAAATAACTCCGAGCAAGGTAGGCACATGGTTGCGAGAGAGGAAGATCTTGATAGAATTCACATCTATGAATGAGTCTGGATTAGGGAATAGTACTAACCCATAGATTAGAAGAGACAAGACCTCCTCAAAAGCCTGAAAATCCATATCATCCCAAAACAGCTGGGCCTTGTCTATCAGGAACTTGGCTAGAAAACCCTTGACTCCGCTTCTTATTTCCCAATTGGATACCGCGTCGGCCCATTTCAGATGAAAAGCTGAGGCAATGACTTCTGACTTAGGAACTTCTTCGAGACCTGTGAAAGGCAACTGTTTAAGAATGGGTATATCCAACAGTTGAGAGAATTCTTCCATGGTAGGCAGCAACTGATAGTCTAGAAAGGTGAAGTAGTGGTGCTTGGGATCAAATAACTGAAAGAGTACACTCATCATCTTTTCATTAAAGTTTGAAGTAACCAGGTTGAGAAGTTGACCATGTCTCTTAGTGAATGCAGTAGTTTCGAAAACCTTTGATACTAGCTCTTTGAGTTGGGAAGGTATCTTTACAAAGCTGATTCAGATAGTGCTTCTACGAACGGAAGCCATGATCTATAAAACAGAGCAAAGATAAATTCCCTTGGTCCTTGAAATGGTTAGTGCAATAAGAATGGATGCTATGTTATGATGCATGACGTCATGATAAACCACAGGTATAACACAGACAAATCACACCAAATTCTTAGGTTTAAGGCTTACATAAGGTTAAAGGTCATACCCTCTCGAAGTTTAGTTGGTTTCAAACCTGTCTTAAAAAGTAACCGGGTTCTAAAGATTCTCAATATCACTAACCATCCTTTATCGAGCATTGTCTCAGCTCAAGCAATCTTTTCTTGCGGCCGAAATATCCCGAAAGTCTGATCTCAATGAGTGTAGCATCAAGTATTAACCAATCCTCAGCTCCATACCAAGGCCAGCTATCTCACTACTTTCTAATGGCCAAGTTTGTTCAACTAAGGTTCTAAGGTCCGTTAGTGCTTCACGACACCACACGGCGGCCACGTATTCTCCTCGTTTCCCCACGAAGGATACCGGTACCAATCAAAGTTCCACACCAACACAACCATTGCTTAAACCATATCGGTCTACGTCGTACAGTCTCCATGATCTATTGCTGTTTACCTAATAAGTGCCTCCAGATCCGGGTGTAGGATCTATAGTAACCCAAGCAAAACCCTTTAAGAATAAAGCAAACGAACAAGAAAGCAATTTTGAAATGACCTAGATCTTAAGGTATACCCCACTTTATTATAGTCCCCAGAAGAGTCGCCAGTTCTGTGATACGGTGGCAGAACCGACTATTATCCTGGTTTGCGTTTTGTATTCACAAATGTCACGGTAAGCAAGAGTCGCCACCGACTTTTATTTCATCCAACAAAGGAAAAGGAAAAAGAACAGAAAAAACCTTTTTTCGAGAATATTTCTGAGTACAGGGGGTAGATTATAGAAAGGGAAGGTGTTAGCACCCTTTCTTTCCATGAGCTCTTAGGTACTTGCTCATTTTAAAATTGCTTGTGTGTGTGCTTGTTTTGAAAAAAGTTTACTTCGTGATAACCCTTGTATCAGTCCTCAAGGGTGTGACAAAGTTTGTTTTGAAAATTGTTTGTGTGAAAAGTTTTGTTTGATTGATTGAGCAAGTACTTAAGAGTTTTCTACCTACTCGAAAAAAGTTTGTTCATTTTCCTTTTGACAGCGCTATCCCGTTATTAAGGAATAGGTAGCACCATCGTTGGAGTTTTTAGGGACATTCGAAGAGACATATATGATCACAAAAGCAATGTTAGGGAATTTTAGCAACCCTCCTAAAGCCTTAAAGATCTTTTCCAAGGCAACACCCGAATGGGTCATTTTTAGATCTTTCGGGGCTAGAGGATGACCGCTAACAAACCTTATACTTCATGACCATTTAACCGAAGGCAACCGAAGTGGAGTAAACCCTAGGAGTGAGCATGTGCAAGTGAACTTTTTCAGTTAATTTGTCTTTGCACATTTAGGATTTTCTACCGTTTTAATTTTCAAGTATTCTTTCCATACAATCCTATTAGCATACATCTAACGGTTTATAATTGCGAAAATTAAAAGTGCAGAAATAGAAATCCTAACTATTACATGGCTTTCGCATATACACAATTATTTTGACTGTAAAATAAAAGGCCGAATTAAAACCTAATTAAAGCTATTACAACCTCGGAGCAATTACAAAAATAATTAAAAGAAAAGTAATTAAAATACGCGCGACGAATTAAATGCGAGGACGATTAGAAAACCTAAAAAAACTAATTTGAGAAAAATATTCAAGTTATTTTTGAAGAAAAATTAATTATATACAAAAATTAAACCCTAATTTCTAATTGATTTTAATTATAAAAAAGGAGTTAAATTAACCTAATTTTTAATTAAATTAATTAATTAAAGGAAACAAAAATATTTATAAAAAAAAAGATTTTTGGTGTTTTCTGTGATTTTGATTAAATAAAAAAAATAATTTTGATGTTATTTTAAAAAGAAAAATAATTAGGAAATAATTAAAAAAGAAATAAATAAAAAAAGATTGAATTGGCCTGTTTAAGCAATTAGAGGGGTGTATTGTTGAAAATCTCTTGGCCCAACAAACTGAAGCCCAATCAGCGCTTGATCCAGTGGTGCTCACTCTTGATGGTGTACCATGGTCTCTGGCAGGTGGGGGCGTTGGATTGGACAGAGATGCAGCCATTGGTTGGATGTTGATGGCGCATGGTGAGTATTGGAGATGGTGATGTACATGATCCGCAGAAGGAAAATAAAATAAAGAAAGTTACTGGGACCTGGGATCGAACCCAGGTCCTCTACCCTTTCCAACACACGTCCTTGCCATCTGCGCTACATGTTTTGTTTGTTAATATAATAACAATAATATATAATATATATAAATCAAGGTAACTGAGTCATAAACGCATGCGAAATTCCAAATGGCCAATGGTTATCAGCCATATCCTTATCTTCTTCCTGGAACCGTCGTTTTAGATAACGACCTTTTACCTATGGACAACGCCTGTAACTAAAACCTTGCAAATTCATGATAAATTAATTATGGCTACATCAATCAATTTGTTTTGACCTTATGAGTACGATGGTACCCTTTGTGTAGGCCAATTTTACCTGTATCAAGAAGACCCAAAACGTGACCTCAAACCCTAGCCATGGCAGTCACACGTATAAGCCTCAAAAATTCAATTAAATAATCCAGACATGTTAGAAATACATCAATGATCACAAATATATCATTAAATTATGCTAATGATGCAAGAATGGCTGTAATCGATTTTGAAAAAGCAGGAAAACCGTATGAGGTGTAGCGAGCATTTCTGGGCATGAAAGAACTTGCAATTGATCCAGTTAGCTTCAGAGGTACTCCAGGATGCGATTGGGAGTGTTGGAATGCTTTGAATCATCCTCTAGGGTAGAGATCAGATCACCACATTTTGCCAAAATTTTGAATTTGTTCTTGTGCTTTCCACCACTTCTAACCCTTGTTTTCGTGCATGGCCTTGTTCATTATATATCCCTAAGTGAATTAGGGTTATAAAAATAGCTGGTATCTTTGATGTTTTTGAAAATTTGATTTGGTTTTCATCTTGTATGATATCTTTCCAAATTAGGCCTAATCATGCCATTCTTGCTCCAATCAACCCTGATTCGATTTGATCTTGATATGCTAGCATAATTAGCTTGTGATTCTTTCCAAAAATCCAATCAAAACAAATCTTTGCTATTATTTATCATTTATTTGATTTAATTCAATTTTTAATTAATAAAAAATCAAAATAAAATGAAAAATGAAGCAAATAATGTGTGGGTGAATATTTGGGTCGTAGACCATGTTATGAGTGAGGTGCAAGCATAAAAAGTTAGGCCCATTTGGCAAAAAATGCATTTTTGAGCACATTTAACTTTTGGCAATTTTGCAAAAATGGTCAACTTTGACAAGGCATATCTCTTCCAATTTTAACCATAGAGAGGTGTTCTTGGACTTTTTAGAAAGCTTAGGATGTTCCCTAAACAACTCTTTTGGTCTCATATCAATTGGGTCTTCCATGTTCATGTATGAAGCTTTGACCCAAAAAGTGTTTTTGTTGACTTTCCAAAAGGACCTATAATGTGGAAATTCATATTTTTTTATGAGTGCATATTTTGAACTTGAGGGCTGAATATGAATTGTAGGGAATTTCATCCTCTTCAAAATGAGCCTTGGATGTAAAATTTCTTATAAAGTATGAGGAAGTTATGCTTGGTCAAAGTTTGGTTGACTTTTCTTGAGAAATCCTAATTTTGCAACTTTTGGGTTTTGATGAAATTGGGGAATTCCTTGAGGAATCATGATCAACCCTTGATCAAATGATGGATATAACTTCAAAATGTTGATGTTGACCAAAAATCTTGAAGTTTGACTGTATGTGGGCCACAGTTGACTTTTGACCTAATATAGTCAATTCTCAAGCATCTGAGTAGTTGACTGAGAAAACTTCTTGTGCAAGGCTTGAAATTTGACATGGAGGGTCTTGAGAATATATTAGGACCATGGAGGGCATATGAGGTCTTTGGAGTTCAGCCATCTTGATGAAAATGGAAACCCTAGTTTAAGATACATTGCCTTAGGAGAGAGTTTGTCTGGTCAATTCTTGGGCATCCTTGAGCAAGTTGAGGATCTCCATGGGCATTTGTTGAGTAAAATGAGAGGGAAAATTTTGGGTTACAACAGTAGGGTTACTTCAAGATGAAATCCTGGATAGTAGGGCTTATGGGAAGGAACCTGAATAGTAGGGTTACTTCAAGATGAAAGCCTGGATAGTAGGGCTTATGGGAAGGAACCTGGATAGTAGGGTTACTTCAATATGAAAACCTGGATAGTAGGACTTATGGGAAGGAACCTGGATAATATGGTTACTTCAAGTTGAAAGCCTAGATAGTAGGGCTTATAGGAAGGAACCTGGATAGTAGGGTTACTTCAAGATTAAAGCCTGGATAGTAGGGCTTATGGGAAGGAACCTGGATAGTAGGATTACTTCATTTGGTCACGTAGCTTAGTTGACCCGTTTGGTTTCGGGAACTGATTTTTCATTAGCGGTCTGTAGATATGAAATGTATAACTTCTGGAATTGTTGGTGATAATTGTCTTTCCTGAAAAGATAACATGGTTAATTATATGCGATGCATGAAATGCGTTGTGAGATAATGTTCTCAAAATAAATGAGATTATGCTATATGTGATATGTATGCACATGTAATGATGTATGAGCATGAGATGCTATTGTGACATATCTGAGTCTGGGAAAATATATCCTTGACTGCTGCTGGAGAGTATAGCATTCCTGACTGTTGTAGAGAACTGGGGTTCTTCTACTTCCGTTGAGGATGGTGAACGGAAATGACTATGCTGGAGATTTTCCCCTTGTCTATGGATATTATGTCGGTGTTGAGACTCTGCTTGCGAGTAGCTCTGCGGGGAAATAATTCTGTTGGAAAGTGAACTTCCGTAGCTGGAGGGATAAACTTTATTGGGGATTGAGTTTCCGCATTCAGGAAAATAAACTCTGCTTGGGAGACAAATTTTATGACCCGCTTGCGATTATGAAATTCGGCTGGGGAAGGTACTTCCTATTTTGGTGGAGCTGGTATCAATGCTTTGATTGCTTTTACTCTGTGGGGAGTATAGATGTCACGAGGTCGTATGCATTGATGATTGTGGTTCAAAGGTGTCTCTGCCCTGGTACCTGCTGGACAGAGTAACTGTTGGGTTTGACATTTTTAGTTTTTTCCCCCTGTTTCTTAAGTTACAAGCAATTGTCTTTCTGTTTCCTATTCAAATGTTTGTGAACCGCAATCATATTCAAATGCATATGTCAAGAATAACCATTGGACGTTTTTGTAAAACAAAACAAAAAAAGAAAAACACATAGTTTTTTGTAAAAAATGTTTTGTATTAATTTTCGAAGTTGGCCTATAATAGGCATTTTTGTACAAGGAAGCTGACGCTCTAGTAAGAGAACGCCGCCGTAAAAATGGAAGCTATACAATATTGTGTGAAAAAGAAAACAACTATGTATAACAATCCCATTGGGTTCCAAGTATGCTATTGTCTCTATGTCTTCGAGCGTCTCATCACTTTGCTACTTGTCTGAAGTTGATTAGATTGATTGGTGTCGTTCGAGCTTGACAATTGATACTGAGGTTTGGTCACAAGGTGACCCAATGGGACATAGTGATACGCTTTACATCCCTAACTTTTGCCTGGACTGCCCTTTCGGGTTTTCAGTCCATTGGGATACCCCTTTTTGCCCAAGCCGCCTTTTCAGGTTTTCGACTTGCCGGATGTACAAATTTTTTCGTTCTCATCCCTTACTTTTTCCCAAACCCTTTTGGTTCGTCGAGAAGCCCTTATTTTTGCCTAGGCCAGTCAACCTAGCAAGTCTTTTATTATGCGTAGTATCTTTTCACTATGTCCGCATTGACATGGTGAGGAAGGTCGTCACTATCCATGGTGGTCAGAATCATGGCTCCAGCCGAGAAAATGTTTTTAATCACAAATGGCCCTTCGTCTGTGGAGTCCATTTTCCCCTGGGATCACCTTGCGGAAGTATGATGCGCTTGATCACTAGATCCCCGACTTGATACTCTTGGCGTCTGACTTTTTTGTTGAAAGCCTTGATCATTCGCTTTTGATACGTTTGACCATGACAAACAGCAGTAAGTCTCTTCTCATCGATAAACTTCAGTTGCTCAAGTCGAGTCTGGATCCAATCATCTCCGTTCAAACCCGCATCCTTCATAATCCTTAAAGAAGGAATCTGGACCTCAATGGGTAGGACTGCCTCTATGGCATATACTAGAGAGTAGGGTGTTTCCCCTGTTGATGTCCGTGCTGAGGTACAGTACCCATGAAGAGTGAATGGTAACATCTCATGCCAGTCTTTGTATGTCACTGTCATCTTCTGTATAATCTTCTTGATGTTCTTGTTAGCTGCTTCAACAACGCCATTCATCTTCGCCCGGTAGGGAGAAGAGTTATGATATTGTACCTTGAATTGTTTATAGAGCTCGGTGATTATCGTGTTGTTGAGATTTGTACCATTGTTAGTGATAATTCTCTCTGGCACACCATACCGACAGATCAGGTTATGCCTGATAAACTGCGCCACAACATTCTTTGTCACAGTAGCAGAAGAGGCAGCCTCAACCCACTTCGTAAAGTAATCAATGGCCACCAGGATGAAGTGATACACATTGGAAGCGGTAGGTATGATTTCTCCGATCATGTCAATGCCCCACATTGCAAAGTGCCAAGGAGATGTCAAGACATTTAAAGGAACCGGAGGCACATGCACCTTATCAGCATAGATTTGGCACTTATGGTAGGTTCAAGAGTGCTGATAACAATCTGCTTCCAAAGTGGACCAGTAGTATCCTGCCCGTAGGATCTTCTTAGCCATGGTATGTCCACTTAAATGGGTTCCTAAGGTACCTTCACGTAGATCTGTCATAATCCTCTCTGCTTCACTCTTGTCTACACACCGCAGAAAGGTAGAGTCATGGTTGTGCTTGTAGAGGATTCCATTACTGAGGAAGAATTTTGCAACAAACCTTCTCATAAATTTCTTATCGTTGATAGATGGCCCTTTGGGATATTCTTGAGCCTCGAGATACCTTTTTACTTCGTGAAACCAGGGTTTGTCTGCTACTTCTTCAATATCAATCTCGCAGCAGTGCGCTGGTTCATCCAACCTTTCAATGGTGATTCGGGGAGCTTCGTTGTCCCACCCTACTTTGAACATATAAGACATGGTGTCTAGCGCGTCCGCTAACTGATTCTCCTCTTGTGGGAAATGTTCAAAGGTTACCTCCTCAAAGTGGGGGAGAAATTTCAGCACATGCTCTTTGTACGGGATGAGATTCAGATGCTTCGTATCCCATTCGCCTTTAATCTGATTTATCACCAAGGCTGAATCCCGTAGACATTTAAGAACTTGATCTTGAAGTTGATAGCGACTTTGAGACCCATGATGCAGGCTTCATACTCCGCCATGTTGTTAGTGCAGTTGAAACATAGTCGGGCAGTGAAAGGAGTATGACAGGCCTCAGGAGATATGATTATGGTGCCAATGCCATTACCGAGTGCGTTCAAAGCTCCATCAAAAACTATAGTCCATCGAGATCCTTCCTCAGGTCCTTCATCCGGTCCAGATTCTTCGTAGTCAGTCACTAGCATGATATTCTCGTCCGGGAACTCAAAATTCATGGATTCGTAGTCATCCACGGCCTGATGAGCCAAATAATCAGCCAATACACCTCCCTTGATTTCTTTCTGGGTTGTATATTATATATCGTATTCGGTTAAGATCATATGCGATCTCTCTATTCTTCCAGAGAGTGCGGGCTTCTCGAAGATGTATTTGATTGGATCCATCTTAGATATTAACAGAGTGGTATGGGTCAGCATATACTGTCTTAGTCGGCGAGCAGCCCATGCCAAAGCGCAACAAGTTTTCTCGAGCAATGAGTATCATGTCTCACAATCAGTAGACTTTTTGCTAAGGTAGTATATTGCATGCTCTTTTTGACCAGACTCGTCATGCTGCCCCAACACACACCCCATTGAATTGTCTAGCACTGTTAAGTATAATATCAAAGGTCTTCCTTCAACCGGAGGCATCCAAATTGGTGGTTCTTGAAGGTATTCTTTGATCCTTTCGAAAGAAGTCTGGAATTCATCATTCCACTTTACCACTTGATCTTTCTTCAGGAGCTTGAAGATTGGCTCACAAGTAGTAGTCAGATGTGAAATGAACTTGGCGATATAATTCAGGCGCCCCAAGAAACCTCTAACTTCCTTCTCAGTAAGGTGAGCCGACATCTCTTGTATGGTATTTACCTTCATAGGGTCTACTTGAATACCTTTGTCACTGACGATGAACCCTAGAAGCTTACCAGACCTTACCCCCGAAGGTGCACTTGTTTGGATTCAACCTCAGCTTGTATGTCTTCAACCTGTCAAACAACTTTTGTAGATGGTCGAGGTGTTCTTCCTCAGGTTGGGACCTGGATATCATGTCGTCCATATAAACCTCTATCACATGGTGAATCATATCGTGGAACAAAGCGACCATGGCTCACTGATAAGTTGCCCAAGCATTCTTCAACTCGAAAGGCATCACCTTGTAACAGAAGGTGCCCCATTGTATGACAAAAGTTGTTTTCTCCATATCTTCAGGAGCCATCTTGATCTGGTTGTACCCAGAGAAACCATCCATGAAGGAGAAGATTTTGTGATGTGCGGTGTTGTCAACCAGAACATCAATGTGGGGAAGCGAGAAGTCATCCTTGGGGCTTGCCCTGTTCAGGTCTCTGTAGTCCACACACATCTGTACCTTGCTGTCCTTCTTAGGTATCGGAGCAACGTTAGAAACCCACTGCGGATAGGAGGTGACAACCAAGAACCCAGCGTTGAACTATTTCATAACCTCTGCTTTGATCTTCTCTGACATTTCAAGGTGCATACGGTAGACTTTTTTCTTAACCGGAGGACAATCTTCTTTAGTTGGCAGACGATGTACCACAATATCAGTGTCTAAACCAAGCATGTCTTCATATGACTAGGCTAAGATCTCAACATAGTCGTGCAACATATGTATCAACCGCTATTTGATCTGAGTCTCTAGATTTGCGCCAATCTTGACTTCTTTTCTGTCCACCTCCGTGCCCAAGTTTATCGTCTCAACTGGATCTTCATGAGGTTGTATAGCCCTCTCCTCCTGCTGTAACAGTCTGGCAAGTTATCTAGGCACCTCACAATCGTCCTCCCCTTCGTCCTCGGCTTGGTTGATTGGATTTTTGAAGTTATAACTGGCAATAGCAGAACTGTTATCAATGGGATCCAGAGTGGATATGGATCTGCAGTTTGATACGTGAGTGTGTGTAAGAGCATAACTGTATTGATAAAGTGAAAAGCAGAACATAAAAATAGAGAACGCAAAATTTGTATGCAAGGAACGTCCAATGTTTTATTGATGATATATGAAATGACATATAATAACCCTCACAGATAGAACCATTGTGCCTCGGGTAAGACACAAGGCCATAAAGTTTAAATCATTTATTACAAACTCGGAAAACAAATAAGACAATTACTGCGGAATAAAAGAAACTGGTATAAAATCTTTGGCCGTCCAATTACTCGGTCCACCGTTGGTAGTCAGGTAGATCCAACTGTCAATATCGAAATCTTCCTCATTGTCTTCAATAGCATTAACCCCACGATTATTGATGCGTAGGGGAGGCCCTCCAGCCCGAGTGCGTCGAACAACCCTTTGAGCTCCTGAAGTAAAGCCCAAACCAAATTTGTCAGTTTTGTGAGTAAAATCAGGGAGCTGTCCCCAGTTGGTACACCCACCTTCTTCAACTACTGCTCTGGCGTCCTTGAGAGAAGCCATCTTCAGAGGAGGTTTGGTGCTGGTGGTAGTCTCGATTGACGCCAAAATCTAGGGGACCTCTTCAAAGTTTTGACAAGGAGTCTCTATGAATTCCCCGTCCATCTTTACATACCTGAAGGAGTTTAGGTGGCTCACCATATACTCCTCTTCACCGTGCACACTGACGATTTTCCCTTTCACTGGATATTTCAGCATTTGGTGCAGTGTAGAGGTAACGGCCCCGACTTCATGGATCCAAGGACGACCCAACAAACAAGAGTATGATAGCCTGATGTCCATCACGTAGAAGGTGGACCCAAAGGTCTGAGAGCCCACTTTGACAGGGATGTCCACCTCCCCATGCACCATTCTCTTCGACCCGTCAAAATCCCTCACCACAATGTTACTGGGTTTTAGGGTCAAGTCTTCACAATATAGCCTATCGAGAGCCTTCTTAGGCAGGACATTCAGTGAAGATCTAGTTTCTACCAGCACATGATCCATAGTCGTTCCCCTGCATTCAACCGCGACATGCAGAGCATCATTATGCTTCCTCCCTTTCGGTGTCAAGTCGACATCTGAAAAACCTAGCTCATTGTCAGCAGTCAAGATGGCCACACAGTCTTTGAATTGATCAACTGAGGTTTCTTGCGACACATGCGCAGTCTTGAGGAATGCAATCAAAGCCTTTGCATGGGCCTCAGAACATAACAATAGAGACAACATCGATATTTTTGAAGGGGTCTGCCCCAACTGCTCGACCACATTGTAGTCGCTCTTCTTTATTATTTTTAAGATTTCCTCTATCTCTTGCTCAGAGGATTCCAAAACAACTTTTCTAGGTGCCTCCATCCGGGTAGGCTCACCTACAACTTCTTTGCCCCGAATCCCAGATGACTCAACGGCAGGAGTAACAATTGGAGTAAGAACAGGAGTAGTAACGGAAGTACCGGTAGGAACAACAGATGAAATAACAACAGGCTTAGTGACAGTCTTCAGGGAGATCTCGAGAGAGAAAACCCTTCCACTTCTGGTGATCTTGCTGGTCCCGACAATGTTACTGACATCGGGACCATCTTCTTCATTCTTCAAATCTTGTTTAACACCATGATAGTAAACATCAACGCCATAATTCCAAGGTACAGCTTTGTCCGAGGAGTATGGTACAGGACCAGGAAAAGTGATTATTAACGGAGCGATTCTTGGAGCAGGTGTAATCTTAACAGGTCTTTTAGAGGAGACCTTGGAAGGATTGGCGGAAATGGTTATAATGGAAATATCTTTACACGGAACAGTCGGGATCAAAGTCTTTTCGAACAAAATTTCTCTGTTGTCCATCAGGCGTTGAACACCTGCTTTCAGCAAATATCAACCAGTGGGCAGAGATGAACACATGTGGAAACCTTCACCACAACCCGGAAATAAACCGTCCAACAACAAATTCTTCTTAACAGTCATAAGAGGAGTAGAAACTTCATTAATAGAGGTAACAAACAGATCGATATCAATGGCATTAACTCCACGATTATGCTTAGGCATGGGAGCAGTTATGACATTGGGCTTCTCCGGAGCATCAAATTCAATCTCCTTGGCTTCAATTAGATCTTGTACTTTATTTCTCAGATCCTAAAAATCATTTGTATCATGGCCAAGACTCTCAGAATGGTATGCACACCGAGCGTTTGGATTGTACCGAGGAGATGTGGTGTTAGGATTCTTGGGAGCCTCTGTCAAGGTTACCAAGTTGGATATTAGAAAATGGGGTATAACCTCAGTCAATGTCATGTTAATCCGAGTAAACTGCCTTTGCGGTCTTTCTACCCTTTGCTGATTGTTTCGTGGTGGGGTAGCCGCGGGCCTAGGTATCATTACAGCACCTACCATTGGACGATGTTCAGCTCTGTTCTGACCTCCTGGACTATAAATGGCACTGACCTCCTTCTTACCCGTGAAGGGCTTCTTCACTAAACTCGAAGAGGTGTCTTTCTAGATCTTGCCACTCTGGATCCCAGCTTCTACCCTCTCTCTTATTAATATCAGCTCGGTAAAACCAGTTGAGGAGCTACCAATCAGGTGATTAAAGAATGGACCAGACAGTGTCCCAAGAAACATGTCAACCAACTCCCTATCAGACAAAGGGGGTTGGACTCTCCCAGCCAAATCTCTCCACTTTTGTGCATAGTCCTTAAAGACTTCACATGCACCCATGGACATACTCTGGAGTTGAGTAGAGTAGGGGAAAGGTCAATGTTATATTGATACTGCTTATAAAAAGCAGCAGCCAAATCCTCCCAGTTACGGACATTGGTTCCCTCCAGTTGATAGAACCATTCAAGTTGAGTCCCATACAGACTGTCTTGAAAGAAGTGAACCCAGAAGTTCCTATCAGCAGTGTGAGGCTGAATCTTCCTCACATAGGAACGGAGATGAAGCTTGGGATAAGACACCCCATCATACTTCGCAAAAACCAGAGCTTTAAACTTCTGTGGGATGACTACCCCAGACACCAACCCCAACTCTTCAAAATCCAGCCTTGGTATTCTCTGGATCTGCATAGCGCTCAACCGATCCTCTAACTACTTGTATCTATCCTCAATGGGAGTATACTGTTCATCATTGTAGTACGTGTCATTATTAGAGACCTCAGGGCTAGGGTTCTTCTTCCTTGTCTCTCTCTCTCTCTCTCTCTCTTGATTCTCCCCTTTTTGGACAAGGAGGTCAGATCAATTGGTTGCTTTAACGACCCCCTGAACCTTCTTCCCAGATTCAGAACACCAGAGGTCTTCTTCTTCTTCTTTTCTTTCAGAATAAGGGCCTTCAGATATTCCTGCCCTTTTTCCAAAGTTATGAACATTTGTTGAAATTGTGAATTTTGTGCCTGGAGATCTTTGATGCTTTGTTCAGAAGACATTATTGCTGAAATAAACAGTGAAGAAGATGAGAAACCTATAATGGTACCTGTTTATGGTATGTCATGGATGGTATTCGTATGCAATGATTTCAAAGATTCTTAAAGGCTCAAATTTGTTTAACCAAAAGAAACACACGTTAATTATATTAATAAGTTCGGATTGTTACAAAGAGTGCCCTTTAGGCTTACAATTAAACAAAACTTAAAGCAAAAGAAAACTAGGTCTCCCAGGAGCGCATCCTCTTTGGTGCAATGTAGGTGTTTATGTTCCTTTCTTAATGAAGTAGCCTAGTGAGCTCCAAGACCTTCTTATCGCTGGCACAAAATTGAGCTTCAAACGTATCCCACTCCTCTTTAAGTTGAACCCATGATTTTTGTAACTACTCATGATCAGTTGGCATGTCAGGATAATGAACAATATAAGGAGTGTCTCCATTAGCAACTGGTTCCACAATCATTGGTAGGACAGCAGGGTAAGGCATCATAAGACTTTGGGCACGGGCTCGTACCCATCTGAGATAAGTCTCAAGAGGGATGGAATTCTTGTGCCCCAATGTCTTGCTATCAACCCTATGTACCATGCCCCAAACTCGCATGAACCTTTTACGGTAATCTTGAGCATCATTCTCATAGTCGAAGGCAATTCCTTGAATAAGTGTATCATGAGGACCATCCCTTCTCGCATAACCAAACTGCCGCAGTGCCAAACAAGGGTTATAAATGATTCATCCCCTAATGCCTAAGAGAGGGACATTAGGGAATTCACCACAAAGATCGATGATGGTAACATCTTCCGAGGACCATGAACACCAATGAATGTCTGAATGTGTAAGAGACATCAGCCTATGAGACCATTTCATACCCTACTCATTCTTCAAAATAGACCTGGGTAGGTGCGAAATAAAACACCTAGCCAATAGAGGGGTGTAACACTGGAGGGTCCCCCTTCTCTTTAGAGTGCGAGCATATAGAAAATGTAGAATATCCCCAAGTAATGTAGGCACCAGATTATGAGACATAAAGACCTCAATCGTATTCACATCTACGAGTTAGTCCGAATTAGGGAATAGTACCATCCCGTAGATAAGGAGTGCCAATACCTCTTCAAAATCTTGTAAATCCAGGGTATCCCAAAAATAGTAAGCCTTCTCGAATAGAAATTTAACCGGGATTCCTTGGACATTTCCCCCAGTTTCCCAATTTGTCACTACATCAGACCATTGTAAGGATAGGGCTCAAACAATCTCTTCAGGCTTTGGATGTTCTTCCATACCATTGAAAGGTAACTGATCAAGAATAGGTACCCCTAACAATCAAGAAAATTCCTCCATAGTAGGCACTAGCTAGTAATCCGGGAAGGTGAAACAGTGGTGCAAAGGATCAAAGAACTGAAATAGCACTTTTAACAATTCTTCATCAGGTTTTGAAGTGACCAAGTTGAGCAACCGACCATGTTTTTCAGTGAAGGGAGAGCTTTCAGGGATCCTTAATGCCAAATCCTTTAGTTGGAGAGGAATTTTCACAAGGTTAATCTGGATAGTGTTCCTGTGGACGGGTGCCATGTGATACAAAACAAAGCAAAGATGAGCCCTAGAAAATCCTTGAAATGGTTAGTATGATATGCCATGCTTATTATGTCATGATTATGCTAAAAAAATCACATGTATAGCAAGCAACAAATAAGTCACACCAAGTCCTTAAGTTTAAGGCCTGCATGGGTTTTAAGGTCATACCCTCTTGAAGCTGGATTGGTTTAACCTGTCCTATAAATAGTAACCAGGTTATAAGGGATCTCAATATCACCGATCTTTCCCCCAAGCTTCGTTCAATAGGCGATTGACTCACAACCAAACAAAACTCAAGAGTCAAACCTCAATGAGTGTAGCATCGAGTATCTGTCGACCTTGGGAATACATCAAAGTCGGCCATCTCGCTTTGTCCTCTTAGCCAAGTTGTGCAATTAAAGGTTCTAAGGTCAGTTGATGCTTTATGACACCACGCAGCGGCCCCGTACTCTCCTTGATTGACTCAAGGGTTATTGGTACCAACAAAAATGTCACGTCAACATAGCTACTGCTTCAATCGTATCGGTATATCCAGCACAGTTCCCTCACAATTTATTGCTACTTACCTAAAAGGTGTCCCCAGATCCGGGTGTATGATCTACATAACCCCAACAAAACCCTTGAATATAAAGCAGGAAAAGCAAAACAAGAAAGCAATTTTTAGAAATGACCTAGATCCTAAGGTATACCCCACTTATTCAATTCCCCAGCAGAGTCGCCAGTTCTGTGATACGGTGGTAGAACCGACTGTTAATACTAGTTTGCATTTTGTATCCGCAAATGTCGCGGTCAGCAAGAGTCTCCATCGACTTTTATTTCATCCAACAAAGGAAAAGGAAAAAGAATAGAAAAAAAACCTTTTTTCGAGATGTTTCTGAGTACAGGGGGTAGATTATAGAAAGGGAAGGTGTTAACACCCTTTCTATCCATGGTTTTCCATGGGCTCTTAGGTACTTGCTCATTTTGAAATTGCTTGTGTGTGTTCTGAAATTTTTTTGTTTAACTTCGTGATAGCCCTTGTATCTGTCCTCAAGAGTGTGACGAAGTCGTTTTTGAAAACTGTTTTAAAAAGTGTTTGTGAAAAAGTTTTGTTGTTTTGAGCAAGTACTTCAGATTTTCTACCTACTCGGAAAAAGATTGTTCGTTCTCGTTTCCTTTAGACAATGCTATCCTACTATTAAGGAATAGGTAGCCCTATCATTGGAGTTTTAAGGGACATTCGTAGGGACAAAATGGTCACTGAAGGCAACAAGTAAGGATACCTTAGCATTTTTAAGGGACTATCATCATAAGATCATTTCTCGTAGGCAACTCGAGGGACAATGAGGGACTATGATCTTTATGACGACTTTGAATTGAGGGTAATTGCTAAGATATCCCTACATTCGAGGGACATGACCATTATTTCTGAGGCAACCAAGTGATGCAAACCCTAGGAATGAGCATGTGCATGTGTGCTTTTTTTTCCAGTTAATTATCTTTGCACAATTAGGGTTATCTACCTCTTTAATCATTGGTTTATCTTTCGCATACAATCCTAATGTCCATACATCTAGCAGTTTAATAGTTGCGGAAATTAAAGAGTGCAAGAAATTAAAGTCCTAACTATTACAAGGCTTTTGGGTAGATACAAATACTTGACTGAAAATAAAGATGCAAAAATTTAAACCCTAATCAATCTATTATTAACTTGAAACAGTTACAATAATTTGAATTAAAAGAAAGTAAAGGCACACGCGAAGAATTAAAAACGAGAATAAATTAGAAGCCTACAAAACCCTAATTAATTAAAAAATATTTTTGTGTATTTTTTCTTGAGAAAATAATTTAATTAAAAACTAAACCTAATTTTTTAATTAATTTTAATTAAAAAAAATTAAGTGAATCTAATTAACCTAATTTATTTTCAACAAAATTAATTTTAAAAAAAAACATAATTCTATATTTTTTGTGATTTTATATTTTATATAAAAAAATGATTTTTTGTTGTTTTTTTTATTTAATAAAAAAAGATTTTTTTTTGTAAAAAATGATTAAATAAATAAATAAAACAAAAAAAGAAATTAAAAAGAGTGATTTGGGCTTGGTATTGGTGAGTAACCAGGGGGGTGAATTACTGATTTTTGTTGGGCCCAAGATGCCAACCCAAACAACTGCGTGTGATTCAGTGCAGTCAGATTCGGTAGGTCCACTGTGCGCTGCTCTCCACTGAGCACTAGATCTGGATCTAAGGATGATCCACTGGCTTGATTTGGAGGGTGTACGCTAGCTTTCATGGGTAGTGCACGCTGGATCCTGTGAAGAAATAATGGAAAAATGGAAAAGCTCACGCTTGGGATCAAACCTAGGACATTAGCTTCATACCTCTCTCCCTTGACCAACTGCGCTAGCTTGTTCATTTGTCAATATAATAACATAAATACAATATATTAAAAGAAAAGTCAGTGCCATAGGAAAACATGTGAGATTCAAAACCGGCTAGTGGGAGTCAGCCACCTCATCGTCTCTTTCCTCAGAGAGTCATCTTTGATGCCAATCCTTTACCTACAGATAAAAATGTCACTAAAGGCTATAGTGACATTTTTTATCCATAGCTACAAACCTACAACAACTGAAAATGTAATACAAGCCAAATAAATTCTAACTAAGGGCATAGGACAGTCAAAAACCGTGCCCTGAGTTCATTGGTGCCCATGATTTGGTCTAATTTTGCCTATATAGGGAAGCCCCAAAACGAGCTTGGAAACCCTAAGAATGGCAACCTTCAATTCCTGCACTTAAAACTCAATTAAACCATTCATATAACATCAAAACCTTATAACAAACGTGAATGTATGATTAAATTTTAATGAAAACACACATACACGTGTAATCGAGAATAAAAAAACAGGAAGAACCAGTCATATACCTTGCGATTCTGGGTGTTTTATTGCTTGAGAAGGATTGGGATAGCTTCAATACACACCCAAGAATTGATTTCTGGCTTTGAATTACCTTGAATGGTCATGTGGAATCAGTTAGGTCAACACAAATAGATTGAATCTTGAATAATTATGGAGAAAAGATCTTGATTAATCCTTGCATTATTTGTTTCCAAAATAAGCCAAATCATTCCATTCTAGCTCCAATCACACCTTGCATGATTTGATGTTGATATCCCAGCATATATCATCTCATTCAATGCCAAAATCATTCCAAAAGCAATTTACATGATTTATTTTGATTTTATTTGATTTTATTTGATTTTATTTGATTTTATTGAATTTTAAATGAATAAAATCATAAAAATCAAATAAATAATCTAATGAGGCATGGAGTGGTTCATGGGTCTTGGACCATGTTAGGAACAAGATACAAGCATAAAAAGTTGGGCCCATTTGAAGAAAAATGCATTTTGGGCATGGTTGACTGTGTAAATTTCCAAAAATGGCCAATTTTGACAATGCACATATCTCTCAATTTTGACCCTAAGAGGGTGTTCTTGGACTTTTTAGAAAGCTTAGGATGTCCTCTAAACAAACCTTTTGGTATCATCTCAATTGGATCATCCATGTTCATGTAAGGAGCTTTGACCCAAAAGGTGTTTTTGTTGACTTTTTGAAATGACCTATAATGTCTGAATTCATATCTTTTCATGAGTGCATTTTTTGAACTTGAGGGGTGAAGATGAGTTGTAGGGAATTTAATTCTATTCAAAATGAGCCTTGGATGAGAAATGTTTGATAAAGTATGAGAAAGTTATGCCTGGTCAAAGTTTGGTTGACTTTTCCTATAGAAACCCTAATTTAGCAACTTTTGAGTTTTGATGAATTTGGGGCATTCCTTGAGGAATTATGATCAACCCTTGATCAAATGATGGATGTTACTCAAAAATTTTAATGTTGACCAAAAATATCGAAGTTTGACTACATGAGGGTCACAGTTGACTTTTGACCTAGTACAGTTGATTTTTAGGCATTTGAGCAGTTGACTGAGCAAACTTGTTGTGCAAGGTATGAAACTTGACATGGGTGATCCTGATAACATATTAGGGAAATGGAGACAAATTGGGACTGTGATCGGTGGAAATAGAACTGACTGTTTTTGAAATGCTGGTTCGCGAAATGTCGCGGTAAGCAAGAGTCGCCACCGTCTTTTATTTTCTCCAACAAGGAAAGGACAAAAGCACAGCAAAATTCCTTTTCGAGATGTTTCTCGGTTCGGGAGGTAGATTATATAAAGGGAAGATGTTAGCACCCTTTTTATCTGTGGTTATCCACGGGCTCTTAGGTACTTGCTCACTATGTTTTCAAAAATGTTTTGCTTTTCTTGTGTTTGTGGGTTTTGAAAAAGTTTGTTTGAAAACTTCGACTTAACTCTTGTATCTGTCCTCAAGAGTGTATGAAGTGTTTGTTTGAAAACTTTTGTCATAAAAGTGTAGGTGCGAAAAGTATTTTTGTTTTGAAAGAGCAAGTACCTGAGAACCTCTACCTACACAAAGGAAATTAAGCTGTGTAAATGTCCTTTAGACAGTACTATCCCACTATTGAGAAGTAGGTAGCACTGTCGTTGGAGTTTTTCGGGTCAATTCGATTATATGGACATGTGGTCACCAAAGCAATAGTAGGACGCCTTAGCGGTAACCCTAGTGTCTTAGATCTTTTTTATCGAGGCAACCGTTCTGAGGCAACTTGATCTTTAGACAAGAGGGCGACCTCTAAAACACCCTATACTCAATGACCACGTCGAGGCAACCAAGTGAGGCGTACCCTAGGAGTGGCATGTGCGAGTGTGTCAGGTTTCATGTTAAGTTTATCTTTGCACATGTTATGGTGAGCTACAAGTTGATTTTATTTTCAGATAAGTCTTGTCATCCATAGCCTAATTAACATACATCTAACAGTTAATAGTTGCAGAAAGTAAATCTACGCTATTACAAGGCGTCGGGTATTTACATCGCCAAAAGCAAACCCTTGAAAAGTAAATTGTGGGAAATTAAAGAAAGCGATAAAAAGTCCTAATTATCTATTACATCCTCGGAGCAATTACATAATAATGGATAAAAAATTAATCGAGAATAATCGCACGCACGAGAAAATTGAATCGGAGAAGTCCTTAGGGTTTTGACCCTTTTTTTTTAGAAATAAAGAAGTTTTGGAATTTAATGAATCAAGTTAAATTAAACCTAAAACAAATTAATTAATTAATTTAGAGAAAAAAAGTATTTTTTTAGTTTTTTATGTGTTAAGGAAAATAAATAAAAAGTAGTCAAAGGTTAGTAAAAACCCTAATTCTAATTTATTTTATTGATTGCAAAAAATAGTGAAATTAACCTAATTAAAAAAACTAAATTAATTTGTTAGTATTTATTTACAAAAATATTAAATTAATTTTAATTAATAAATAATAATAATAATAATAATAATATTATAGTTTTTCTGATTTTATTATGAAAATAATCAATTTGGTTAATTAAATAATAATAATAATAATAATTAGTAAAAGAAAATAAAAAGGAATAGAAAATAAAAGAGGAATAATAAACCAGAGGGGGGGTGATGGCCCAAATCAGGAGGTGTTGGTTGCAATTTATGGCCCATTAAACTGCCAGTCTGTTTGACTTTTTGATTGTCCATGGTACATATTGACTGGGAACATGGTAATCTTCCACTGATGACCATTGGATTTGAGCCTAGGGACATCTGGCGCTTGGAGAGATGGCGAACATGGTGGAACACCCTTTGACACCTGCATGTAATTATGTGAAAGAAAATGAAATAAAGATTTTGGGGGACAGGGGACTCGAACCCAGGTCCCAAGGCTTATTGGATGCTTGCCTTAACCACTCCAACCAACGCGCTTCATTCGTTATCAGAATAACAAGCAATTATTATATTAGATAATTAATCCATAGGCTGTAAAACAACAAAAACACGCGCGCTGATTTGAACTAATCAATGATGTATCAACACATCATCATCTTCCTCGTTGAACCTGCAAAAACAATGTTAGATAGCGGGGGTTTTTAACCCCCACTATATGCCATGAGGAAAAATAGCGATTAGGAGTATGGTGAACATAAATGTTTCGCCAGGGGTTGGTCAAATTCGTCTGAGTCTCCTGAATTCAATCATATGTCTTATAAGGCCTAATTTTTCCTGGATTGCAAATCCCTAATTTGAAAGCTTATGAACCCTAAAATTCGTCAATGGCATTCTGTGATTCTGTGCATTATAATTCAATTAAACTATGCCAATAGCTTCATGTGGTCTCTAGCAACACAAAACAAACAAGAAATCATGTCAAATGCTTATGAATTACGAGTTACGATTATGAAAAAAAGTGGCAAACCGTCAAACTGTTTAGGGCGATTCTTGTAGCTTTAAGGCCTGGTTGTGATTGCAAAACATCCCTGAAAATTCCTGCAAGGTATTAGAATCCACAAAAGCCTTTGAATCGTGCTAGAATGCAAAAGTCAGTTTTGAGTTTTCTTGGAAAAATTTCAATATGCTATGGCTTTTCTGCAGCTTCTCTCACATGTCTGGCATTAGGGTTAGCTTGCATATTTATAGAGGAATGGAATTAGGTCAGAATCTTGCACAAAAATCCACTGGAATGATGATTGAATATTTGATTGAAAATCAAATCTTTTTGCATTTTCATGATTGGAAAAAGCTGCCAATTTTGGAGATATTGCATCTTTGACTTGGTGCACGAAATTTCCAGCCTTTTTAGGTCATACTTGCTTCACAAAAAGATTGTAAAATCAAATCTTTGTATTTTCCTACAATTTAAATTAATTAAATGAATTAATATTGATTAAAAATCCAATTAATTAATAAAAAATAAGAAAATAAATTCAATTAAGCTTGATGGGTCGTTCATAGGCCATGGATGAAGTTTCAAGAAGAAATTTGAGGCCCATTAGCAAAAACAAGATGTTTTGAGCAAAGTTGACTTTTGCAAATTCATAAACATTTCACAACTTCTCCAATGCATATCTTGCTCAATTTTGATCATATGAACATGTTCTTGGACATTTTGGAAAGCTCTTGAAGTCCTCTAACTAATGCCTTTGGTCCCATGTCATTTGGATTTACCAATCTCAAGTTATGGCCTTTGACTTAAAGTGCATTTTTGTTGACTTTTGAAATTGACCTATAATGTAGAAATTGATAACTTTTTGTGAGAGCATTTCTTGGACTTGGAGTGTGAAGATGGTTTGTAGGAAATGGCATCCGATTAAAAATGATCATTGTATGGGATTTTTCTGATGAACCATGAAAAAGTTATGCCCTGGTCAAGATACAGTTGACTTTTCTACCGTCCAAAAATAGTAACTTTTTGCATCTTGATGATTTTTGAGCTATCCTTGTGGAATCATGATCAAGACTTGATCAAATGATGATTGTGGACTCAAAATAAGATGTTGACCAAAAATTCCGACTTTTGACTGCAAAATGACCATTTTGCCCTTGCAGTTGACTGTAGGTCAAATGAGGCTTTTGATTTTGCAAATTGGTACTGTGAGTCTTGAAACTTGGCATGTAGGTGCTTGAAAATGTTTATAGGCATATGAGACTTGATTGAACCATTTAAAACCTCAAATTCCTTGAAAGAACCAAAACCCTAATTTCAGCTGGCTTAGGAGGTATTTGGACTGTGCAATCCTTGAGTAGACTTGAACCATTTGGAGATGATTCTTGATAAATCTTGAGGAATATGGGAGGGAAAATTTTGGGGTACAACAGTTGCCCCTGTTCAATCTTCTTAAACCTGAGGATGTAGATTGGCTTGCGTGCCTTTCGTGATCCAAAGGTGGAAGATGATTGAACACTAAAGTGCCCAGAAATTTTCACTCGCATGGTGTAGTATCAGCATTGTGATGTCATGAATGGGCTTACAGATGCCATTTGGAGAGATGATGGATAGGAGGATGGGCTTATAGATACCATCTGGAGATGTGACAGAATCTTGTCGGGGATGGGCTATAGATGCCATCTGGAAATGTAATGGATAGTTGCGGAGATGGGCTTATAGATGCCATTTGGGAATGTGTGTTGAATTGTAACTTGGTAGGTTGAAAGAAGGAACCTGTGTAGGGTTTCCTGATGATAAATCCATGTAAAACTGCATCTTGGAAGAGAAGGAACCGGTATAGGGTTGCTTCATGATGGTCAAGTAGATAGTTGTCCTGTCTGGTTTCAGGTATTAATCTATAATCCGTCGTCCATAGATATTTCCTGGCTAGTTACAGGTGTTGATATGGAACTTGAGAAGGTTGGTCAAGATAGTTTTCCTGTCTGGTTTCAGGTATTAATCTCTGACTTGAGAAAGAAAGATTGTCTTCCTGGCTTTCTACAGGTATTGATCTTCAATCTCTTCATGTAGATACTTTCTTGGCTAGTTACAGGTATAGATCTACAATCAGCCGTCCACAGATATTTCCTGACTAGTTACAGGCGTTGATCTGGAACTTAGAAAAGGTTGGCCGATGAGATAGTTGTCCTGTCTGGTTTCAGGTATTAATCTATGACCTAAGAAACAAAGATGGTTTCCTGGCCTGTTACAGGTGTTGATCTTCAATCTCTTCATGTAGATAACTTTCTTGGCTAGTTACAGGTATAGATTTACAATCAAACGTTCACAAATATTTCCTGGCTAGTTACAGGTATTAATCTGGAACTTAAGAAGGCTGGCCGATGAGATAGTTTTCCTGTCTGGTTTCAGGTATTAATCTCTGACCTGAGAAATAAAGATAATTTCCTGGCCTGTTACAGGTGTTAATCTTCAATCTCTTCAATGTAGATAACTTTCCTGTCTGGTTTCAGGTATAGATCTACAATCAAATGTTCACAGATATTTCCTGGCTAGTTACAGGTGTTAATCCGGAACTTAAGAAGGCTGGCCGATGAGATAGTTTTCCTGTCTAGTTTCAGGTATTAATCTCTGACCGGAGAAAGAAAGATGGTTTCCTGGCTTGCTACAGGTATTGATCTTCAATCTCTTCAATGTAGATAACTTTCCTGTCTGGTTTCAGGTATAGATCTACAATCAAACGTTCACAGATATTTCCTGGCTAGTTACAGGTGTTGATCTGGAACTTAAGAAAAGAGGTGGGTCAAGGAGATAGTTGTCCTGGCTGGTTTCAGGTATTAATCTCTGACCTGAGAAAGAAAGATAATTTCCTGGCCTGTTACAGGTGTTAATCTTCAATCTCTTCAATGTAGATAACTTTCCTGTCTGGTTTCAGGTATAGATCTACAATCAGTTCATATAGGTGATTTTCCTGTCTGGTTTCAGGTGTTAACCTATAGTCAGTCGTCCACAGATATTTCCTGGCTAGTTACAGGTGTTGATCTGGAACTTAAGAAGTTTGATGGTAATCATCTTTGGATTGACTTTTTCCTGAAAAGGCAAAACATTAGTTGCATGCAATGTCATGATGTATGAAATGCATGATGTTCTCAAAATGAGATCGTATGATATGATGCGTATATGCATGTATCATGATGTATGAAAATGTGATGTTTTAGTTGGGGAAATAAATCCCGGATAGCTGCTGGAGAATGATGTTGAATTCTTCATTTCCACTGGGGATGATGAACGAAGCTGATCGCACGAATAAACCTGCAGGAGAGGATGACTCCGTTGGGGAATAAACCTGGTGAAGAGATTACTCTGCGGGGAATTACTCTGTGGGGAAGAGATGTTCTGCTGAGATTTTAACGATAACTTCGCTGGGGATTCCGTTGATAAGCTCTGTTGGGGAATTTGATGAACTCCGCTGGGGATAGGAAGAACTTCGCTGAGGACGATCTTTCCGTTGCAATTTGCTGAGGATAACCCAGTTAGACTCTGGTGGGGATAACCTCTGAATATGGCTGAGGAGATTCATTTTGTGCTCTGCAGTGGACAAGCTTCCAGAATCTACTGGGGAGATGGTTCAACTCTCCTGGGGAAACTTTTTGGACTGTACTGGGGAAATGACTCCACTGGGGTGTTTGTATTCCGCCGGGGAACAATCTTATACCCTGTTGAGGAATATTAAGAACTCCGGGGATGCTTGCTGAGGGATATCTGTATACTCTGCTGGAGAATATTAAGATCTTCTGGGGATACCCAACTTTTCAGGACTGACTCTGCTTGGGGGGAGAGTATTGCTGACTTGCTGGGGATACTGTGCCTTTTTAGGGAGGATGGGAGACCAACTCTTCTTGGGGAGAGTATCGCTGATTCTTGTCTTACTCTGCGGGGAATGAAGGTATCTTGGTCATATCCTTTAACTGAACCCACCTTGGTGCCTTGTGGACAGAGTAACTTGTACAGTTCGGACAATTCTTATTGCCCCAGTTTCTGCGGGAGAAAGTGCCTGCAGAGGTGCTTGATAACTGCCGATTGACAAATCTTCTTCTGATAGGCAAGTGACGAGATGACGGGACATAGTCGTACGCTTTGATCCCTAATTTTTGCTTGGACCGTCCTTTCGGGTTTTCAGTCCACCGGGATACCCTTTTTTGCCCAAGCCGCCTTTTTAGGTTTTCGACTTGCCGGGTGTACAGATTTTTTCGTTTTCATCCCTTATTTTGCCTGAACCCTTTTGGTTCGCCGGGAAGCCCTTATTTTTTCCTAGGCCAGTCGACCTAGCGGGTCTTTGATTATGCGCAATATTTTTTCGACTATGACCATGCTCTCAGGATGTAGGGAGTTGTCACTGTCAGTAGTGTAGTGTTGCCATACTACCATAAGATGTCTGATCATGCAAGATTCGTTGCGGGAATCCATGTTCAATGCCCCAAGTGATTCAGACGGAGATTTGCCCCGGGCTTTTTGGCATTTTGAGAGATTCTCTGAATCTTGACTTGACTGCCCCAGATGATAGACAATGATCATGCCGTGCCCCTTGACTGGAAGTGTTTTTTCCACTTAAGGTGACTCTTTTTATTGAGAAGGTTTTTGTTCACTAGATATTCGTCATGCGAATTTCTCTGCTGTTGAACAAATAGTCATATGCAAACAATGTTATTTTAAGAATGCAAAGCTTATGTCTGTCTTGAAGTTTTTTTTTTGAAAATGCAGTTTTTAATAAAACAAGTGAATTTTTGTAAAATGTGATGTCAACTCAAGATTTTACAGCAAGCCCTACAGGAGTCAGGATACCTTTGGTAACAGTATGCTTTCGAACTAACCCATGCTTCAGCTAGGACTTTTTAAGGGTTGTAACGTGGCCTGGTTCACGGTTTAAGAAACAAAGGATAAAGGCTCAAAATTTATTTGTACCCACCCGCTCTTCGTGATGTTCTTCGATCCTAAACTCAGTTAATCGTGCATTAGATCTTGTTTGAGTCTTTGCTCTGATATTCCTGTGATGGTTCGGATACTGACAGTTTATTTTGAACAGACAGTCATTTCTTTTTTGTTGAGGGTTTGTAGGACCTCTTTCTTTTTGATTTCGTTATCCCTGTCTTTTTGCCTGAACTGTTTCTTTTTGTATTTACAGTCAGCGGGATGCCCCAGTTTTTGTAAGTCGCCTTCATAGGTTTTGACTTATTGGGCTTTTACTTTGAGACAATGACTGCCTGTCTTGACGATTATAGGGAACCATCACTGTTTTTTGTTTCGGAAGGACTCCTTTGATGTCGTTCGTTGGGCACCTGGATCAACTGAGAGAACTACCCTGCCCCAGGTTTTGATTAAGGGTTTTAATTTTTACGTGAAAAGAAAAACTCCAACTTCTTTGGCTCAAAGGGGTTGACTAGGGATTATCTTCCTTATAACTCCACTGTTTAGGATTTGAAACAATGCTTGTACCTCATCAGCGGGATCTGTTTAAAAGCATACTATAAAGATCGTGGTATCGTTTTCGTCATCCTCCCTCAAGAGGCTTAGAATTTTTTAATCGAGAGTTTGAACATCACAAAAAAATGAAAGCAATTTAAATATAGTGAATACGAATGGATTGATTCAAAACAGACATATGCAATGCATTGATAAAGTAACAGAGTTTGACATGAATAAATGTTTGAACAAGCAAAGAAAAATACAACTTCAGAATTCAAATGAACAAAAGTCTCTTAGTTTGAACTAGTCATCTCAGATGGAGAATTCTCAGCGGAAGATTTTCATCTCGCCATCTGGAATGAACTCTAACACCCTTCCGTCGATCAAGTCCTGGATCTTGTTCTTCAGAGTCCAACAGTCGTCGGTGTCATGTCTCGGACTGTCAGAGTGGTATGCACACCTTTCATAGGGATGATAGGTAGGAGCAGAGGTGTTGGGATTCCGGGGAGGATCCTTTAGCGTCACCAGATTCAACCTCAACAGGTGTTATAAAGCTTGAGACAGCGACACATTGAGCTTGGTAAATTTCCTTCTGGGCTTACTCTGATCAACCCGTTGTTCTTGGCGAGGTTGTTGTTGGACCCTGGAGGTAGTAGCAACTTAGAGAGGTCCATTCTTCACCATACCAAACTCTTGTCTTCTTGGAGGCTGATTAATGATTTGATCCCCAGCCTTGACTGTTTGCTCCAGGTTGTTGCACCTGTCTTGATGAAGCTGGTGGATCATGGTTCTCAACTCTTCTTATTCCCGAGCTAAGCCTTGAATAAGAGCTATCTGCCCCAGCATCTGGGTTCTCATTGCATCTACCTCAGCTTGCAGATGTTTCAACCGTTCGTCCTTGCTATCTTCAGGACTTTTCCTGACTAAATTCCCCATGAGGAGTGCTCTCAACTCTTCCTTCCCCTTGGATAGGTTTAAGAAGATTTCCCTGAACTGAGTCTCTTGAGTGTGAAGATCCTGGTTGTCTCATTGGAAAGCCATTGCTGAAATAAACAGCGAGCATATGAGAGACCTGTAAAGGGTAACCTGTTATGCAATGATATGTATGCATGCAATGTTTTCAAGGATCTCGCAGGGTAAACAAAGAAACTTGTTAGAATTTGAATCCGATAGCTTTGATTGAAGGAACTTCATGTGGCTGAGAGTCCTTTTTCAAGAGTTAAGGCTCACCATATCGAGTGGGTCATAACCCCTGACTCAGGTTATCATGTTTTAATCTCCAAACAACCTTGGCTAGAGGAAAATAAATCATCTTTGCCCCTTACTAGACATTTGGTTCATCATGACCTGCATCACAAACCCTTGAGATCCTTGAAATGGGTTAGTCCTTATGCAGGATGTATGCAATTTTATGATGTTATGATGTTATGATAAAGGCACACCACAAGTATTCACAAAAGGCAAACATGGTAAAGGCACACAAGTCACACAAGAGTCCTTAGATTTCAGGCTGGCATGAAGTTTAGGTACTACCCTCTTTCAGTTTCAGTTGGTTAAGACCTGTCCTAAAAATAGTAACCGGGTTCTAGAGGATCTCAATATCACTGACTAACCTCAATCGGTCATAACTCCAGCTTAGAAACCTTTTCTTGCGGCCGGAACCATCGCGAGAGTTTAGTCTCAATGAGTGTAGCATACTGCTATTGTTCTATGGCCAAGTTGGTCAATTTAAGGTTCTAAGGTCAGTTGGTGCTTAATGACTCCTCAGAAGACCCATATTCTCCTTGTTCCAACACAAGGGATATCGGTACAGACTAAAGAGTCACACCAACGTAGCTACTGCTTCACTCGTGTCGGTCTATGCCGGACAGGTCCCTCACAGTTTATTGCTACTTACCTAAACAAGGGTATCCCCAGATCCGGGTTAGGATCTATGAAACTCCAATACAATGCCCACAATTTTAAATCACACAAAGCATACAATTGAAAACAAGAGTGATCTAATCCTAAGGTACACCTCACTTATAAGATATCCCCAGCATAGTCGCCAGTTCTGTGATCGGTGGAAATAGAACTGACTGTTTTTGAAATGTTGGTTCGTGAAATGTCGCGGTAAGCAAGAGTCGCCACCGTCTTTTATTTTCTCCAACAAGGAAAGGACAAAAGCACAGCAAAATTCCTTTTCGAGATGTTTCTCGGTTCGGGAGGTAGATTATAGAAAGGGAAGGTGTTAGCACCCTTTCTATCCGTGGTTATCCACGGGCTCTTAGGTACTTGCTCACTATGTTTTCAAAAATGTTTTGCTTTTCTTGTGTTTGTGGGTTTTGAAAAAGTTTGTTTGAAAACTTCGACTTAACTCTTGTATCTGTCCTCAAGAGTGTATGAAGTGTTTGTTTGAAAACTTTTGTCATAAAAGTGTAGGTGCGAAAAGTATTTTTGTTTTGAAAGAGCAAGTACCTGAGAACCTCTACCTACTCAAAGGAAATTAAGCTGTGTAAATGTCCTTTAGACACTACTATCCCACTATTGAGAAGTAGGTAGCACCGTCGTTGGAGTTTTACGGGTCAATTCGATTATATGGACATGTGGTCACCAAAGCAATAGTAGGACGCCTTAGCGGTAACCCTAGTGTCTTAGATCTTTTTTATCGAGGCAACCGTTCTGAGGCAACTTGATCTTTAGACAAGAGGGCGACCTCTAAAACACCCTATACTCAATGACCACGTCGAGGCAACCGAGTGAGGCGTACCCTAGGAGTGGCATGTGCGAGTGTGTCAGGTTTCATGTTAAGTTTATCTTTGCACATGTTATGGTGAGCTACGGGTTGATTTTATTTTCAGATAAGTCTTGTCATGCATTGCCTAATTAACATACATCTAACAGTTAATAGTTGCGGAAAGTAAATCTACGCTATTACAAGGCGTCGGGTATTTACATCGCCAAAAGCAAACCCTTGAAAAGTAAATTGCGGGAAATTAAAGAAAGCGATAAAAAGTCCTAATTATCTATTACATCCTCGGAGCAATTACATAATAATGGATAAAAAATTAATCGAGAATAATCGCACGCGCGAGAAAATTGAATCGGAGAAGTCCTTAGGGTTTTGACCCTTTTTTTTAGAAAGAAAGAAGTTTTGGAATTTAATGAATCAAGTTAAATTAAACCTAAAACTAATTAATTAATTAATTAAGAGAAAAAAAGTATTTTTTTAGTTTTTTATGTGTTAAGGAAAATAAATAAAAAATAGTCAATAGTTAGTAAAAACCCTAATTCTAATTTATTTTATTGATTGCAAAAAATAGTGAAATTAACCTAATTAAAAAAACTAAATTAATTTGTTAGTATTTATTTACAAAAATATTAAATTAATTTTAATTAATAAATAATAATAATAATAATATAGTTTTTCTGATTTTATTATGAAAATAATCAATTTGGTTAATTAAATGATAATAATAATAATAATTAGTAAAAGAAAATAAAAAGGAAAAGAAAATAAAAGAGGAATAATAAACCAGAGGGGGGGTGATGGCCCAAATCAGGAGGTGTTGGTTGCAATTTATGGCCCATTAAACTGCCAGTCCGTTTGACTTTTTGATTGTCCATGGTACATATTGACTGGGAACATGGTAATCTTCCACTGATCACCATTGGATTTGAGCCTAGGGACATCTGGCGCTTGGAGAGATGACGAACATGGTGGAACACCCTTTGACACCTGCATGTAATTATGTGAAAGAAAATGAAATAAAGATTTTGGGGGACCGGGGACTCGAACCCAGGTCCCAAGGCTTATTGGATGCTTGCCTTAACCACTCCAACCAACGCGCTTCATTCGTTATCAGAATAACAAGCAATTATTATATTAGATAATTAATCCATATGTTGTAAAACAACAAAAACACGCGCGCTGATTTGAACTAACCAATGATGTATCAACACATCATCATCTTCCTCGATGAACCTGCAAAAACAATGTTAGATAGCGGGGGTTTTTAACCCCAACTATATGCCATGAGGAAAAATATCGATTAGGAGTATGGTGAACATAAATGTTTCGCGAGGGGTTGGTCAAATTCGTCTGAGTCTCCTGAATTCAATCATATGTCTTATAAGGCCTAATTTTTCCTGGATTGCAAAGCCCTAATTTGAAAGCTTATGAACCCTAAAGTTTGTCAATGGCATTCTGTGATTCTGTGCATTATAATTCAATTAAACTATGCCAATAGCTTCATGTGGTCTCTAGCAACACAAAACAAACAAGAAATCATGTCAAATGCTTATGAATCACGAGTTACGATTATGAAAAAAAGTGGCAAACCGTCAAATTGTTTAGGGCGATTCTTGTAGCTTTAAGGCATGGTTGTGATTGCAAAACATCCCTGAAAACTCCTGCAAGGTATTAGAATCCACAAAAGCCTTTGAATCGTGCTAGAATGCAAAAGTCAGTTTTGAGTTTTCTTGGAAAAATTTCAATATGCTATGGCTTTTCTGCAGCTTCTCTCACGTGTCTGGCATTAGGGTTAGCTTGCATATTTATAGAGGAATGGAATTAGGTCAGAATCTTGCACAAAAATCCACTGGAATGATGATTGAATATTTAATTGAAAATCAAATATTTTTGCATTTTCATGATTGGAAAAAGCTGCCAATTTTGGAGATATTGCATCTTTGACTTGGTGCACGAAATTTCCAGCCTTTTTAGGTCATACTTGCTTCACAAAAAGATTGAAAAATCAAATCTTTGTATTTTCCTACAATTTAAATTAATTAAATGAATTAATATTGATTAAAAATCCAATTAATTAATAAAAAATAAGAAAATAAATTAAATTAAGCTTGATGGGTCGTTCATAGGCCATGGATGAAGTTTCAAGAAGAAATTTGAGGCCCATTAGCAAAAACAAGGTGTTTTGAGCAAAGTTGACTTTTGCAAATTCATAAAAATTTCCCAACTTCGCCAATGCATATCTTGCTCAATTTTGATCATATGAACATGTTCTTGGACATTTTGGAAAGCTCTTGAAGTCCTCTAACTAATGCCTTTGGTCCCATGTCATTTGGATTTACCAATATCAAGTTATGGCCTTTGAATTAAAGTGCATTTTTGTTGACTTTTGAAATTTACCTATAATGTAGAAATTGATAACTTTTTGTGAGAGCATTTCTTGGACTTGGAGTGTGAAGATGGTTTGTAGGAAATGGCATCCCCTTCAAAATGATCATTGTATGGGATTTTTCTGATGAACCATGAAAAAGTTATGCCCTGGTCAAGATACAGTTGACTTTTCTACTGTCCAAAAATAGTAACTTTTTGCATCTTGATGATTTTTGAGCTATCCTTGTGGAATCATGATCAAGACTTGATCAAATGATGATTGTGGACTCAAAATAAGATGTTGACCAAAAATTATGACTTTTGACTGCAAGATGACCATTTTTCCCTTGCAGTTGACTGTAGGTCAAATGAGGCTTTTGATTGTGCAAATTGGTACTGTGAGTCTTGAAACTTGGCATGTAGGTGCTTGAGAATGTTTATAGGCATATGAAACTTGATTGAACCATTTAAAACCTCAAATTCCTTGAAAGAACCAAAACCCTAATTTCAGCTGGCTTAGGAGGTATTTGGACTGTGCAATCCTTGAGTAGACTTGAACCATTTGGAGATGATTCTTGATAAATCTTGAGGAATATGGGAGGGAAAATTTTGGGGTACAACAGTTGCCCCTGTTCAATCTTCTTAAACCTGAGGATGTAGATTGGCTTGCGTGCCTTTCGTGATCCGAAGGTGGAAGATGATTGAACACTAAAGTGCCCAGAAATTTGCACTCGCATGGTGTAGTATCAGCATTGTGATGTCAGGAATGGGCTTACAGATGCCATTTGGAGAGATGATGGATAGGAGGATGGGCTTATAGATTCCATCTGGAGATGTGACAGAATCTTGTCGGGGATGGGCTTATAGATGCCATCTGGAAATGTAATGGATAGTTGCAGAGATGGGCTTATACATGCCATCTGGGAATGTGTGTTGAATTGTAACTTGGTAGGTTGAAAGAAGGAACCTGTGTAGGGTTTCCTGATGATGAATCCGTGTAAAACTGCATCTTGGAAGAGAAGGAACCGGTATAGGGTTGCTTCATGATGGTCAAGTAAATAGTTGTCCTGTCTGGTTTCAGGTATTAATCTACAATCTGTCGTCCACAGATATTTCCTGGCTAGTTACAGGTGTTGATCTGGAACTTGAGAAGGTTGGTCAAGATAGTTTTCCTGTCTGGTTTCAGGTATTAATCTCTGACCTGAGAAAGAAAGATAATTTCCTGGCCTGTTACAGGTGTTAATCTTCAATCTCTTCAATGTAGATAACTTTCCTGTCTGGTTTCAGGTATAGATCTACAATCAGTTCATATAGGTGATTTTCCTGTCTGGTTTCAGGTGTTAACCTATAGTCAGTCGTCCACAGATATTTCCTGGCTAGTTACAGGTGTTGATCTGGAACTTAAGAAGTTTGATGGTAATCATCTTTGGATTGACTTTTTCCTGAAAAGGCAAAACATTAGTTGCATGCAATGTCATGATGTATGAAATGCATGATGTTCTCAAAATGAGATCGTATGATATGATGCGTATATGCATGTATCATGATGTATGAAAATGTGATGTTTTAGTTGGGGAAATAAATCCCGGATAGCTGCTGGAGAATGATGTTGAATTCTTCATTTCCACTGGGGATGATGAACGAAGCTGATCGCACGAATAAACCTGCAGGAGAGGATGACTCCGTTGGGGAATAAACCTGGTGAAGAGATTACTCTGCGGGGAATTACTCTGTGGGGAAGAGATGTTCTGTTGAGATTTTAACGATAACTTCGCTGGGGATTCCGTTGATAAGCTCTGTTGGGGAATTTGATGAACTCCGCTGGGGATAGGAAGAACTTCGCTGAGGACGATCTTTCCGTTGCAATTTGCTGAGGATAACCCAGTTAGACTCTGGTGGGGATAACCTCTGAATATGGCTGAGGAGATTCATTTTGTGCTCTGCAGTGGACAAGCTTCCAGAATCTACTGGGGAGATGGTTCAACTCTCCTGGGGAAACTTTTTGGACTGTACTGGGGAAATGACTCCACTGGGGTGTTTGTATTCCGCCGGGGAACAATCTTATACCCTGTTGAGGAATATTAAGAACTCCGGGGATGCTTGCTGAGGGATATCTGTATACTCTGCTGGAGAATATTAAGATCTTCTGGGGATACCCAACTTTTCAGGACTGACTCTGCTTGGGGGGAGAGTATTGCTGACTTGCTGGGGATACTGTGCCTTTTTAGGGAGGATGGGAGACCAACTCTTCTTGGGGAGAGTATCGCTGATTCTTGTCTTACTCTGCGGGGAATGAAGGTATCTTGGTCATATCCTTCAACTGAACCCACCTTGGTGCCTTGTGGACAGAGTAACTTGTACAGTTCGGACAATTCTTATTGCCCCAGTTTCTGCGGGAGAAAGTGCCTGCAGAGGTGCTTGATAACTGCCGATTGACAAATCTTCTTCTGATAGGCAAGTGACGAGATGACGGGACATAGTCGTACGCTTTGATCCCTAATTTTTGCTTGGACCGTCCTTTCGGGTTTTCAGTCCACCGGGATACCCTTTTTTGCCCAAGCCGCCTTTTCAGGTTTTCGACTTGCCGGGTGTACAGATTTTTTCGTTTTCATCCCTTATTTTGCCTGAACCCTTTTGGTTCGCCGGGAAGCCCTTATTTTTGCCTAGGCCAGTCGACCTAGCGGGTCTTTGATTATGCGCAATATTTTTTCGACTATGACCATGCTCTCAGGATGTAGGGAGTTGTCACTGTCAGTAGTGTAGTGTTGCCATACTACCATAAGATGTCTGATCATGCAAGATTCGTTGCGGGAATCCATGTTCAATGCCCCAAGTGATTCAGACGGAGATTTGCCCCGGGCTTTTTGGCATTTTGAGAGATTCTCTGAATCTTGACTTGACTGCCCCAGATGATAGACAATGATCATGCCGTGCCCCTTGACTGGAAGTGTTTTTTCCACTTAAGGTGACTCTTTTTATTGAGAAGGTTTTTGTTCACTAGATATTCGTCATGCGAATTTCTCTGCTGTTGAACAAATAGTCATATGCAAACAATGTTATTTTAAGAATGCAAAGCTTATGTCTGTCTTGAAGTTTTTTTTTGAAAATGCAGTTTTTAATAAAACAAGTGAATTTTTGTAAAATGTGATGTCAACTCAAGATTTTACAGCAAGCCCTACAGGAGTCAGGATACCTTTGGTAACAGTATGCTTTCGAACTAACCCATGCTTCAGCTAGGACTTTTTAAGGGTTGTAACGTGGCCTGGTTCACGGTTTAAGAAACAAAGGATAAAGGCTCAAAATTTATTTGTACCCACCCGCTCTTCGTGATGTTCTTCGATCCTAAACTCAGTTAATCGTGCATTAGATCTTGTTTGAGTCTTTGCTCTGATATTCCGGTGATGGTTCGGATACTGACAGTTTATTTTGAACAGGCAGTCATTTCTTTTTTGTTGAGGGTTTGTAGGACCTCTTTCTTTTTGATTTCGTTATCCCTGTCTTTTTGCCTGAACTGTTTCTTTTTGTATTTACAGTCAGCGGGATGCCCCAGTTTTTGTAAGTCGCCTTCATAGGTTTTGACTTATTGGGCTTTTACTTTGAGACAATGACTGCCTGTCTTGACGATTATAGGGAACCATCACTGTTTTTTGTTTCGGAAGGACTCCTTTGATGTCGTTCGTTGGGCACCTGGATCAACTGAGAGAACTACCCTGCCCCAGGTTTTGATTAAGGGTTTTAATTTTTACGTGAAAAGAAAAACTCCAACTTCTTTGGCTCAAAGGGGTTGACTAGGGATTATCTTCCTTATAACTCCACTGTTTAGGATTTGAAACAATGCTTGTACCTCATCAGCGGGATCTGTTTAAAAGCATACTATAAAGATCGTGGTATCGTTTTCGTCATCCTCCCTCAAGAGGCTTAGAATTTTTTAATCGAGAGTTTGAACATCACAAAAAAATGAAAGAAATTTAAATATAGTGAATACGAATGGATTGATTCAAAACAGACATATGCAATGCATTGATAAAGTAACAGAGTTTGACATGAATAAATGTTTGAACAAGCAAAGAAAAATACAACTTCAGAATTCAAATGAACAAAAGTCTCTTAGTTTGAACTAGTCATCTCAGATGGAGAATTCTCAGCGGAAGATTTTCATCTCGCCATCTGGAATGAACTCTAACACCCTTCCGTCGATCAAGTCCTGGATCTTGTTCTTCAGAGTCCAACAGTCGTCGGTGTCATGTCTCAGACTGTCAGAGTGGTATGCACACCTTTCATAGGGATGATAGGTAGGAGCAGAGGTGTTGGGATTCCGGGGAGGATCCTTTAGCGTCACCAGATTCAACCTCAACAGGTGTTATAAAGCTTGAGACAGCGACACATTGAGCTTGGTAAATTTCCTTCTGGGCTTACTCTGATCAACCCGTTGTTCTTGGCGAGGTTGTTGTTGGACCCTGGAGGTAGTAGCAACTTAGAGAGGTCCATTCTTCACCATACCAAACTCTTGTCTTCTTGGAGGCTGATTAATGATTTGATCCCCAGCCTTGACTGTTTGCTCCAGGTTGTTGCACCTGTCTTGATGAAGCTGGTGGATCATGGTTCTCAACTCTTCTTATTCCCGAGCTAAGCCTTGAATAAGAGCTATCTGCCCCAGCATCTGGGTTCTCATTGCATCTACCTCAGCTTGCAGATGTTTCAACCGTTCGTCCTTGCTATCTTCAGGACTTTTCCTGACTAAATTCCCCATGAGGAGTGCTCTCAACTCTTCCTTCCCCTTGGATAGGTTTAAGAAGATTTCCCTGAACTGAGTCTCTTGAGTGTGAAGATCCTGGTTGTCTCATTGGAAAGCCATTGCTGAAATAAACAGCGAGCATATGAGAGACCTGTAAAGGGTAACCTGTTATGCAATGATATGTATGCATGCAATGTTTTCAAGGATCTCGTAGGGTAAACAAAGAAACTTGTTAGAATTTGAATCCGATAGCTTTGATTGAAGGAACTTCATGTGGCTGAGAGTCCTTTTTCAAGAGTTAAGGCTCACCATATCGAGTGGGTCATAACCCCTGACTCAGGTTATCATGTTTTAATCTCCAAACAACCTTGGCTAGAGGAAAATAAATCATCTTTTCCCCTTACTAGACATTTGGTTCATCATGACCTGCATCACAAACCCTTGAGATCCTTGAAATGGGTTAGTCCTTATGCAGGATGTATGCAATTTTATGATGTTATGATGTTATGATAAAGGCACACCACAAGTATTCACAAAAGGCAAACATGGTAAAGGCACACAAGTCACACAAGAGTCCTTAGATTTCAGGCTGGCATGAAGTTTAGGTACTACCCTCTTTCAGTTTCAGTTGGTTAAGACCTGTCCTAAAAATAGTAACCGGGTTCTAGAGGATCTCAATATCACTGACTAACCTCAATCGGTCATAACTCCAGCTTAGAAACCTTTTCTTGCAGCCGGAACCATCGCGAGAGTTTAGTCTCAATGAGTGTAGCATACTGCTATTGTTCTATGGCCAAGTTGGTCAATTTAAGGTTCTAAGGTCAGTTGGTGCTTAATGACTCCTCAGAAGACCCATATTCTCCTTGTTCCAACACAAGGGATATCGGTACAGACTAAGGAGTCACACCAACGTAGCTACTGCTTCACTCGTGTCGGTCTATGCCGGACAGGTCCCTCACAGTTTATTGCTACTTACCTAAACAAGGGTATCCCCAGATCCGGGTTAGGATCTATGAAACTCCAATACAATGCCCACAATTTTAAATCACACAAAGCATACAATTGAAAACAAGAGTGATCTAATCCTAAGGTACACCTCACTTATAAGATATCCCCAGCATAGTCGCCAGTTCTGTGATCGGTGGAAATAGAACTGACTGTTTTTGAAATGTTGGTTCGTGAAATGTCGCGGTAAGCAAGAGTCGCCACCGTCTTTTATTTTCTCCAACAAGGAAAGGACAAAAGCACAGCAAAATTCCTTTTCGAGATGTTTCTCGGTTCGGGAGGTAGATTATAGAAAGGGAAGGTGTTAGCACCCTTTCTATCCGTGGTTATCCACGGGCTCTTAGGTACTTGCTCACTATGTTTTCAAAAATGTTTTGCTTTTCTTGTGTTTGTGGGTTTTGAAAAAGTTTGTTTGAAAACTTCGACTTAACTCTTGTATCTGTCCTCAAGAGTGTATGAAGTGTTTGTTTGAAAACTTTTGTCATAAAAGTGTAGGTGCGAAAAGTATTTTTGTTTTGAAAGAGCAAGTACCTGAGAACCTCTACCTACTCAAAGGAAATTAAGCTGTGTAAATGTCCTTTAGACACTACTATCCCACTATTGAGAAGTAGGTAGCACCGTCGTTGGAGTTTTACGGGTCAATTCGATTATATGGACATGTGGTCACCAAAGCAATAGTAGGACGCCTTAGCGGTAACCCTAGTGTCTTAGATCTTTTTTATCGAGGCAACCGTTCTGAGGCAACTTGATCTTTAGACAAGAGGGCGACCTCTAAAACACCCTATACTCAATGACCACGTCGAGGCAACCGAGTGAGGCGTACCCTAGGAGTGGCATGTGCGAGTGTGTCAGGTTTCATGTTAAGTTTATCTTTGCACATGTTATGGTGAGTTACGGGTTGATTTTATTTTCAGATAAGTCTTGTCATGCATAGCCTAATTAACATACATCTAACAGTTAATAGTTGCGGAAAGTAAATCTACGCTATTACAAGGCGTCGGGTATTTACATCGCCAAAAGCAAACCCTTGAAAAGTAAATTGCGGGAAATTAAAGAAAGCGATAAAAAGTCCTAATTATCTATTACATCCTCGGAGCAATTACATAATAATGGATAAAAAATTAATCGAGAATAATCGCACGCACGAGAAAATTGAATCGGAGAAGTCCTTAGGGTTTTGACCCTTTTTTTTTAGAAAGAAAGAAGTTTTGGAATTTAATGAATCAAGTTAAATTAAACCTAAAACTAATTAATTAATTAATTAAGAGAAAAAAAGTATTTTTTTAGTTTTTTATGTGTTAAGGAAAATAAATAAAAAATAGTCAATAGTTAGTAAAAACCCTAATTCTAATTTATTTTATTGATTGCAAAAAATAGTGAAATTAACCTAATTAAAAAAACTAAATTAATTTGTTAGTATTTATTTACAAAAATATTAAATTAATTTTAATTAATAAATAATAATAATAATAATAATATAGTTTTTCTGATTTTATTATGAAAATAATCAATTTGGTTAATTAAATGATAATAATAATAATAATTAGTAAAAGAAAATAAAAAGGAAAAGAAAATAAAAGAGGAATAATAAACCAGAGGGGGGGTGATGGCCCAAATCAGGAGGTGTTGGTTGCAATTTATGGCCCATTAAACTGCCAGTCCGTTTGACTTTTTGATTGTCCATGGTACATATTGACTGGGAACATGGTAATCTTCCACTGATCACCATTGGATTTGAGCCTAGGGACATCTGGCGCTTGGAGAGATGACGAACATGGTGGAACACCCTTTGACACCTGCATGTAATTATGTGAAAGAAAATGAAATAAAGATTTTGGGGGACCGGGGACTCGAACCCAGGTCCCAAGGCTTATTGGATGCTTGCCTTAACCACTCCAACCAACGCGCTTCATTCGTTATCAGAATAACAAGCAATTATTATATTAGATAATTAATCCATATGTTGTAAAACAACAAAAACACGCGCGCTGATTTGAACTAACCAATGATGTATCAACACATCATCATCTTCCTCGATGAACCTGCAAAAACAATGTTAGATAGCGGGGGTTTTTAACCCCCACTATATGCCATGAGGAAAAATATCGATTAGGAGTATGGTGAACATAAATGTTTCGCGAGGGGTTGGTCAAATTCGTCTGAGTCTCCTGAATTCAATCATATGTCTTATAAGGCCTAATTTTTCCTGGATTGCAAAGCCCTAATTTGAAAGCTTATGAACCCTAAAGTTTGTCAATGGCATTCTGTGATTCTGTGCATTATAATTCAATTAAACTATGCCAATAGCTTCATGTGGTCTCTAGCAACACAAAACAAACAAGAAATCATGTCAAATGCTTATGAATCACGAGTTACGATTATGAAAAAAAGTGGCAAACCGTCAAATTGTTTAGGGCGATTCTTGTAGCTTTAAGGCATGGTTGTGATTGCAAAACATCCCTGAAAACTCCTGCAAGGTATTAGAATCCACAAAAGCCTTTGAATCGTGCTAGAATGCAAAAGTCAGTTTTGAGTTTTCTTGGAAAAATTTCAATATGCTATGGCTTTTCTGTAGCTTCTCTCACGTGTCTGGCATTAGGGTTAGCTTGCATATTTATAGAGGAATGGAATTAGGTCAGAATCTTGCACAAAAATCCACTGGAATGATGATTGAATATTTAATTGAAAATCAAATATTTTTGCATTTTCATGATTGGAAAAAGCTGCCAATTTTGGAGATATTGCATCTTTGACTTGGTGCACGAAATTTCCAGCCTTTTTAGGTCATACTTGCTTCACAAAAAGATTGAAAAATCAAATCTTTGTATTTTCCTACAATTTAAATTAATTAAATGAATTAATATTGATTAAAAATCCAATTAATTAATAAAAAATAAGAAAATAAATTCAATTAAGCTTGATGGGTCGTTCATAGGCCATGGATGAAGTTTCAAGAAGAAATTTGAGGCCCATTAGCAAAAACAAGGTGTTTTGAGCAAAGTTGACTTTTGCAAATTCATAAAAATTTCCCAACTTCGCCAATGCATATCTTGCTCAATTTTGATCATATGAACATGTTCTTGGACATTTTGGAAAGCTCTTGAAGTCCTCTAACTAATGCCTTTGGTCCCATGTCATTTGGATTTACCAATATCAAGTTATGGCCTTTGAATTAAAGTGCATTTTTGTTGACTTTTGAAATTGACCTATAATGTAGAAATTGATAACTTTTTGTGAGAGCATTTCTTGGACTTGGAGTGTGAAGATGGTTTGTAGGAAATGGCATCCCCTTCAAAATGATCATTGTATGGGATTTTTCTGATGAACCATGAAAAAGTTATGCCCTGGTCAAGATACAGTTGACTTTTCTACTGTCCAAAAATAGTAACTTTTTGCATCTTGATGATTTTTGAGCTATCCTTGTGGAATCATGATCAAGACTTGATCAAATGATGATTGTGGACTCAAAATAAGATGTTGACCAAAAATTATGACTTTTGACTGCAAGATGACCATTTTTCCCTTGCAGTTGACTGTAGGTCAAATGAGGCTTTTGATTGTGCAAATTGGTACTGTGAGTCTTGAAACTTGGCATGTAGGTGCTTGAGAATGTTTATAGGCATATGAAACTTGATTGAACCATTTAAAACCTCAAATTCCTTGAAAGAACCAAAACCCTAATTTCAGCTGGCTTAGGAGGTATTTGGACTGTGCAATCCTTGAGTAGACTTGAACCATTTGGAGATGATTCTTGATAAATCTTGAGGAATATGGGAGGGAAAATTTTGGGGTACAACAGTTGCCCCTGTTCAATCTTCTTAAACCTGAGGATGTAGATTGGCTTGCGTGCCTTTCGTGATCCGAAGGTGGAAGATGATTGAACACTAAAGTGCCCAGAAATTTGCACTCGCATGGTGTAGTATCAGCATTGTGATGTCAGGAATGGGCTTACAGATGCCATTTGGAGAGATGATGGATAGGAGGATGGGCTTATAGATTCCATCTGGAGATGTGACAGAATCTTGTCGGGGATGGGCTTATAGATGCCATCTGGAAATGTAATGGATAGTTGCAGAGATGGGCTTATACATGCCATCTGGGAATGTGTGTTGAATTGTAACTTGGTAGGTTGAAAGAAGGAACCTGTGTAGGGTTTCCTGATGATGAATCCGTGTAAAACTGCATCTTGGAAGAGAAGGAACCGGTATAGGGTTGCTTCATGATGGTCAAGTAAATAATTGTCCTGTCTGGTTTCAGGTATTAATCTACAATCCGTCGTCCACAGATATTTCCTGGCTAGTTACAGGTGTTGATCTGGAACTTGAGAAGGTTGGTCAAGATAGTTTTCCTGTCTGGTTTCAGGTATTAATCTCTGACTTGAGAAAGAAAGATTGTCTTCCTGGCTTTCTACAGGTATTGATCTTCAATCTCTTCATGTAGATACTTTCCTGGCTAGTTACAGGTATAGATCTACAATCAGTCGTCCACAGATATTTCCTGGCTAGTTACAGGCGTTGATCTGGAACTTAGAAAAGGTTGGCCGATGAGATAGTTGTCCTGTCTGGTTTCAGGTATTAATCTCTGACCTGAGAAAGAAAGATGGTTTCCTGGCCTGTTACAGGTGTTGATCTTCAATCTCTTCATGTAGATAACTTTCCTGGCTAGTTACAGGTATAGATCTACAATCAAACATTCACAAATATTTCCTGGCTAGTTACAGGTATTAATCCGGAACTTAGGAAGGCTGGCCGATGAGATAGTTTTCCTGTCTGGTTTCAGGTATTAATCTCTGACTTGAGAAATAAAGATAATTTACTGGCCTGTTACAGGTGTTAATCTTCAATCTCTTCAATATAGATAACTTTCCTGTCTGGTTTCAGGTATAGATCTACAATCAAACATTCACAGATATTTCCTGGCTAGTTACAGGTGTTAATCCGGAACTTAAGAAGGCTGGCCGATGAGATAGTTTTCCTGTCTGGTTTCAGGTATTAATCTCTGACCGGAGAAAGAAAGATGGTTTCCTGGCTTGCTACAGGTATTGATCTTCAATCTCTTCAATGTAGATAACTTTCCTGTCTGGTTTCAGGTATAGATCTACAATCAAACGTTCACAGATATTTCCTGGCTAGTTACAGGTGTTGATCTGGAACTTAAGAAAAGAGGTGGGTCAAGGAGATAGTTGTCCTGGCTGGTTTCAGGTATTAATCTCTGACCTGAGAAAGAAAGATAATTTCCTGGCCTGTTACAGGTGTTAATCTTCAATCTCTTCAATGTAGATAACTTTCCTGTCTGGTTTCAGGTATAGATCTACAATCAGTTCATATAGGTGATTTTCCTGTCTGGTTTCAGGTGTTAACCTATAGTCAGTCGTCCACAGATATTTCCTGGCTAGTTACAGGTGTTGATCTGGAACTTAAGAAGTTTGATGGTAATCATCTTTGGATTGACTTTTTCCTGAAAAGGCAAAACATTAGTTGCATGCAATGTCATGATGTATGAAATGCATGATGTTCTCAAAATGAGATCGTATGATATGATGCGTATATGCATGTATCATGATGTATGAAAATGTGATGTTTTAGTTGGGGAAATAAATCCCGGATAGCTGCTGGAGAATGATGTTGAATTCTTCATTTCCACTGGGGATGATGAACGAAGCTGATCGCACGAATAAACCTGCAGGAGAGGATGACTCCGTTGGGGAATAAACCTGGTGAAGAGATTACTCTACGGGGAATTACTCTGTGGGGAAGAGATGTTCTGCTGAGATTTTAACGATAACTTCGCTGGGGATTCCGTTGATAAGCTCTGTTGGGGAATTTGATGAACTCCGCTGGGGATAGGAAGAACTTCGCTGAGGACGATCTTTCCGTTGCAATTTACTGAGGATAACCCAGTAAGACTCTGGTGGGGATAACCTCTGAATATGGCTGAGGAGATTCATTTTGTGCTCTGCAGTGGACAAGCTTCCAGAATCTACTGGGGAGATGGTTCAACTCTCCTGGGGAAACTTTTTGGAGTGTATTGGGGAAATGACTCCACTGGGGTGTCTGTATTCCGCCGGGGAACAATCTTATACCCTGTTGAGGAATATTAAGAACTATGGGGATGCTTGCTGAGGGATATCTGTATACTCTGCTGGAGAATATTAAGATCTTCTGGGGATACCCAACTTTTCAGGACTGACAGTAGACTGACTCTGCTTGGGGGGAGAGTATTGCTGACTTGCTGGGGATACTGTGCCTTTTTAGGGCGGATGGGAGACCAACTCTTCTTGGGGAGAGTATCACTGATTCTTGTCTTACTCTGCGGGGAATGAAGGTATCTTGGTCATATCCTTCAACTGAACCCACCTTGGTGCCTTGTGGACAGAGTAACTTGTACAGTTCGGACAATTCTTATTGCCCCAGTTTCTGCGGGAGAAAGTGCCTGCGGAGGTGCTTGATAACTGCCGATTGACAAATCTTCTTCTGATAGGCAAGTGACGAGATGACGGGACATAGTCGTACGCTTTGATCTCTAATTTTTGCTTGGACCGCCCTTTCGGGTTTTCAGTCCACCGGGATACCCTTTTTTGCCCAAGCCGCCTTTTCAGGTTTTCGACTTGCCGGGTGTACAAATTTTTTCGTTTTCATCCCTTATTTTGCCCGAACCCTTTTGGTTCGCCGGGAAGCCCTTATTTTTGCATAGGCCAGTCGACCTAGCGGGTCTTTGATTATGTGCAGTATTTTTTCGACTATGACCATGCTCTTAGGATGTAGGGAGTTGTCACTGTCAGTAGTGTAGTGTTGCCATACTACCATAAGATGTCTGATCATGCAAGATTCGTTGCGGGAATCCATGTTCAATGCCCCAAGTGATTCAGACGGAGATTTTCCCCGGGCTTTTTGGCATTTTGAGAGATTCTCTGAATCTTGACTTGACAGCCCCAGATGATAGACAATGATCATGCCGTGCCCCTTGACTGGAAGTGTTTTTTCCACTTGAGGTGACTCTTTTTATTGAGAAGGTTTTTGTTCACTAGATATTCGTCATGCGAATTTCTCTGCTGTTGAACAAATAGTCATATGCAAACAATGTTATTTTAAGAATGCAAAGCTTATGTCTGTCTTGAATTATTTTTTTTGAAAATGCAGTTTTTAATAAAACAAGTGAATTTTTGTAAAATGTGATGTCAACTCAAGATTTTACAGCAAGCCCTACAGGAGTCAGGATACCTTTGGTAACAGTATGCTTTTGAACTAACCCATGCTTCAGCTAGGACTTTTTAAGGGTTGTAACGTGGCCTGGTTCACGGTTTAAGAAACAAAGGATAAAGGCTCAAAATTTATTTGTACCCACCCGCTCTTCGTGATGTTCTTCGATCCTAAACTCAGTTAATCGTGCATTAGATCCTGTTTGAGTCTTTGCTCTGATATTCCGGTGATGGTTCAGATACTGACAGTTTATTTTGAACAGGCAGTCATTTCTTTTTTGTTGAGGGTTTGTAGGACTTCTTTCTTTTTGATTTCGTTATCCCTGTCTTTTTGCCTGAACTGTTTCTTTTTGTATTTGCAGTCAGCGGGATGCCCCAGTTTTTGTAAGTCTCCTTCATAGGTTTTGACTTATTGGGCTTTTACGTTGAGACAATGACTACCTGTCTTGACGATTATAGGGAACCATCACTGTTTTTTGTTTCGGAAGGACTCCTTTGATGCTGTTCGTTGGGCACCTGGATTAACTGAGAGAACTACCCTGCCCCAGGTTTTGATTAAGGGTTTTAATTTTTACGTGAAAAGAAAAACTCCAACTTCTTTGGCTCAAAGGGGTTGACTAGGGATTATCTTCCTTATAACTCCACTATTTAGGATTTGAAACAATGCCTGTACCTCATCAGCAGGATCTGTTCAAAAGCATACTATAAAGATCGTGGTATCGTTTTCGTCATCCTCCCTCAAGAGGCTTAGAATTTTTTAATCGAGAGTTTGAACATCACAAAAAAATGAAAGCAATTTGAATATAGTGAATACGAATGGATTGATTCAAAACAGACATATGCAATGCATTGATAAAGTAACAGAGTTTGACATGAATAAATGTTTGAACAAGCAAAGAAAAATACAACTTCAGAATTCAAATGAACAAAAGTCTCTTAGTTTGAACTAGTCATCTCAGATGGAGAATTCTCAGCGGAATATTTTCATCTCGCCATCCGGCATGAACTCCAACACCCTTCCGTCGATCAAGTCCTGGATCTTGTTCTTCAGAGTCCAACAGTCGTCGGTGTCATGTCTCGGACTGTCAGAGTGGTATGCACACCTTTCATAGGGATGATAGGTAGGAGAAGAGGTGTTGGGATTCCGGGGAGAATCCTTTAGCGTCACCAGATTCAACCTCAACAGGTGTTGTAAAGCTTGAGACAACGACACATTGAGCTTGGTAAATTGCCTTCTGGGCTTACTCTGATCAACCCGTTGTTCTTGGCGAGGTTGTTGTTGGACCCTGGAGGTAGTAGCAACTTAGAGAGGTCCATTCTTCACCATACCAAACTCTTGTCTTCTTGGAGGCTGATTAATGATTTAATCCCCAGCCTTGACCGTTTGCTCCTGGTTGTTGCACCTGTCTTGATGAAGCTGGTGGATCATGGTTCTCAACTCTTCTTGTTCCCGAGCTAAGCCTTGAATAAGAGTTATCTGCCCCAACATCTGGGTTCTCATTGCATCTACCTCAGCTTGTAGATGTTTCAACCGTTCGTCCTTGCTATCTTCAGGACTTTTCTTAACCAAATTCCCCATGAGGAGTGCTCTCAACTCTTCCTTCCCTTGGATAGGTTTAAGAAGATTTCCTTGAACTGAGTCTCTTGAGTGTGAAGATCCTGGTTGTCTCATTGGAAAGCCATTGCTGAAATAAACAGCGAGCATATGAGAGACCTGTAAAGGGTAACCTGTTATGCAATGATATGTATGCATGCAATGTTTTCAAGGATCTCGCAGGGTAAACAAAGAAACTTGTTAGAATTTGAATCCGATAGCTTTGATTGAAGGAACTTCATGTGGCTGAGAGTCCTTCTTCAAGAGTTAAGGCTCACCATATCGAGTGGGTCATAGCCCCTGACTCAGGTTATCATGTTTTGATCTCCAAACAACCTTGGCTAGAGGAAAATAAATCCCCTTTGCCCCTTGCTAGACATTTGGTTCATCATGACCTGCATCACAAACCCATGAGATCCTTGAAATGGGTTAGTCCTTATGCAGGATGTATGCAATGTTATGATGTTATGATGTTATGATGTTATGATAAAGGCACACCACAAGTATTCACAAAAGGCAAACATGGTAAAGGCACACAAGTCACACAAGAGTCCTTAGATTTCAGGATGGCATGAAGTTTAGGTACTACCCTCTTTCAGTTTCAGTTGGTTAAGACTTGTCCTAAAAATAGTAACCGGGTTCTAGAGGATCTCAATATCACTGACTACCCTCAATCAGTCATAACTCCAGCTTAGAAAACTTTTCTTGCGGCCGGAACCATCGCGAGAGTTTAGTCTCAATGAGTGTAGCATACTGCTACTGTTCTATGGCCAAGTTGGTCAATTTAAGGTTCTAAGGTCAGTTGGTGCTTAATGACTCCTCAGAAGACCCATATTCTCCTTGTTCCAACACAAGGGATATCGGTACAGACCAAGGTGTCACACCAACGTAGCTACTGCTTCACCCGTGTCGGTCTACGCCGGACAGGTCCCTCACAGTTTATTGCTACTTACCTAAACAAGGGTATCCCCAGATCCGGGTTAGGATCTATGAAACTCCAATACAATGCCCACAATTTTAAATCACACAAAGCATACAATTGAAAACAAGAGTGATCTAATCCTAAGGTACACCTCACTTATAAGATATCCCCAGCAGAGTCGCCAGTTCTGTGATCGGTGGAAATAGAACTGACTGTTTTTGAAATGCTGGTTCGCGAAATGTCGCGGTAAGCAAGAGTCACCACCGTCTTTTATTTTCTCCAACAAGGAAAGGACAAAAGCACAGCAAAATTCCTTTTCGAGATGTTTCTCGGTTCGGGAGGTAGATTATAGAAAGGGAAGGTGTTAGCACCCTTTCTATCCGTGGTTATCCATAGGCTCTTAGGTACTTGCTCACTATGTTTTCAAAAATGTTTTGCTTTTCTTGTGTTTGTAGGTTTTGAAAAAGTTTGTTTGAAAACTTTGACTTAACTCTTGTATCTGTCCTCAAGAGTGTATGAAGTGTTTGTTTGAAAACTTTTGTCATAAAAGTGTAGGTGCGAAAAGTATTTTTGTTTTGAAAGAGCAAGTACCTGAGAACCTCTACCTACTCAAAGGAAATTAAGCTGTGTAAATGTCCTTTAGACAGTACTATCCCACTATTGAGAAGTAGGTAGCACCGTCGTTGGAGTTTTTCGGGTCAATTCGATTATATGGACATGTGGTCACCAAAGCAATAGTAGGACGCCTTAGCGGTAACCCTAGTGTCTTAGATCTTTTTTATCGAGGCAACCGTTCCGAGGCAACTTGATCTTTAGACAAGAGGGCGACCTCTAAAACACCCTATACTCAATGACCACGTCGAGGCAACCAAGTGAGGCGTACCCTAGGAGTGGCATGTGCGAGTGTGTCAGGTTTCATGTTAAGTTTATCTTTGCACATGTTATGGTGAGCTACGGGTTGATTTTATTTTCAGATAAGTCTTGTCATGCATTGCCTAATTAACATACATCTAACAGTTAATAGTTGCGGAAAGTAAATCTACGCTATTACAAGGCGTCGGGTATTTACATCGCCAAAAGCAAACCCTTGAAAAGTAAATTGCGGGAAATTAAAGAAAGCGATAAAAAGTCCTAATTATCTATTACATCCTCGGAGCAATTACATAATAATGGATAAAAAATTAATCGAGAATAATCGCACGCGCGAGAAAATTGAATGGAGAAGTCCTTAGGGTTTTGACCCTTTTTTTTAGAAAGAAAGAAGTTTTGGAATTTAATGAATCAAGTTAAATTAAACCTAAAACTAATTAATTAATTAAGAGAAAAATAGTCAAAGGTTAGTAAAAACCCAAAATCTAATTTATTTTATTGATTGCAAAAAATAGTGAAATTAACCTAATTAAAAAAACTAAATTAATTTGTTAGTATTTATTTACAAAAATATTAAATTAATTTTAATTAATAAATAATAATAATAATAATAATAATATAGTTTTTCTGATTTTATTATGAAAATAATCAATTTGGTTAATTAAATAATAATAATAATAATGATTAGTAAAAGAAAATAAAAAGGAAAAGAAAATAAAAGAGGAATAATAAACCAGAGGGGGGTAATGACCCAAATCAGGAGGTGTTGGTTGCAATTTATGGCCCATTAAACTGCCAGTCCGTTTGACTTTTTGATTGTCCATGGTACATATTGACTGAGAACATGGTAATCTTCCACTGATGACCATTGGATTTGAGCCTAGGGACATCTGGCGCTTGGAGAGATGACGAACATGGTGGAACACCCTTTGACACCTGCATGTAATTATGTGAAAGAAAATGAAATAAAGATTTTCGGGGACCGGGGACTCGAACCCAGGTCCCAAGGCTTATTGGATGCTTGCCTTAATCACTCCAACCAACGCGCTTCATTCGTTATCAGAATAACAAGCAATTATTATATTAGATAATTAATCCATAGGCTGTAAATCAACAAAAACACGCGCGCTGATTTGAACTAACCAATGATGTATCAACACATCATCATCTTCGTCGCTGAACTTGCAAAAACAATGTTAGATAGCGGGGGTTTTTAACCCCCACTATATGCCATGAGGAAAAATAGCGATTAGGAGTATGGTGAACATAAATGTTTCGCGAGGGGTTGGTTAAATTCGTCTGAGTCTCCTAAATTCAATCATATGTCTTATAAGGCCTAATTTTTCCTGGATTGCAAAGCCCTAATTTGAAAGCTTATGAACCCTAAAATTCGTCAATGGAATTCTGTGATTATGTGCATTATAATTCAATTAAACTATGCCAATAGCTTCATGTGGTCTCTAGCAACACAAAACAAACAAGAAATCATGTCAAATGCTTATGAATCACGAGTTACGATTATGAAAAAAAGTGGCAAACCATCAAACTGTTTAGGGCGATTATTGTAGCTTTAAGGCCTGGTTGTGATTGCAAAACGTCCCTGAAAACTCCTGCAAGGTATTAGAATCCACAAAAGCCTTTGAATCGTGCTAGAATGCAAAAGTCAGTTTTGAGTTTTCTTGGAAAAATTTCAATATGCTATGGCTTTTCTGCAGCTTCTCTCACGTGTCTGGCATTAGGGTTAGCTTGCATATTTATAGATGAATGGAATTAGGTCAGAATCTTGCACAAAAATCCACTGGAATGATGATTGAATATTTGATTGAAAATCAAATCTTTTTGCATTTTCATGATTGGAAAAAGCTGCCAGTTTTGGAGATATTGCATCTTTGACTTGGTGCACGAAATTGCCAGCCTTTTTAGGTCATACTTGCTTCACAAAAAGATTGAAAAATCAAATCTTTGTATTTTCCTACAATTTAAATTAATTAAATGAATTAATATTGATTAAAAATCCAATTAATTAATAAAAAATAAGAAAATAAATTCAATTAAGCTTGATGGGTCGTGCATAGGCCATGGATGAAGTTTCAAGAAGAAATTTGAGGCCCATTAGCAAAAACAAGGTGTTTTGAGCAAAGTTGACTTTTGCAAATTCATAAAAATTTCCCAACTTCTCCAATGCATATCTTGCTCAATTTTGATCATATGAACATGTTCTTTGACATTTTGGAAATCTCTTGAAGTCCTCTAACTGATGCCTTTGGTCCCATGTCATTTGGATTTACCAATCTCAAGTTATGGCCTTTGACTTAAAGTGCATTTTTGTTGACTTTTGAAATTGACCTATAATGTAGAAATTGATAACTTTTTGTGAGAGCATTTCTTGGACTTGGAGTGTGAAGATGGTTTGTAGGAAATGGAATCCCCTTCAAAATGAGCATTGGATGGGATTTTTCTGATGAACCATGAAAAAGTTATGCCCTGGTCAAGATACAGTTGACTTTTCTACTGTCCAAAAATAGTAACTTTTTGCATCTTGATGATTTTTGAGCTATCCTTGTGGAATCATGATCAAGACTTGATCAAATGATGATTGTGGACTCAAAATAAGATGTTGAACAAAAATTATGACTTTTGACTGCAAAATGACCATTTTGCCCTTGTAGTTGACTGTAGGTCAAATGAGGCTTTTGACTGTGCAAATTGGTACTGTGAGTCTTGAAACTTGTCATGTAGGTGCTTGAGAATGTTTATAGGCATATGAGACTTTATTGAACCCTTGAAAACCTCAAATTCCTTGAAAGAACCAAAACCCTAATTTCAGCTGGCTTAGGAGGTATTTGGACTGTGCAATCCTTGAGTAGACTTGAACCATTTGAAGATGATTCTTGATGAATCTTGAGGAATATGGGAGGGCAAATTTTGGGGTACAATAGGGACACTTGGAAATCAAACATCTTGATGAAAATGGAAACCCTAGTTTGAGATTCATTGCTTTAGGAGAGTGTTTTTCTGGTCAATCCTTAGGCATCCTTGGGCAAGTTGAGGACTTCAATGAGCATGTTTTGAATAAAATGAGAGGGAAATTTTTTGGGTACAACAGGGTCTAATATTGTTTACCAAAGGCAACATTGTAGGATACCTTATCAATTTATCATAAGGGTCTAATATCGTTTACTGAAGGCAACATAGAAGAGTCATCGAGGGACTACGATCTTGTAATCGAGGGTCTTTGCTAAAGTATCCCACGTTCAAGGGAAATAACTATTTTATTCTAAGGCAACAAGTGTGGGTTAACCCTAGAGGTGCAAGTGTGAAAAGTGTTTGTTTTTCATGCTTTTTTGTCTTTGAATTAGGGTTTTCTACTTGTTGATTTTATATCTTACAATACAAACCCTAATTACTAGCAATTATATTGACAACTATAAATTACAGAAATTTAAAGTTCTACGCTATTACATCATTTAGGGGATGAGGATACAAGTCACAACTGGGGGATGAAAGCGATTAAAACCTAATTACTATTACAACCATATTGAATAATGAATAACAATAAAAAAAATATACAAGAATATAAAGATGATATAAAAGAAAAGAAAATTGTGTTTGAGTTTTTTAATGAAAGGTTTTAACCTTAATTAAACTAATAAAGAGAAAGAAAATAAATGATTAGCCTAAGTTGATTTAATAAAACTAAACCTAAATTAGTTTAAGAAAAGGAATTAGATTTGTTAAGAAATTTTTTTTTACGGTTTTTGATGAAAGAGATATTTTAGTAATTTTTAACCTAACTAGAGCTAATTAATTATTTAAAAAAAGATTAAATAATTATTTAACCTAAAGTCTAAGTAAATTAAAATAAAATTAAATAAACCCAAGCCTAATTTAATTCTAATTCTAAAATAAATTAATTAGCTAAGAAAATGTTTTTAGTGTTTGATTTACAAGAATAAATAAGGTGAAAATAAAATAAAATTAGAAAATTATTTAAGAAAATGTATTTTTTATATTTTTGGTAAAAATAAAAATAATAACATAAATAGATAGATAAAAGTAAAGAAAAAATATTGGGTTGGGGGTTTAAAAAAGTGAAATGGGTGTTTAATGTAGCAAATGCCTAAAAAAACAGTTTTTTTCTTGTTAAAACAGAAAAAAGAAATAATACAAAATGGGCCTGCGTGTGTTGAAGTATACATGGGGTAAGGGTGAGAAAAAATGCATGGTCCAAATGTATGAGGCCCAGCGCTGCAAACAAAAATGAAATAAGGAAAAATATGAGAAAAAACCAAAAGGTCTCGCTGGGGCTTGAACCCAAGACCTCCTATAACAACGCGTTACGCGCGCGCTTGCTGCCATTTGAGTGGCCTATACATCCAGTATAGAAACAACAACCAATAAACTTAACATAAAACAAGTTCATGAGGCTAACTTCATCTTCTTCCTCGCGCCAACCAGAACTTCTGTAACTTATTCATTTCTCATCCATTCTCAAAAGTATAAACATCAAACTTGTTAGAAATTTCATCACGATTTCAGAAATGTAAATAACTTAAGCAATGGATCAAAGATGAGCACGAATTTTAAATAGTACCAAATTCTGACCTAATTTTTCAGGAAGTTCACGTTTAAAATTCTCACTACTCACGCATCATAATTGAATTCTAAGGACATGGTTAGTTTCATGGCTATGATATCTACATTTTATCTTCACAAATGGAAACCAAATATGCCTATATGAAGAGTTCAAAAGTCAGAAAACTCACCTTGAAAATGGAATTCGTGTTTTGAGTTTGAGCAGCTTTCAAGGTGTTATAATGATCTGGTTAGCTTCCTTGAACCTCTAGGAAGCTAATGCAATGATTAGTTTAGATTAAGGATGACTGAATCGTGCTGGAGAAGTCAATGTGCATCACCCTATTTTTGGTTATGGAGGATAGTGAAGATGGAGTTACAGTTGTGTAACAGGTGTTGGGATGTGTTATATTTGATGTGAGGAAGCTTTAGGACTGATTTGGAGAAGAAACACACGAGTGGTTTATGGGATGGAAGTTCTTGGGAAGAATTGTGGTAAAAATGGAGTTTTTGTGCAACTTCTGGTTTGAGAGAGTTTAAGGGAGTTTCAATGCTTGTTCATTCGTGTCCTAAGTTTCATAACAATGTCTCAATTTATAGGAGAAGTTTTGAAGGCTTGGAGAGGTCAGAAACAAAAGTTCACATGTTATGGATTTTTGCCTTGGTTTTGAAGCAACTTGAAAAATATAGTTTCAATGCATAGTACACGTATGGTCTGAGTAGTTATAGGCTCTATACAAGTCTCTTATGGCTTTTAGATTGTTCATGATCAGAAGGAACAAGTGTAAAGCTCAAGGAGAGTGAACTTTGTGATTAAAGCCACTTTACTAGAATGGAAATGTTACTTTTGCCATTAATGGAAATGCAACTTGGATAAGAGATCAAATGCTTGGACAATGGCTCTATCAGTTGTGTAATTAATTAATTATGGAGTGAAACACAAGTTAGAAGCCTGCAAAGCAAGATTATGCAGCATGGATATGAGATTGGATCAAATGTTCATCAAGAAAATGACCTATAATTCAAGTTTATGAGGCCATCTTCATCTCTTCGAAACTTCTAGCTCAATCATGATCTCTTCTAGTTATTAGACATTTGTAAAGCTTGAAACATTCTCTACAACCTTCAAGTTGACCATTTTAACAAAATCATCTTGGAGCTTGGTGAAAATTGGCCAAGAAGTTAGGTCAAAAATCTGCCCAAACTAGGTCAAATTTTCACTAAGTGTTTTAGAAAAAATGCATGACTTCATGAATTTATAATTCAAAATCCAAGTACTTATAGGACTTTGTAAGTAAAGAAAAATTATAGATATCATCATGATCTAAAAATTTCATGTTGAAAGTTTTCTTTGAATCATCTTGCATCTTGGTGAAAAAATGTCGTGATGTTATGAAATTATCAAGGTTTAAAAAACTTAGAAAAATTCTAAGTATTGAAAAGTTTGACTTTTCAAATTGACTTTTGACATTCTTGATTTCTTGATGATCAAGTTTGATATTTTTTAATATCTTGATGAATTGTGATCTTTGAAATTGAATTTTGACCAAAAAGTCAAAGTTTGACTTTTTGTGTATCAGTTGACTTTTCATCAGTTGATCAAATTTCAACTATCAACCCATTGATCTTGAGGAATGTTTTGAACCATGAAATTAGGTCAACATGTTGTAATTGAATCCTTGAGAATATGTTTCAAGCCATTAGATCATGTATTAGGTCAAAAGTTACTGATCAGTCAAAACCCTAATTTTAACCATTTTGCCCTTTTGGTAAATTAAGTGCTTTTCTTGAGGGATTGTGATCAATACTTGATAAAATGATGAATAGGATTTTAAAATATTTATGTTGACCAAAAATTATGAAGTTTGACCACAATTGACTTTTTACCCAATATAGTTGATTTTCAGTCATCTGAGCAATTGATTGAGCAAAATTGTGATTCAAGACTTGAAACTTGACATGAGTATTCTTGGAGGTATATAATTATCCTTGAAAGTCATTTGAGGCATTATAAGTCCAATTTTCCTTGTGAAAAATTAAAACCCTAATTTGAAGCATCAGTGTTTAGGAGGTGGTTTGACCTAGTCAACACTTGTGCAGTTTTGAGGCATTGAAGATCTTGTGTAAAATTTCTTGAGAAAAGAGAGGGAAAATTTTGGGTTACAACAGCTGCCCCTATTCAATCTTATGAAACCTGAAGAGGTATATTGGCGAGTCCGCCATTCGTGACTTAAAGGTGAAACATGATTGAACACTAGAGTGCCCATAAATTTGCACTCGCCGATGCACGAAGTAATGTGTTAGTTGATTGCATCGAAAATGAGCTTAAAGATGCCATTTGAAGAGGTGATAACGATTTGTCAGAAATGGGCTTATATATGCCATCCACAGTAATTGTTAATAGAGATGGGGATAAGTATCAGAATAAATCTTTGGTCGATTTATACTGAAACAGTAGATGTCCTTCGCATGTTTTTAACTGGAAGAAATAAATCTAAACTAGAAGGGGTCTTTCGTTTTCTTGTCTTTAACTGGAAGAAATAAATATAACCAGAAGAGGTCTTTGATTCACATGCCTTTAACGAGAATAAATAAATCTAACCAGAAGAGGTCTTTGATTCGCCTGTCTTTAACTGGAAGAAATAAATCTAACCATAATAGGTCTTTGGTTCGCCAGTCTTTAACTAGAAGAAATAAATCTAACCAGAAAAGGTTTTTGATTCGTCTGTCTTTAACTGGAAGAAATAAATCTAACCATAAGAGGTTTTTGATTCTCCTCTCTTTAACTGGAAGAAATAAATCTAACCAGAAGAGGTCTTTGATTCGCCTCTCTTTAACTAGAAGAAATAAATCTAACCAGAAGAGGTCTTTGATTCGCCTGTCTTTAACTGGAAGAAATAAATCTAACCAAAAAAAGAGGTCTTTGATTCACATGTCTTTAACTGGAAGAAATAAATATAACCAGAAGAGGTCTTTAATTCACATGTCTTTAACTGGAAGAAATAAATCTAAACAGAAGAGGTATTTTGAAGAAACTCGTTCATTGTTGATGGAACTCATCTGTCGACTGATATTTCCTAAAAAGGTTAAGAATTAGTTGTATGCAATGTCATGATGCATGCGTTGCATAATGATATTCTCAAAATAAATGAGATTGTGCTATATGAGTTTTGTATGCCTATGTCATGATGCACGAATGTTGTATCTTAGTCTGGGAAAGTAAATCCCCGACTTCTGCTGGAGACGAGATCTTCAAATTTGTTTAGAGTGCTTCTGCTGGGAATTCCTGTTTGCTGTTTGATGAAACTCTGCAGGGAATATTGATTTCTGCTTGGGGGAATAGAGTTCAGGAACCTTGGTTGTCCATTGCTCTACTGGGAATTTAATTCTCATATACCCTGACTAGGGATAAAAGATACGATTAGACTTTTGATTTTCTGGGAAGTATGAAGTTAAATGGTATCTGGTCGAGTTCCAGGTCTTGCAACAACTTTCTAGTGATAGTATCAACTCTGCCGGGGACAAAGGGTATTGTCTGTTGATTTGTAATAACCCGAGAAGTAAAATCAAGCTGGGGAGATTTGTAGCCTATTGGGGAAATAAATCCTATTAAGGAAGGTATTCTGAAGACCTTACTGGGGAAATGTATTCATCAGAGGAAGGTTTCTCTTCTCAGCTTTGGAAGTCCAAACTCGGTTTGGGGGGGAGAATTTCTAGGAGATATACTGATTGGAACTCTGGATGTATGATTTTACTTTGTGGGTATAATCTTATTGAAGTAACTCTGTGGGGATATCCTAAATCCTTAGTAAATGCTTATTATTGTTCTTGTGCGTGCATTTGTTAATAATTAATCATGTTCATATGCATATGTTTATTCAATTTTTAGTCATTGGATGTTTTTGCATTCAAAACAAAACAAAAACAAAAAGTTTGCACTTCAGAGTATATTTGTATTGGTAATTTGCCTAAAAACAGGCATTTTTGTACAGGGAGACAAAAATCCTAGTAAGAGGAAGCCGGTGAAAAATGAAAAGAATACAAAGTGAAAACAAAAATTATATAGCCATGTGGAAGTGATCTCATTGTTTCCAACTCCGCTATTTCCCATATATCTTCAAACATCATCCCTTGCCGTTGAAAGAAGTTGTTTGAATTGATTTCGTACCGTTTGAACTTTTGACTTTGGTAATAAAGCTGACTGTAGTGATTCAACGAGACATAGCCGTACGCTTTAATCCTTAAATTTTTCCTGGACCGCCCTTTCAGGTTTTCAGTCCACCAGGATACCCATTTTTACCCAAGTCTCCCTTTTAGGTTTTCGACTTACCGGTGTATAATCTTTCGTATATATCCCTAATTTTTGCTCGAACCCTTTTGGTTCGCCGGGATACCCTTATTTTTGCCTAGGTATGTCAACCTAGCGGGTCATTTTTATACGTAGTATTTTTTAATTATGTCTGCATTCACAGGATGTGGGAAATATTCATTGTCCATAGTGGTTAACATCATAGCACCGCCAGAGAATACTTTCTTGACAATAAATGGCCCTTCATAAGTGGGAGTCCATTTTACCCTGGGATCACCTTGTGGTAAAATGATGCATTTTATTACCAAGTCACCAGCCTGGTATGCTCGAGGTTTGATCTTTTTGTTGAATGCCTTGATCATACGCTTTTGATACATGTGACCATGACAAACAGCAACCAGTCTCTTTTCATCAATCAAGTTCAACTGATCCAACCTATTCTAAATCCATTCGTCTTCACCCAAGTCTGTTTCTTTTATAATCCTCAGAGAAGGAATCTGAACTTCAACAGGCATGACAACTTCCATGCCACAGACTAAAGAGAAAGGGGTTGCCCAAGTTTATGTTCGAGCCAAAGTACGGTAGCCATGAAGAGAAAATGGTAGCATCTCATGCCAGTCTTTATAGGTCACCACCATCTTTTGCATAATCTTATTTATATTTTTGTTGGCGGCTTCCACTGCACCATTCATCTTAGGTCTGTAAGGAGAAGAGTTGTGATGCTTTATTTTGAACTGTGTACAGATTTCAGTGATCATAGAATTATTGAGGTTGGTTCCGTTGTCGGTGATGATCCTTTCAGGGATACCGTACCGACAGATGAGATTATGCTTGATAAACTGGGCTACAACATTCTTAGTAACTGAGGCAAATGAAGTAGCTTTGACCTATTTGGTGAAGTAATCAATGGCGACGAGGATGAAACAATGTCCATTAGAGGCAGTGGGTTTGATCTCTCCAATCATGTAAATGCCCCACATTGCAAATGGCCACGGTGCAGTCATGACATTCAAAGGAAATGGAGGCACATGAACCTTGTCGGCATAGATTTGACATTTATGGCAAGTCCTCGAGTGATGGTGACAATCAGTTTCCATAGTAGACTAATAGTAACCAGCCCTCAGAATCTTCTTGGCCATAGTGTGCCCGCTAGAGTGAGTTCCAAAGATACCTTCATGCATATATTCCATGATCTTTTTTGCTTCTTTCTTGTCCACACAACGAAGCAAAGTGGAATCATGGTTGCGTTTGTACAAGATCACGTTACTTAGGAAGAATTTGGTTGAGAATCCTCGCAGGAATTTTTTGTTATTGATTGGAGATCCTTCAGGATACTCTTGTGCTTCAAGGTACCTCCTCACTTCATGATACCAAGGCTTCTCTTCATCAGTGTCAATCTCATAGCAGTACGCAGGTTCATCAAATCTTTCAATAGTAATTCTAGGAGCTTCTTTGTCCCAATTGAACTTGAACATAGACGACATAGTTGTTAAAGCGTCTGCCAACTGATTTTTTTCCCTTGGAAAGTGTTCAAAGGTGACTTCCTCAAAGTATGGGATCAAGGTTAGCACAAGCTCTTTGTAGGGGATCAGATTTGGATGCTTGGTATCCCACTTTCCTTTAACTTGACTGATTACTAATGTCGAATATCCATATACGCTTAAGAATTTGATTCTTAGGTCAATGGCAACTTTAAGACCCAAGATGCATGCTTCATACTCGGCCATATTATTTGTACAGTCGAAGCATAATCTGGCAGTGAAAGGCGTATGGCAACCTTCAGAGAAAATGATTATAGCACTAATTTCGTTACCCAAAGCGTTGGAAGCTCCATCAAAAACCATAGTCCATATGGATCCTTGTTCAGGCCCTTCATACGTCCAGGCTTTTCACAATCAGTTATCAGCATGATATTCTCGTCAGAGAATTCAAAGTTCATGGATTGGTAGTCATCAACAACTTGATGCGCTAAATGATCTGCCAGTACACTTCCTTTGATTGCATTCTGTGTAGTGTACTGGATATCATATTCAATCAAGATCATTTTCCATCTGGCTATTGGTCCAGTGAGAGCTGGCTTCTCGAAGATATACTTGATGGGATCCATCTTAGAAATCAATAAAGTGGTGTGAGTCAACATATACTGTCTTAGCTGGCGAGCAGCCCATGCCAAAGCACAACAAGTTTTCTCGAGCAGTAAATATCTTGTTTCATAGTCGGTAAACTTTTTGCTAAGGTAGTATATTGCATGCTCTTTTTGGCCAGACTTGTAACACCCCAATTCTACCCCAAGCAACTTACGGAAAATCAGAGTATAAAAATTTCAAGAATAATCAGGATGCTACACATTCAACACAGACACATAAACCTGTCATGATTTTAGAATAGATACATAATACTTAAAGAAAACGGAATGAACACAACTCATGAATAAAGTCTTCATAACATAAACCAACTTTGATTAATCACGCAGCGGATTCATAATAATTTACCATATGAGACATAACATCTTTTGAATCATAAAACAACATTAATACGATAAATCCTCAATAACACCATAAGGTTCGATAAATAAACAACAAAATAAGACAAGCGTTCATTTCCCCTCGAGTGCTACGTATCAGAGCAAATGACACCAAACTCGAACTAACAACGCTAACGGCTACTCCTCTTGGTTACCTGCACGTTACCAACAAAGGGTAACATTCAAATAGAAGGGGTGAGATATCGAATACTATAATAGAACATATGATAAATAATATATCGAAATCAGTTTTTGTAAAATCACCACTTCATATCAAATCGACATAAAACAATACCATGCACCAACACATTAATTCAACTTATAACATTACCACACGTAAACAACACTTCAAATAAGCAACAAATCAACGACTCCAAATGCGACACGATTATGCAAATGCATGTGGTACCATTGGAGTAGAACTCCCAAATTAGAAATTGCCAGTTTACCGAGGCATAAGGCATAAGCCCTCAACATAAATCTTGCCAATAAAGGCCAACGTGGTGAGCATTCGCTCCAACTTAGAACATGCCAATCCAGGCCAACTTTAATGCTATGCTATGCTATGCGATGATATAAACAACCAAAACTTGGCAACGCAACAACGACAACAACATAATAAGGGTCAACATAACAACAATTCACACCTTCAAATTTGGCCAAAGGCCTATATCATAGTCATTACCAATGAATCAAGGTAAATCACAACATTTACTTGCCACGGAGATATTGAAACAAAACGACATTTAGGTCAATTCGCAAAATACATCAATATACCAACATACCGAATTAATCAAGTGGTTTCCAATTATTTTCCACTTAATCAAATTAATCCCACTGTTAATTGTTCTCCCTAAAATTGCTAACCTATTATACAACTAATGGGTGTGCTATTCTTCCACATAAATTAGCTTCTAGCAACTAAATTTAATTTACTGCTACTGAAAATAGTGACATTCATATATACTTCTATGAGCAATTACTGACATCTATTAAAAATTATGCAGCATAGTTCCGTAGAGGAACAAAACAGAGAAACAGAGAAAACAGACAGAAGCATGTTCCCATGCCTCACAGTGCTAAAGTGGCACTTTCTCTCCCACCCTTTCCTAGTGCCGATCGGCACTTCCCTCTTTCATCTAAAGGCTACCGAACGGCAGCCCCCCCCCCCCCCCCCCCACGTACAACCAGTGACGAACGACACTTCCACCTATTTCTTCCTTTTCCAAAGTTTTCGAACGGAAACCTCCCCATATACACAAGTTCCGGACAGCACTTCCACTCCCATTTTCATTTCATTCCTTCTTCTTATTTCCTATACTTAAATCTCTATACGTAGTTCTTATACTGCTTCAATAATTATTTTGTCTCCTAATCCAACTCAACCCAGACAATAACATAGCAATCCACATATTTTCCTTGACAGTTCTATAACTAAAACAATATTAATCTTTATTATCATAACAACACAAGTCAATAAAATAGTAACAATTTCACATACAATTTCCCACATACAAAGTATCATACACCCCATTATAGTGTAGGAAACCCACCCTTACCTGGTTTGATTTTGAAAACCCAGCAACTTTCCTCGTTCTTCTCCTCTTCTCACAAACCCTATTCTCTTTTCTCTTATTTTGTTTTTCCCGATAACACCACTTTCTCTATTTCTTCTATTTTCTAATAAAATACTATTATTCAATTCTTAGTAACTTAAATGGGCCTAACCAATACAACCTCCTTATTACTTCGCGACACCATACTTAAGTCCAACATCAATTCTAAGCTTACTAGTAAAATGATACCTCAACTTATTTATACCAATATAAACCTGATTAAATTATTATTCCAACTTAATAAAATAATCTTGACTTCAACGATAAAAATTCGAATTAAAAAAATAAAATATTCAAAACAATATTTAATTAAATAAATAATTAAATATCGGGGCGTTACAACTCTCCCCCACTTAGAATATTTTCGTCCTCGAAAATAAAAATTTACCTGGTTCAAATAACTCAGGATAGGAGTCTCGCATCTTGCTCTCCAACTCCCAGCTCATACTCTCTCTCGCAGCTCCTAACCAGACAACTTTCACCAAAGAAATCTCCTCCCCTCTTAGAATCTTCATGTCGCAACCGTGACTCGCACAGGTATCGTCTCCGCCATGAGGTTATCCCGTACTTGCACATCGTCCATCTGAATCACATGAGACGGATCGAGAATATACTTCCGAAGTTGCGATACATGAAACACGTCATGCAAATTAGCAAGGTTTGGCGGTAACACCACTCGGTAAGCAACCTTCCCAACTCGATCCAATATTTGATACAGACCAATAAAACAAGGAGTGAGCTTCTTAGACTTCAGAGCTCGCCCAACACCAGTCACAGGTGTGACTCTCAAAAACACATGATCACCAGCTTGGAATTCTAAATCTTTCCTTCTCTTGTCATGGTAACTTTTTTGTCTACTTTGAGAAACCTTCATCTTCTCTTGGATAAGCTTCACTTTCTCAGTAGTCTCTCGAACAATCTCAGGTCCAAGTACCACACTTTCACAAGATTCATGCCAACACAATGGAGTCCTACACCTCCGACCATACAACTCCTCAAAAGGTGCCATCCCAATACTAGAATGGTAATTTTTATTATAAGTGAACTCAATCAACAGAAAATAAGTATCCCATGAACCTCCCTGTTCAAGAACACATGCTCTCAACAGATCCTCCAATGACTGAATAGTCCTCTCGGCATGACCGTCCGTCTGAGGATGATACGCCGAACTCAACCTGAACTTAGATCCCAACGCCTCTTGCAAAATTTTCCAGAAATCAGAAGTAAATCTCAGATCTCTATCTGACACAATACACAAAGGAACACCATGCAACTTCACAATTGTTCTGGTGTAAATCTCTTCCAACTTCGAAACCGAATATGCGATTTTAATAGGTATAAAGTGTGCCGACTTCGTAAGCCTATCAATAATCACCCATATTGAATCATGTCCCCTCAAGGTACTAGGTAATCCCGTTACAAGGTCCATCGAAATGCTATCCCATTTCCATTCTGGAATCTCTAATGGTTGCATCAACCCCACATGCTTCTAATGCTCAACCTTCGACTTATGACAAGTCAAACAAGCATACACAAATTGTGCCACATCTCGCTTCATACCAGGCCACCAAAACAAACCTTTCAAATCTTGATACATTTTAGTAGCTCCTGGATGAATACTCAAACTGCTTCTGTGACTTTCCTCAAGAATCACTTTCTTAATCTCTTCATCGTCAGGAATGAAAATACGATTTCAGAATCTCAACACACCTTGCACATCTATCTTGAAATCATCGTTCTCAGATTGATCAATTCCCATCATCTTATCCACCAACTTCACATCCAGCTTTTGAGCCTTGCTGACACTGTTGATAAAGTCATTATTAATCTTTAACATTCCCAACATAACACTCTATGGTGTCACTTCACAAACTAGACTCAAATCTCAGAATTGCTCAATCAACTCCAACTCTCTAACCATCATTGCCGACATGTGCAATGCCTTTCGGCTTAAAGCATTGGCCACAACATTAGCTTTTCCTGGATGATAATTCAAACCGAAATCATAATCCTTCAGTAATTCTAACCACCTTCGCTGCCTCATATTCAACTCTTTCTGATCAAAAAGATACTTCAAACTCTTATGGTCACTAAACACTTCGAACCTAGAACCATAGAGATAATGCCTCTAGATTTTCAACACAAAGACAACTGCAGCCAATTCTAAATCATGTGTAGGATATTTCTTTTCATGAGTCCTCAATTGTCTTGACGCATAAGCAACCACCTTACTATTCTGCATGAGTACACCACCTAACCCCATCAGATAAGCATTACAATACACAACAAAAGGTTCCCCCGAAATAGGCAAGGTCAAAACTGGAGCTGACGTCAACCTCTTCTTCAACTCGGTAAAACTTTCTTCACATCGACTATCCCACACAAAGGCTTTACCCTTACAAGTCAACTTGGTCAACGGAAGTGCCAACTTAGAAAAACCTTCTATAAACCGTCTATAGTAACCGGCTAATCCCAAGAAACTTCTAATTTCAGTAACCGACTTTGGAGCTTCCCATTGCAACACAACATCAACTTTAGAAGGATCCACAACGATGCCACTACCAGAAATGACATGACCAAGGAAACTAACCTCATGCAACCAAAATTCACACTTGGATAACTTCGCATACAACTTCTTCTCTTTCAAAACTTGTAATACAACTCTTAGGTGCTTTTCATGTTCCTCTTCTGACTTAGAGTAAATCAGAATGTCATCAATGAATACCACCACAAACCGATCCAAATAAGTAAGAAAGATATGATTCATGTACTCCATGAATACTCCCGATACATTGGTTACTCCGAAAGGCATCACCGAATACTCGTAGTGTCCATACCGAGTCCTGAACACGGTCTTCTGAATATCATCTTCTTTCACTCTAATCTGGTGATATCCTGACCTCAAATCAATCTTAGAAAACACACTTACACCTACCAATTGATCCATTAACTTATCAATCCTCGGAAGCAAATACTTGTTCTTAATTGTCACTTTATTCAACTGCCTGTAATCAACACAAAGCCTCATACTTCCATCTTTCTTCTTTACTAATAACACAGACCTCCCCACGGTGATACACTGGGTCTTACAAACTTTTTCACAAGTAGCTCTTCTAACTGCTTCTTCAATTCAGACAATTCAGATGCAGACTCATGTACGGTGCCATAGAAACAGGTTTGGTACCAGGTACAAGATCAATCGCAAATTTAACTTCTCTCTCTGGAGGTACATCAATAATTTCATCAGGAAACACTTCAGTAAATTCTCGCACCACCTGCAACTCATCAACCCTAACTTGGTTCTCCATTGATAGCGACGCCATAACCGTGAACATCTACACTTCGTCTTGCATCAGCTGCCTCAACTGTTTACCGGTCAACAAACCAAGTTTGTCCTCTTCAGGAATAGAAAACCTCACAGACTTGTTATAGCAATTGATATGAACATAGTTATACTCTAACCAATTCATACCCAAGATCACCTCTAACCCGCTTAACGAAAAACAAATCAAATCAACAGCAAAGTCTTTGCCGAAGATCGACAAAGGATAACTCAAACACACATGAGAAGTAGTCACTGATCCCTTAGTCGGGGTCTTGACGACCATTTCTCCATCCATAGAAGACAACATAGACCCAATCTTCCAACACAATCAGCAGAAATAAAACAATTGTAGCGGTAGAAATGTTCAAGACTAAGCCATTGGATTGACTAGACTTTATACAAATCAAAAATCAAAAATCGCCACTGCGCTTTATTGTTTCCAAAGGAATGGGAAAAGAGAGAATAACCCAAAAAGAGGGGGAAAGATTCAAGGTAAGGGGGTTGGTAATGCAAAGGGAAGGTATTAGCACCCTTAAAATCTATGGTACTCCGCAGGAACCTCTTTGAAAAATCTGTATATTTTGGCTATAAAATATGTTGTATATAAAATGGATGGTGGAGGTGAGAAAAGAAATATATTTTTTATGATTTTTTTGCACCTGCCGCGGTTGCGAACCTTTAGTGCCTATGTACCACCTTTCGTGCAATAGGGGATCAGGGTATACATAGTTCCTCTTTTAAAAAATTTGAAACACAAGTGTGTTGGTTAATTTTACGAGATAAGACATCATCGTCATTGTCCATGTGGAAAACATACTTACTACCCACAATCATGAGAAAGGAGAATTTGCATCATCTCAAAGTGGAGGATATGACTTGGATTTTAAAATCAACAATGCCTCACTCAACACCCAAGTGGAAAATATCTCACTTCACTACATATTGTAGAAGTATAGTTGCTTGCATCACTACAAGGATTGACAAGAGTCTAATCTTTTAAGAAAAAGTTTAAAGATAAAAGCCAAAGTGGCAAAATGATTTGAATGAGATTGATTGACTTTTAGTCTTCTCACAAAAAATGTCAATGTATTATTAAGTTAATTGAAGTTTATTTATGAAATTATTTTTAAAATGCATGGAAATAAGTCCAAGTTTATTATGAAAGTGTTTCAAGTTTATAAATAATAAGAGTTTTCAAAAGGAGGGAGAAGATTTTTGAAATTAAAGAAGATGGGAGGAGAAGAAGAGACTATCCTAAAGCATAAGGTAAAAGCTAAGGAGAAGAATCATATAACCAACAAGACGCCAATACTTGACATTATGTGTCAAGATAGAATTCCTATTCTTTGGATTGAAACCAAGCAAGAAAAGATATTAGACCTCTTGATAGAACCAAACTTCAAGTGTATTAAGTCTTCAAAAAAATTGGGCAGAGTAACGGTTGTATACGGGTGAATTCCAGATTACAAACAGAGAATGTAATCAAAAAAACCTGCACACAAAACAAACAAATAACCCAATGTCTTGAGGTAAACCTAAAGAACTCTAGACAAAATAATCAGATAAGATCACAAGGTCTCCAAGATAGGCCAAAGTTTCTAATCCTAAGTCCAAGAAAAAGTCTCATGCTCCATAATGCCAAGGATAGTAATCAAATAGTTCAAGTGCCATTAAAGGGTTTTTAGGGTTTATGTTGATTATTAAGTATCTTAAAAAGGAAAAGAAAATCTCAAGTGAGCAAAGTAAAAATGGCAACAAAATAAATGCTCAAATGAGCAAAGATGAAAATGACATGAAATGTAAATGCTAAAAGTAAATAGTACATAAAGCATAAAAAAAGAATAAAAGCATAAGATAAAACAAGTCAATAATTAGTGGTTAGTTGGATGACCATCTTGAAACTTGCATTTGGAACTCATTAGAGGATTGGTAGAACCAAAGCCTCCACACAACAAGTTGCATTTGCTTTTTGTCAAGTATATCATCCATTTGGAATTCTCACAAGTACCATTTAATGATCAATGATGTTTAAGTGATCCACGTTGACCAAAGGTGTTGTAGATCCATTAGAGTATTGGTAGAACCAAAGCCTCCACACAATGAATCTCAAGGTTATTGGATCAAAGAGGTCAAATTAACATACTTGGGCTTGCAATCATAAGTTTGGGCCACGAATTATCATTTATTCGAATCGGGACAAAATTTAGCGCTATGTTAAGCAATCGTAAGTGGACTTATATAGAAGTCACACCTATTTTGAGGTCGGTCAATAGCAATCTATGCACCATTTGTTTTGAGACATGATATAGAGATCATGCTCCAACAACATTTAGTGCAATAAGAGAGGGATGATATGGAAAAGGATGGGGGAAAAATGTACAAAACACATTTAAATTAAATTTTAATCAAACTATTATTAAAATCATTCATCCATTTTTGTGGAGTTAAACTCAACACCATGGATCCAATGATGTTAATAAAGTTCATGATCCAAAACCTAACCCAAGATTAGCCAGAAAGTAATCACAAAATAATGTCACATTTAATATATCAACTATGTTCAAATTAATCAAGAAAGAAAAAGCAAGGCTATAGAAAAATCAGAAATGGATCCAAATATTGTTATAAATTTTTTGATAATGTTTAAAAGTCAGAAACTATTTTTAAACTATTTAAAATTGTTCAAACAAACATAAAATAGGTCACAAATAGTAAACCTCAACATAAAATTCCATAAAATTCTCAAAAAGTCAAAAATATGCAAAATAATGTTTATGAATTTTTTCAGAATTAAAAAATGTCAGAAAGTATTTTTTAAGTAATTAAAAGAAAGAAAATAATACAAAAAATATAAAAAATATCAAATTTCAAAATAAAAATGTGAAAAAATCGTCATAAGATCAGAAATAATTCAAAGTATTTTTGTGAATTTTTTCATAATTTTTGGATAAAAAATAGAAGAGTTATGAATTTTTGAAAATTTAATCAATAAAAATATAAAATCAGAAAATAAAATAAAACCAAAAAGATGTGGACCATTAGATCATAGTCAAAACACGTTAGTAAGCTAATCTAGTGGACCAGACGCGCTGTGCTTGATATGGACCTTAGTGAGATACATATAGGATCAGAAAAAGGGCAACCAATGAAATTAAAACGTTTGGCACGCTATCATTGGCTGAGACGAAACATGTCATCATCTCCAACCTCCACACACCCTGCAATGGGGATTTTGTGAGATCCTTCAAATGGAAAAATTAGGATCCCGTGCTAGCATCATTGAACTTGTCTCTTCAAGATGATTCTAACACAACCATCGCGCCAAATTTATATAAAGTATGGAGAGAGATATGAATCAAAAACCCAGAAAATAGCGAGCACCTTCAATTTGAGATTTCTCTCTCAATTCTCAATGGATTTAAAATTTTTAAGCAACATTAGAATAAGGAGAAGGAGTAGAATAGATTAGTGCTTAATTTGGATCCAAATGGTGGAGAATTCTACCTTTACGAAGTTCAAGGAAGAAGCTCTGAAATTGGACTTCTGTAGCTTGAATTATGACTCATTTTGATTGGATTAAGTGCTAGAGAGTTTATATGATGATCAAGGATGATGAATGCGCAAAGAATTTTGGAAAAGGGAGCTTAAATCTCAGAAACTGAATTCAAAAAAGATGGGTTTGTGTGAGATTTTGGCAGGGTGTTTTTGGCTCTCAAAGCTTGAAGAAATGAATAGGGGAATGATCCTCTATTTATAGGGAAGTGAATGGGAATGAAAAATTGAAGAAACAAGGAAGTTTGGAGGGAAATTGAGTGAAGGTCGAGCACGAGTGAAGTGTGACTTCATTTCCATCAAAACTCAACCAAATCTTGCATTTTGGGGTGCTAATCACTTCTGGAAAGTTTTCTAATCAAGTTTAAATCAAAAAGACACATAAATCTTGTGTTTAGAAGTCACATTATGGATTTCAAAATTCTGACTTTGTGAAAAAATCAGTTTCAAGTTACCAAATTCAAATCCATGGAATTTCCAACTCAGGGGGTCTTAGGGCATAATTCTTGATGCTTTAGAAAGATGAGGTTATAAGCTTTGCAATGGAAAAAGAATGGAGTTAAATGGATGCTTGAGCTGAAAGTTACATGGATTCAAAGTTGAAGAAAAAGAGTTGACTTTCCATACTTAGAAATATTTCAAATTCTTCTTCAAAAATGACCTATAATCTTTTGCATCCAAACATGGCCTTCCACTTAGAATTTGATATTGACCAAAAAAGGTGGAATGAATTAGATGTCTTGAATGACATTTTTAAACTTGAACCACTCAAAATTTACAAAAATTGAGCAAGTTATGACTTGTTGAAGTTGGCCAAAAATCATGAAATGGCCTATAATCTTTTGCATATTTAAGGCAACTTCCATCCATTTTCACATTTGCACATAAAAGAAGGAATAAAGTACACATCTTCAAGATCATTATGGAAAAAGAATGGACTCAAGGTGATAAAAATTGACCAACTTATGACCATTTGAAGTCACTTATGGAAAATTGTGGATTCATCTGGATGACTTGTAATCTTTCTTCTTCACCAAGTTCCTTCCACATGAAAACTCCTTGGAAATTTTGAAGTGATTTGTTGGTAACCCTTTGAAGAGAAATATGTCTCTGGAATCACTCAAAAACACCAAAAGGTGAGCAAGATATGCTCCTTTGAAGTTCAAAACCCTAGCTTTTAGATCAAGAGAATGCTTTGAGGAACTTTGACAAGTTTGAACAAACTTCTTGTGCCAATATTCTTGCTTTGTGAATAGAAGTTATTGAGGATGATGATGAGTACTCATAGCCACCAAAACCATTTCCATATCTTGAAATTTGAGAGAAATATGCTCTTGTGACCAATAGGAACAAGGCCTTGTCCAAACATGACAACTTCTCCAATCAACCCCTTTGTACTTTTGAGTCAAATCTTAAAATGTGATAAACCAAAGCAACGTTGCCATGCCAATTCTTCCAAAAACAATCCAATGGTGAGGTTTGAACTTCTCAAGCTATGTTGACTAGGGCATGGAAATAAACTCATGAACCCATGGAGTAACTTGATAAATCTCATTGCCCTTACCTATATGGATAACAAGCAAGACAAGCCAAAATTGTATTTCATTAGTTAAGTGAAGAAGTAAAAACAATATTCATGATCACAAAAGGGACATAAGTCAAGGTGCTTGGTAATTCCTCAAAAGGAGCAAAGCTAAATGTAGGGAGGGGAACCAAGAATCCTAGTGTGATCTTGTTGTGAGTGAAAAAACATGGTATGATGAAGGGATCTTAGGGGGAAAAATTGGGGTACAACAACAATGAGTAGCACCAGTATCAATAATAGTAATTAAAGGAGTACTATTAATGAAACATGTACCTCTGACGAGTCTGTCCTCACTAGCTGTCGAAGTCCCAGCCAAAGCAAACACCTTGCCACCAGTTTGTACCTTCTTTGGTTTCGGACAATTACTACCAATGTGTCTTTCTCCACCACAGTTGAAACAGATCATCTCCCTATGCTTGCAGTCAGATATCGTATGCCCAATCTTACCACAACGGAAACACCTCTTCCCATCAGTAGTAGTGCACACATTGCTCTTGTGACCAAGTTGCCCACACTTGAAACATACAACTCTAGAAGGAGCATCTCCCCCACTAGTCCTCTGACCATGAGCAACTCTTTGTTTACCTCTACCATCATCATAAGTATTGCCACGGTTCTGCTAATTCTTGCCTCTCTTATCACTAACAATCTTGTGATGAGCATTGCTATCCTCTTCAAAGATCCTGCAACTATCAACCAAATCGTAAAAGACGTGAATCTTCTGATATCCAATAACTTTCTTGATTTTCAAGCGCAACCCATTCTCAAACTTGATGCACTTAGAAAATTCAGCACCTTCACCATCAAAATGTGGATAGAACTTGGCTAGTTCAATGAACTTAGTAGCATAATCAGTGACATATTTGTTCCCTTGCTTCAACTCGAGGAACTCAATCTCATTCTTACCCCAAACATCTTCAGGATAGTACTTCCTTAGAAACTCCCTACGAAACACAACCCAAGTGATTTCCTCACCTGCAGCTTCCAACCTTGCACGCATTTCTAGCCACCAGTCACCAGCTTCAACTGCTAGCATGTGAGTTCCATACCAAACCTTCTGAGTTGGGGTGCAATCCATCACACGGAAAATCCTCTCGATTTCCTTTAACCAATCTAGTGCTCCATTAGGATCATGCCTACCCTTGAACACCGGAGGATTCTCCCTTTGGAAAGTCGCCAAGCTACGAGATCTGGCATTCTCGTCCGTAATTAGCTGATTCTGCATAGCCTGAGCCATCGCTTGCAGAGCAGCAACAATCACAGCATCGTTCCTCCAAGCCATCTTATCTCAACACTGCAACACAAACAACAGTTAAGAAACTAATAATACTAGATTGTTACACAACTACGACTCGATAACTTGACCAGAAGGAACGATCTGCTCTGATACCACTAATGCAACACCCCAATTCTACCCCAAGCAATTTACGAAAAACCAGAGTATACAAATTTCCATAATAATCAGGATGCTACACATTCAACAGAGACACATAAACATGTCATGCTTTTAGAATAGATACATAACACTTAAATAAAACGGAATGAACACAACTCATGAATAAAGTCTTCATAACATAAACCAACTTTGATTAATCACACAACAGGTTCATAATAATTCTCCATATGGGACATATCATCTTTTGAATCATAAAACAACATCAATACGATAAATCCTCAATAACACCATAAGGTTCGATAAATAAACAACAAAGTAAGACAAGCGTTCATTTCCCCTCGAGTGCTACGTATCAGAGCAAATGACACCAAACTCAAACTAACAACGCTAACGACTACTCCTCTTGGTTACCTGAACGTTACCAACAAAGGGTAACATTCAAACAGAAGGGGTGAGATATCGAATACTATAATAGAACATATGATAAATAATATATCGAAATCAGTTTATGTAAAATCACCATTTCATATCAAATCAACATAAAACAATACCATTCACCAACATCTTAATTTAACTTATAACATTACCATGCGTAAACAACAATTCAAATAAGCAACAAATCAACGACTCCAAATGCGACTCGATTATGCAAATTCATGTGGTACCATTGGAGCAGAAATCCCAACTTAGAAATTGCCAGTTTACCGAGGCATAAGGCATAAGCCCTCAACATAAATCTTGCCAATAAAGGCCAACATGGTGAGCATTCGCTTCAACTTAGAACATGCCGTCCAGATCAACTTTAATGCTATGCTATGCTATGAAATGATATAAACAACCATAACTTGGCAACGCAACAACGACAACAACATAATAAGGGTCAACATAACAACAATTCACACCTTCAACTTTGGCCAAAGGCCTATATCATAGTCATTACCAATGAATCAAGGTAAATCACAACATTTACTTGCCACGGAGATATCTAAACAAAACGACATTTCGGTCAATTCACAAAATACTTTAATATACCAACATACCGAATTAATCAACTCGTTTCCAATTATTTGCCACTTAATCAAATTAATCCCATTGTTAATTATTCTCCCTAAAATTGCTAACCTATTATACAACTAATGGGTGTGCTATTCTTCCACATAAATTAGCTTGTAGCAACTAAATTTAATTTACTGCTACTGAAAATAGTGACATTCATATATACTGCTATGAGCAATTACTGACATCTATTAAAAATTATGCAGCATAGTGCCGTAGAGGAACAAAACGAAGAAACAGAGAAAACAGACAGAAGCAAGTGCCCCTGCCTCACAGTGCTAAAGTGGCACTTTCTCTCCCACCCTTGCCTAGTGCCGATCGGCACTTCCCTCTTTCATATAAAGGCTTCCGAACGGCAGCCCCCCCCCCCCCCCCCCACATGCAACCAGTGCCGAATGGAACTTCCACCTATTTCTTCCTTTTCCAAAGTTGTCGAACGGCAGCCTCCCCATATACACATGTGTCGGACGACACTTCCACTCACAGTTTCGTTTCATTCCTTCTTCTTATTTCATATACTTAAATCTCTATGCGTAGTTCTTATACTGCTTCAGTAATTCTTCTGTCTCCTAATACAACTCAACCCAGACAATAACACAGCAATCCACATATTTTCCTTGGCAGTTCTATAACTAAAAAAATATTAATCTTTATTATCATAACAACACAAGCCAAGCACAAGTCAATAAAACAGTAACAATTTTCCAGATACAAAGTATCATACACTCCGTTATAGTATAGGAAACCCACCCTTACCTAGTTTGATTTTGAAAACACTTAAGGAAGCTTCAATGGAATTTCTGAGATTGGCCCTAGCAGCAACTTTCCTCGTTCTTCTCCTCTTCTCACAAACCCTATTCTCTTTTCTATTATTTTGTTTTTCCTGATAACACCACTTTCTCTCTTTCTTCTATTTTATAATAAAATACTATTATTCAATTCTTAGTAACTTAAAGGGGCCTAACCAATACACCTTCCTTATTACTTCGCGACACCATACTTAAGCCCAACATCAATTCTAAGCTTACTAGTAAAATGATACCTCAACTTATTTATATCAATATAAACCTGATTAAATTATTATTCCAACTTAATAAAATAATCCTGACTTCAACGATAAAAATTCGAATTAAAAAAATAATATATTTAATTAAATAAATAATTAAATATCGGGGTGTTACAAGACTCGTCATGTTAGCCCAACACACACCCTATTAATTTCGTTAATACAGTCAAGTACATAATCAGAGGTCTTCCTTCAACTGGAGGCATCAGGATTGGAGGTTCTTCTAAGTACTCTTTGATATTGTCAAAAGATGCTTGGCAATCATCATTTCATCCGACTACTTGATCTTTCTTCAATAGTTTGAAGATTGGCTCACAAGTAGCAGTTAAGTGAGATATGAATCAGGAAATATAGTTGAGTCGACCTAAGAAACCCCTGACCTCCTTCTCAATACAGGGAGCTGGCATTTCTTGTATGTCCTTGACTTTTGCAGGGTCAACCTCAATACATTTCCCATTGACAACAAACCCTAGGAGTTTTCCAGACCTCACTCCGAAGGTGATTTTGTTGGGATTAAGCCTCAACTTGTATTTCTTCATCCTTTCAAATAGTTTGTGTAAATGATCAAGGTGTTCTTCTTTAGTTTGCGACCTTGCAATCATGTTATCAACATAAACTTCTATCTCATGATGAATCATATCATGAAATAGAGATACCATAGCTTGTTGATAGATTGCCCCTGCATTCTTCAAACTGAAAGTCACGACCTTATAATAGAAGGTGCCCCACTATGTGAAAAAAGTGGTTTTCTCCATGTCCTCGAGTGCCATTTTGATTTTATTGTATCCAGAGAAACCGTCCATAAAGGATAAAACTTTATGTTTAGCAGTGTTATCAACCAAAACGTCAATGTGTGGTAGTAGGAAATCATCTTTGGGGATCGCCTTATTCAAATCCCTATAGTCTACACACATATGGATCTTATCATATTTCTTAGGCACCTGGACGACATTTGCAACCAATTGTGGGTATGAAGTCACTGCTAGGAAACCTGCATCGAACTGTTTCATTACCGCAACTTTTATTTTCTCAGAAATGTTTGGCTGCATGCGACGAACCTTTCACTTGACCGGAGGACAATCTTCCTTTATTGGTAGACGATGGAATACGATGTCGGTATCAAGCCTCGACATATCTTCATATGACCAAGCAAACACTTCAACATGGTCGCGCAACATTTGGACCAGTATTCTCTTGACACAGTCTTCCAAATTGGCGCCAATCTTGACTTCTTTTTTGTGTGCCTCAGTATCCAGTTTTATCACTTCAACTGATTATTCATGTGGTTTGATGGCCTTTTCCTATTATATCAGAAGTCTGGCGAGCTCCCCAGGTATTTCATAATCTTCATCACCTTCGTCTTCGGCTTGATAGATTGGATTTTCCAAGTCATATATGGAAATAACATACTCGTTGTCAATGAGATCCGGAGTGGATGTAGATCTACAAATGTGTGTGTGCATGTAAGGTCACATGGCGATTTTGAAAATGAAATAAAGTAAAGAAAGGCAAAGAATCCAATGTTTTTTCATTAAAATGACAAACCCTTAAAAAATGGACCGTTGTGCCCCGGGCAAGGCACATGGCTTAAAGTCATTGTTTTAATGGAAATTATAGACAAAGTTCTCAAAGTACTAAAAACAGTAAATGGAAATTACTCCTGGCTATAGGAGATTGGAATGAAGTCCTTGTTCTTCCAGTTGTTGAGTCCTCCAACAACAGTCGGGTAGATCCAATCGTCAAAGTCTTTATCAACATCAGAGTCTTCAAGGGCATTAACCTCATGGTTTGTAATGCGGAGAGGTGGTTTCCCTGCACGAGCACGTCAAACCTCCTTTTGAGCTTTGGAAGTGAATCCCAATCTAAATTTGTTTGACTTGAAAGGGAAATCAGGAAGTTGTCCCCAAATGGTGCAACCTCATTCTTCAACAACAGCACAAGCATATTTGAGAGAGACCATCCTCGGTGTATCTTTAGAAGCTTCGGGAGTTTCAAGAGTGGCCTTGGCAACAAAAACCATGGGAGAGACTAATTTAAAGGCTTGACAAGGAGTTTCAATGAACTTACCATCCATTTCAACATATTTGAATGAATTTAGATGACTAATCATAAACTCTTATTCACCACAAATGGTAACAATTTTCCCCTTGACTGGACATTTCAACTTTTGATGTAATGTGGAAGTCACCTCACCTGCCCCATGTATCCATGGGCGTCCAAGCAGGCAAGAATAAGCAGGAAGAATATCTATCACATAGAATGTCGAGTTGAAGACTTGAGACCCAACTTTGATAGGGAGATCAAACTCTCCATGGACCATCATTTTAGAACCATCGAAAGCCCTTACTACAATGTCGCTGGGTTTTAAAACCAGTCCATCACAATCTAGCCTATCCAATGCTCCTTTAGGTAAGACATTGAGAGAAGATCCAATATCCAGTAATACATGTGCCAGGGTAGTGCCCTTGCATTCTATGGAAATGTGGAGAGCTTTGTTATGATTCTTCCCTATCAGGGTCAAATCTGCATTAGAGAACCCTAAATTGTTGCCAGCAGTCAAGCTTGCTACACAGTTTTCAAATTGGTCGATTGTAGTTTCTTGAGGGACATGTGCATTTTTCAAGAACTTTATCAGGGCTTGAGCACGCGCCTCGGAACATAGCAACAATGATAACATAGAAATCTTTGAGGGTGTTTGCCCTAAATGTTCCACTATCTTATAGTCACTTTTTCTGATAATTTTTAAAATCTCCTACATCTCTTGGGTAGATGGGTCCTCAATGGTAATATCTTTTGCGGGCGCCTCCGCCAGGGCAGGCTTAGTCATTTTTCCCTTTCCTCGAGTATCAACAACATATTTAACAGTAGTAATACAAATGGGTGTAATAGTGGTTGTCGGAGGTGAAATATATAGAAAGAAGACCCTCCCTGTCCTAGTAAATTTACTTGATACAGCAATGTTTGTAATGCCGACAGTTTCATTTTCATCAATCCATGAATCTTGTTTGATACCAGGTAATACACTTCCGCCCCATAATTCCAAGGCATCGCCTTATCAGAAGAGTAGGGGACTGGCCCCGGTGTGGTGATAATTAGTGGAGCTATTCTTGGTTCAACGAGAATCCTAATAGGACCTTTGGAGGTGATCCTAATAGGTTTGTTCGAGATAGTATTAATGGGCACATCTATAAATTCTTGAGATACACTTTGGGTTAAACTTTTTAGAGGTGGAGTTCTTTCAAATAAAATCTCATGATTATCTATCAGGTGTTGGACACCTTTCTTCAGCCATTCACAACCATTAATTTGTACAACATAACAACAACAGTCTTCAAGGCAGCCAGGGAATAACCTGGCTTTCAACAAATTCTTTTTAATAATCTTCAAAGGGGTGGTCAAATATTTGATGGAGGAAACAAAAGAGGCATATTCAATAGCATTGACACCCTTACCATGATTTGGTATGGGTGTGGTGATTACATTGGGAGTTGGAGGAGGGTCGAATTCAATTGTCTTGTTGTCAATTAGGGCTTGTATCTTGCATTTTAATGTACAACAATGATCAGTGTCATGTCCGACACTATTGGAGTGGTAAGCACATCTTGCATTCGGGTTATATTTTGGAGATGAAATATTGGTATTTGAAGGGGGATCCCGCAATGTTACCAAATTGGCCTTCAACAGGTGTTATAGGGCTTGAGATAGTGACATGTTGATTCTGGTAAATTGTCTCCTCGGGATGTCTGGTCTTTGTTGATTACCTCGTTGTTATGGTTGTTGAGTAGAAGTTGGATTAGATATTAGAACTGCGCTTACTGACTGAGGACGGTCCTTCCTAGCATGACTCCTTGACCCATACACAACATTAGTCTCTTTTTTTACCGATAAACAACTTTTTCATAGTATTTGAGGTGGAGGCCATGTGTATCTTCCTGCTTTTAATCCTGCTTTCAACCCTCTCATCGGTCAAGATAAATTCAGTGAATCCAGATGATGAACTTCCAATCAATAAGTTGAAAAATGGTCCAGTTAATGTTCCCATAAACATGTCTACCAACTCCCTATCAGTTAAAGGTGCCATCCAAATCTCTCCATTTTTGAGCATATTCTTTGAAGCCCTCGTTGGAACCCATGGTCATTCCTTGTAATTGCACCCTAGTTAGCGCAAGATCAGCATTATATTGATATTGGCGGTAAAAGACGGTTGCCAAATCCTCCCAAGTACGGATGTTAGTCCCATCCAATTGGTAAAACCACTCCAATTGCATCCCGACTATAGTTTCTGAAAAAAGTGTATCCACAGTTTCTTATCAGCGGTATGTGGCTGAATTTTGAGGATGTAAGATCTTAGGAGAAGCTTTGTGTGATACGGTGGGAACAACTGACTGTTTTTTGGAATGCTGGTTCGTGTTTTGCGTTTTGTTTTCGCAAAATGTCGCGGTAAGCAAGAGTCACCACGACTTTTATTTTATCCAACAAGGAAAGGAAAAAAGCACAGAAAAATTCTTTTTTCGAGATATTTTTGAGTACGGGGGGTAGATTATAGAAAGGGAAGGTATTAGCACCCTTTCTATCCGTAGTTATCTACGGGCTCTTAGGTACTTGCTCATCATTTTCAAAATTGTTTTCTTTGTGTTTGTGCGCTTTGAAAAGTTTTTGTTTTGACTTCGATTTAACTCTTACTTCTGTCTTCAAGAGTGTAATGAAGTGTTTTAGAAAACTTTGTTTATAAAGGAGTGTAAGTGTGAAAAATTTGTTTGGAATGAGCAAGTACTTAAGAACTAATCTACCTACTCGAAAAAAGAATTGTTCCGTATTCGTTTCCTTTAGACAACGATATCCCACTATTAGTGAGTGGGTAGCATCATCGTTGGAGTTTGAGGGTCAATTCGAAAGGGATGCACGATCACTAAAGCAATGTTAGGACGTCTTAGTAATAACCCTAATGTCTTAGATCATTTATTCGAGGCAATGATATCCAAGGCAACCTTTCCAAGGAAACTATGATCTTTTAGACAAGAGGGCGACCTCTAAAACGACCTATACTCAATCACCGTGTATGAAGGCAACCAAGTGGGGCGTACCCTAGGAGTGCGCATGTGCAAGTGTATTGATTTCAGTTATTTTTATCTTTGCACATGTTTAGGGTGATCTAATTGATTTTAATATTAAGCATTCATTCTTGTCATGCAAACCCTATTATCAAACATCTAGCAGTTGTATAATTTGCAGAATTAAAATGTGGAATTTAAACTAAATTATTACAAGGCGTCGGGTATTTACATCGCCAAAAGCAACCCTTTGAAATTAAAATAAAAGCGGAAAAATAAATATCCTAATTAATTATTACAAACTGTGAGCAGATACATTAATAATTGAATAAGGAAAAATAAATCGCGCGAGTGAATTGGATCGAATGTGAAATTAGGGTTTTGACCCTTTTTTAAAAGAAAATGCTTTTTTTTGTTGTTTTTATTTTTAAGAAAAGAAATTAAATCCTAAAATTAAATACTAAATTAATTATTAAATTAATTAATGAAAAACAATTAATGACATATTTTTGGAATTTTGTTAAATTTAAGAAAGAAGATAAAATAATTAAATTAGTAGTTAAAACATATTAATTCTAATTAATTTTAAATATTTACAAAATAAATGAAAGTTATCTAAAATTAATGCCCTAATTAATTATTTAATATTTATTAAATAAAAAATGAAATTCTGAAATTTAATTGGATAAAAAGTATTTTTGTGATTTTTTTGTTAAAAAAGAAAATATTCTATTGGTTAGTAATTAAAAAAAACAAATAAAATAATTAAATGAAATAAACAAAATAAAAGAAAAGTATAGAAAGTGGGCCTGATTATTTGGAGGTGTCAAAAGCAATTTTGTTGGCCCAATGATGCTGATCCAATTGACTTTTCTGATCTAGTGTATTGCGTTGACCTGCCTATAGTGTGCCTCCAATGCTTGACCACCAGATCTGGCCATCTGGCCATCTGGCACGCTGAAGAGTGAGAGTCCATGGTGGATGATAGGCTAGAGTATGCACATGATTTCCTGTAAGAATAATGCAAAATAACAAATGCTGGAGGCAGGGATCGAACCCCTGACCTCCAGCCTCCAATGCCTTAAGACCTGCATGGCTACCACTGGAGCACTAATGTTTATTTGTTTGTTAATCAAATGCTGAAAATAATATATAAAACAAAAGAATATTGAAAGAAATAATAAAAAACGCGCGCGGCAATTTGAACGGGCGAATGGGGAAGCGACACCCCTTCGTTCCCTTCCTTGAACCGTTTCTAAAAACAGAGGCTATACCTACGGACGAAGGTCCGTCGCTACAAGCCTGTCTTATTCCAAAATCTTCTATAGGCCATGGAAATGCATTCTAGTACCATGGTTGAGTTCGTCTCCCTCTTCTGATCACAACCATAGTCGTTGCTAAGGCTAATTTTTCCTGAAACAAAAAGCCCTAAACCAAAGCTTGAAACCCTAACTATGGTGAATCACAATATAGGTCAGATAAATGTAATTGAATAATACCAAAAGCTTCCAAATGCTCTGTAGATTAAGATTATACCATTAATTCAGATCAACCATGCTTAAATTGCAAGATGCGAATTCAAGAACAGAGCAATGTTACGAACGACTTACAGCGCGTGTGAGGGTCTGAAAATGCCTGGTTTTACTTGTGGAGATTGCCAGGAAGAGATTGAGACCAACACCAAGCCTAGAAACTGCCTCTAGACTTGATTTCGATCCCACACTTTTTTGGTGTTTTTGCAAATTTTGTTCTTGCTCTCCAACTGATCTCCAACCCTTCTTTTCGTCTGCAAACGACCCTTATGTACTGCACAATGTATTAGGATTGTTTTTGCTGTCCAAATCTCTCTCTTTCAATGCTTAGATATTTGATTTGATTTTCTTTTACAACCTTCCAAATTTGGCCTGATTTGAATCTTTTTGTACACAACTTGACTTGATTCGAGTTTCAATGCCTTGCTAGCTTTGATTAAAGCCTTAAACAGTCAAAAGATCCATTGTTATCAATGCTTTGGATTTTATTTGATTTTATTTGATTTAAATCAAATTAATTCAAATAAAAATCAAAATAATTAATAAAAATATGATATGGACACATGGCTAAGGCTAGAGCACGTGGTAAATAATTCCAACCCAAAACAAATGAAAAAGAATTGGCCTATTTGGCAAAATTTGAAGTTTTGGGGATAGTTGACTTTTGGCAATTTTGCAAAAAAAAGTCCAACTTCAACAATGCATAACTTCTTCAATTTTTAACTTTTGGAGGTGTTCTTGGACTTTTTAGAAATATTGAGATGTCCTCTAATCAACCCTTTTTGTCTCATATCATTTTGACATTCCATGCTCATGTATGAAGCTTTGACAAAAAAGGTGTTTTTGTTGACTTTTCAAAATGACCTATAATGTCCAAATTCATAACTTCTTGCGAGTGGATATTTTGATCTTGGGATGTGAAGATTGATTGTAGGGAATTGCATCCTGTTCAAAATGATCTTTGGATGGGTCATTTCTCATAAAGTATGAGAAAGTTATGCTTGGTCAAAGTTGAGTTGACTTTTCCTATAAAACCCTAATTTAACAACTTTTGAATCTTGATGTATTTTGAGAAATCCTTGATGAATCATGATCAAAACTTTATCAAATGATGAAATATACTTCAAAATGAGGATGTTGACCAAAAATATTGAAGTTTGACTGTATGGGGGTCACAGTTGACTTTTGCCCTAGCATAGTCGATTTTTGGACCTTTGAGCAATTGACTGAGCAAAATTCCTCTGCAATGCTTGAAACTTGACATGGATGATCTTGAGAATATATTAGGACATTGGTGAGCACTTGGGACCACCTGGACTCAAGGACCTTTATGCAATGTGAAACCCTAATTTGGGGAAGACTGCCTTAGGAGAGGGCTTGTCTGGCCAACTCTTGGGCTATCTTGAGCAACTTGGAGATTTTTCTTGACATATTTTGAGAAACATGGGAGGGCAAATTTTGGGGTACAATAGCTGCCCCTGTTCAATCTTCTTAAACCTGAGGATGCATATTGGCTTTCGTTCCTTTCGTAATCCGAAGGTGGAAGTGGATTGAACACTAGAGTGCCCAAAAATTTGTACTCGCATGAAATGATAACTGTCTTATGATGTCGGGAATAGGCTTATAGATGCCATTTGGGAGAGTGTTGATCGCATAAGAGATTCCTTAGCGAGAGCTTGTATACCTGTTGTGATCGGTGGATTTGGAACTGACTGTTTATCGCTGGTTCGCGAAATGTCACGGAAGCAAGAGTCGCCACCGTCTTTTATTTTCTCCAAATGGAAAGGACAAAAGCACAGAAAAATTCCTTATAGAGATTGCTCTCGGTTCGGGAGGTAGATTATAGAAAGGGAAGGTGTTAGCACCCTTTCTATCCATGGTTATCCATGGGCTCTTAGATACTTGCTCATTTGTGTTTTCAAAAATGTTTGTTTGCTTTTCAATTGTGGGTTTTAAAAAAGTTTCTTTGAAAATTTCAGTTCGACTCTTGTATCGGTCCTCAAGAGTGTTTGAAAAATTGCTTTCGAAAGCTTTTTGAAAAGGTGTCGGTGTGAAAAGTATTTTTTTGAATTTGTTTTGAAATTAGAGCAAGTATCTAGAGTCGTCTACCTACCCTAAGGAATTCGTCTGTGTAAATGTCCTTTAAGGTAGTGCCATCCCATCATTGAGAGGTAGGTAGCACCACCGTTGGAGGTGTTCGGGTCAATTCGAGGTTCGGGACATGGTGATCACCAGAGCAATAGGAAGACACCTTAGAAGTTACCCTCATGCCAGGTTCCCGGATCATGAGGACTTACTAAGACATCCTCTACTCGACGGTCACCTTTCGAGGCAAGGCAACAGTGAGGCGTACCCTAGGGGTGGTGTGTGATTTGTGTGTCATGTTCAGTTATTTTGTCTTATTCATGTCAAGGTGATCTATGCGTTTGTTTTTATTTTATCATTCATTCTTGCATGCATTTATTAACAGTTAAAAAGATGCGGAAATTAAAAGTTCTAAACTATTACAAAGGCGCGGGTCCACATCGCCAAATTTAATCCAGGACCCGATTTGACAGAAAATAAAGAAGTAAAGTGCGAGAAATAAAATGTCCGAGTTTACAAGGCTTTGGGAGAATTACATTAATATTATAAGAAATAAAATAAAATGCACGAATTGGAATTAAAATTGGAAGCGAGGGCGTTGGACCCTTTTTAATGAAATTAAATTAAATGATTAAACTAATGAAATTAAAGAGAAAAAAGAAATTATTATTTTTTTTTGAGTTTTTGGTATTTATGTTTTTTATGTATTTTTATGAGAAAGATTAAATGAAATTAAAATATTAACCCTAATTCTAATTTTTTTTATTTATTAAGAAAAACACGTTAAAATTAAACCTAAAATTAATCTAATTATTTACATGCAATTTTGATTTATAAAAATAAATAATTAATTATTAGTGAAATTTATTTACAAAAAATATTAATTAAATAAATATATTTTGATTTTTATGACTTTTCTGTTTTTTACTATTTTTTATATTTTATGAAAATAAGTTAAATTAAAGGAATTAATTAAAAAAAGAAATAATTGAAATAAATAAAATAAGGAAAAGAAAGAAAATACAATACCTTGGGGGGTTTCTGTCCCCTTTTTGGAGGTGAATTGGAGTGGTTTGGCCATTTGTGTTCTGGCCTCATCATGCATAAGTTGTTCTACTTTGGCCATTTGGCTTTTGGCTTTTGGCCATTTGCGTTTTGGCCTCAACGTTCCTTAATCTTCTCAGGATGTCTGTCTCGCCATGTATTGGTGTCATGTGTAAAATGTTCTGTTTTGGCCATTTGGCTTTTGGCCTTTTGGCCATTTGGCTTTTTGGCCATTTGACTTTTGGCCTCAACGTTCCTTAATGAATCTGGGATCCTGTCTAAATCTACAGTGTTGAATCTCACGAACACATTAAAAAAAATAATAAAATGCAAATAAAGCCAATATATGAAGAAATTTAATGTTTAGGCACAATATGGCATGTATGAATGATTATACCCTTTTGATCATGGAGATCAAATCAATCTTACCCTTACTGGAAAATCAGTGGCCTGAATGCTTTTATGCCTTACTGGAAAATTAGGATCATGGAGATCAAGCCAGCCTTACCCTTACTGAAGAAGTAGTGAGGTGTTGGTTTGTAACTGTGATGACTTGTTTGTAGTGAGAGAGAGATTTGTAATAAGGATTTCAAGGTTTTAGGGTTCTTGAAAGAGTTTGATATTCCAACAGTGTTGTGGCAAAGTTTTTTCTCTCTTTTCCTCTCTTTTTTTTCTCCTTTGGTTTGTGTGAAAAGAAGGTGATTATATAATGAAAATTAGGGTAAAGCAAATGGGCTTTGAATGTGCAATTGGGCCTCCAATATTCACTTGAATTCGTCACTTTCCAGGCTAAATCGCAGGGACTTAAGTGCATTTTTTGAAGTTGAAATATGAAAACAAAATGTAGCCGACATCGAGAACTAACTCCTGTCCGAAAATCGACTCAATCGGATAAACGGTGAATTAGTTATGAATTTTTGAAGTTTCAGCTCAGACAAACTTATTTTGGGCTTCAGTGTCGACTCTGACACGTTCTTCAATAAAAAACTGGTATTGATCGGTGCATAATTTGGTCTCGACTTTTGAAGAAAAGTTGTAGATCTATGAGTCAGTAACCTTGTGTAAAAATATGAGTCCAATCCGATACAAATTGACCGAGTTATGAATTTTCGAAGTTTCGGCCCAGATGAAATAATATTCAGCATTCAGGATTTTCAGCGTGTCACGCACTCTGAGCAAAAAACGAAGGCCTTTTGAATACCGTTTGAACTCAATACCTTCTGTGAAAATGTAGCCAACTCAATTTGTGAAATTTTGGCGCCAGAACCAGCTCGATACGATGAAAATCGACCAAGTTATGATTTTTTGAACATGACGCAAATAAACTTCTGTCACAAATTTTCTGCACGAAAATACTTGATAAATCCACATTTTTGAAGACCTTCTGATCGAAATTGGCTTCCAGCCGTGAGAGATGAAAACGTAGATAATGTCAAGACAGAATTTTGGCCACCGGAACGGGTTCAAAACGAGTCACGATCTTCAAGTTATGAATTTTTTAGCGCGAAAGACTGCACTTTCAGCACACTTTTTCACCATATTTCTTCGAGAAAACTCACACATTCGGATACCTTCTTTAAAGAATCAACTCTTGAGCCGAACCTGAATTTGAGAATATGTTATCAGAGATATCTTGGCAAAAGAATACCTGAATATGACGCGCCGGGTTGGACTTGTGAATTTTTCTTGAAATATTTTGAGAAATATGGGAGGGCAAATTTTGGGGTACAACAGTTGCCCCTGTTCAATCTTCTTAAACCTGAGGATGTAGATTGGCTTGCGTGCCTTTCGTGATCCGAAGGTGAAAGATGATTGAACACTAAAGTGCCCAGAAATTTGCGCTCACATAGAGTATGTTAGCAGTATGATGTAGGGAATGGGCTTACAGATGCCATGTTGAGAGATGATGGATAGGAGGATGAGCTTATAGATGCCATTTGGAGATGCGGTGGATAAGAGGATGGGCTTATAGATTCCATTTGGAGTTGTGACAGAGCCTTGTCGGGAATGGGCTTATAGATGCCATTTAGAGACTGTTGGTATGTGGATGGGCTTATAGATGCCATCTAGGTGTCGATCGCGTAAGAGATTCCTTAGTGAGAACTTGCGTACCTGAGAAAAGAAAATAATTACCTGGCGTGTTACAGGAGTTGATCTTCAAACTCTTTGTGTAGATGTGCCCTGGCCGGATACAGGTATCGAGTCTACAATCATCTACTCACAGATGCGCCCTGGCTAGATACAGGAATTGAATCTGGAAAAATAGTCGTCAACAGATACACCCTGGCAAGATACAGGAATCGGATCTTCAAACTCTTCAGACGTGCCCTGGCAGGATACAGGAGTCGAGTCTGGAATTCAGAAAGGTTGGTGAGTTGTCTCTACTGATAGGTTATTTCCATGGACGAGTGGTCTTTAACGACGAGTGTCTATAACGACGAGTGTCTATAACGACGAGTGGTCTTTAACGACGAGTGTCTATAACGACGAGTGTCTATAACGACGAGTGTCTATAACGACGAGTGTCTATAACGACGAGTGTCTATAACGACGAGTGTCTATAACGACGAGTGTCTATAACGACGAGTGTCTATGACGACGAGTGTCTATGACGACGAGTGTCTATGACGACGAGTGTCTATGACGACGAGTGTCTATGACGACGAGTGTCTATGACGACGAGTGTCTATGACGACGAGTGTCTATGACGACGAGTGTCTATGACGACGAGTGTCTATAACGACGAGTGTCTATAACGACGAGTGTCTATGACGACGAGTGTCTATGACGACGAGTGTCTATGACGACGAGTGTCTATAACGACGAGTGTCTATAACGACGAGTGTCTATAACGACGAGTGTCTATAACGACGAGTGTCTATAACGACGAGTGTCTATAACGACGAATGTCTATAACGACGAGTGTCTATAACGACGGGTTGTATCAGAGAAATCTTTAGGCATTGATTTAACTGGATTTGTATTCTTTGACTGGGTTGGTCTCTTTTGACTGTATTCGTCTACATAGCTGATCATTTAACTGTATCCTTCCTGAAAGGTAAAGGTCAGTCATATGCAATGCATGGTATGAATCAAGCAATGATGTTCTCAACACATGAGATTGTATGATATGATGCGTATATGCATGTATCATGATGTATAACAATGTGATGTTTATGAATGTATCTTCGTCTGGGGAAATAGATCCTTGACGGATGCCGGGAAGTCAAATCCTGGGCTGATGTTGAAGAGTGAGATTCTTCGTTTCCGTTGGGGATGATGATTGCAAGAATACCGGTAGGAGAAGATGACTCCGTTGGGGAATAAACTTGGCGAATAGATTACTCTGAGGGGAAGTAACTCTGTGGGGAAAGAGAGGTACTTTGCTGAGGTTGATGAGGATAACTCCGCTGGGGATAGGAAGACTTCGCCGAGGACGATCTTTCCGTGGCTTTTAGCTGAGGATAACCCAGTTATAAGCTCTGGTGGAGAAATAACCTTTGAATAAAACCTGGGGAGACGCGTTCGCTCTGCAGGGAGTGAGGGTATCTTGGTCGTATTCTTCAGCTGAACTTACCTTGGCACTTCGGTGGACAGAGCAACCAGATCATTTAGACAACTCATTATTGCCCCAGTTTCTGTTGGAGAAGAAGGTACCTGTGAAGGTGCTTGATGACTGCCGATTGACAAATCTTCTTCTGGTAGGCAAGTGACGAGATGACAGGACATAGTCGTACGCTTTGATCCCTAACTTTTGCCTGGACCGCCCTTTCGGGTTTTCAGTCCACCGGGATACCCATTTTTGCCCAAGCCGCCTTTTCAGGTTTTCGACTTGCCGGGTGTATAGATTTTTTCATTTCATCCCTTATTTTTGCCCGAACCCTTTTGGTTCGCCGTGAAGCCCTTATTTTTGCCTAGGTGTGTCAACCTAGCGGGTCTTTGATTTTGCGTAATATTTTTTCGACTATGTCCACGATCTCAGAGTGTAGGGAGTTGCCCCTGTCAGTAGCATTATGTTGCCATACCACCAGAAGATCTTCGTTTGATCGCCCAATGCCCCAAGTGATCTAGAGGGAGATTTGCCCCAGGCTATTTGGCATTTGAGAGATTCTCTGAATCTTGACTTAACTGCCCCAAATGACGGACAATGATCATGTCATGCCCCTTATTTGAGAGTGCTTTTGTTCATCCGATATTCGTCGTGCGAGCTTCTATGTTGTTCAAACAAATAGTCGTATGCAAACAAAGTTATGTTAAAAATGCAAAGCTTATGTCTGTTTCGAAGTTTTTGGAAATGCAGTTTTTTAATAAAACAAGTGAGTTCTTTTGTAAACTGTGATGTCAAACTCGTTATTTTACTGCGAGCCTTAAGGAGTCAGGATACCTTTGTAACAGTATGCTTTCGAACTAACCCATGCTTCAGCTAGGACTTTTTAGGGTTGTAACGTGGCCTGGTTCACGGTTTTAAGAAACAAAGGATAAAGGCTCAAATTATTTGTACCCACCCACTCTTCGTGATGTTCTTCAAACCTAAACTCAGTTGATCGTGCGTTAGACCTTGTTCGAGTCTTTTGCTCTAATATACCAGTGATGGTTCGGGTATTGACAATTTATTTTGAATGGGCAGTCATTTCCTTTTTTGTTGAGGGTTTGTATGACCTCTTTTTTTTCTTGATTTTGTTATCCCCTTTTTTTTGCCTGAACTGTTTCTTTTGTGATTACAGTCAGCGGGATGCCCCAGTTTTGTAAGTCTCTTTCATAGGTTTTGACTTATTGGGTTTTTATTTTTGAGATATAATGACTGCCTATCCTTATGATTATTCGGAATCATCACTGTCTTCTTTTTTTTTGTAAGGACCTCTTTGGTGCCATTTGTTATGCACTTGGATCAACTGAGAGAACTACCCTGCCCCAGGTTATGATAAAGGGTTTTAATTTTCGAAAAGAAAAACTCCTACTTCGTTGGCTCAGAGGGGTTGTCGAGGGATTATCTTCCTTATAACTCCAGTGTTTAGGATTTGAAACAATGTCTGTACCTCATCAGCGGGGTCTGTTCAAAAGCATACTGTATATCGTGGTATCGTTTTCGTCATCCTCCCTCAAGAGGCTTAGAATTATTAATCGAGCGTTGATCATCAGAAAAAATATGAAAATAATTTGCATATAGTGAATACGAATATATTGCTTCAAAACAGACATATGCGATGCATTAATGAAATAACAACGTTTAACATGAGTAAATGTTTGAACAAAAGAAAATTATAAATTGAAAATCCTAATGAACAAAAGTCTTTTCATCTTAGGGCTTGTTACTTCAAATGGTGAGCCTTGGAGGGATGGTAGAAAAATTCAGCCTGACCATCTTGGGTGAACTCCAATGCCCCTTCATCAATCAGGTCCTGGATCTTGTTCTTCAGAGCCCAACACTCATTTGTATCATGTCCAGGACTGGCAGAGTGGTAGGCACACCTTTTATTGGGATCATAAGTAGGATGTGCTGTGTTGGGATTCTGGGGATGAGCCCTTAATGTGATCAAATTCAATCTCAACAAGAGTTGTAAAGCTTGTAACAGCGACATGTTAAGCTGGGTGAATTGCCTCCTGGACTTGTCTGGCTGAAGCCGGTGAGGTTGATGCTGAATTTGTGACAATGGAGCCATTTGAGGAGCTCTCCCCTTATCTCCTTGTCTCAAAGGCGGTTGAACAATGACTGGCTTTTTACCCTTAGACGTTTGCCCCAGCTGGTTACCCTGAAGCAGTTGGTTGACGAGAACCCCGAGCTCGTCTTGTCTTTGAGCTAACCCTTGAATGGCAGTCACCTGCCCCAGCATCTGGACTTTCAAGGCATCCACCTCAGCTTGCAGGTGTTTCAGCCTTTCATCCTCAGCATTGTTCTTGACAAAAGTCTCCATGAGAAGTGTCCTTAGCTCCTCCTGCCCCTTGGATAGATTCAGGAGGATTTCCCCGAACTGGGTCTCTTTAGTAAGAAAGTCCGGGTTATTTTGTTGGGAAGCCATTGCTGAAATAAACAGCGGAGATGGTAAGTGACCTGTCCAAAGGGTACCTGTTATGCAATGATATGTATGATATGCATGCAATGTTTTCAAGGACCTCGCGGGGTAGACAAGAAAATTTGTTAGAATTTGGGTCCGGTAGCTTGATTGAAGGAAACCCATGTTATTGAGAATTCTTCTTCAAGGGTCAAAGGCTCACCATATCCAGTGGGTCATAGCCCCTGACTTTAGTCATCATGTCTGGTTTTGATTTCCAAACAACCTTGGTTAAGGGAACCTTCTTCAAGAATCAGAGCTCACCATATCAAGTGGGTCATAGCCCCTGACAACTTTGTCTAGAGGAAAATAAATCCTCTTTGCCCCTTGCTGGGATAGTTGATTCACCATGACCTGCATCACAAGCCCTTGAGATCTTTGAAATGGATTAGTTCTTATGCAGGATGTATGCAATGGTATGATGTCATGCTATGCATGGGGTAATGTAGATAAACCCTGTTACGAGTCCTAATTAAGGACTGCAAACCAAAACCTGCAAGAAACTTGGTAAACTTTGTTATGAGTCCTAATTAAGGACTACAACAAAACCTGCAAGTAGTTCATGTGTCAGATAAAGCATGCAAGTAGTCAAGTACGAAGGCACACAAGTCACACAAAAGAAGCCCTTAGAGTTCAGGCCAGCATGAGGTCTAGGTATTACCCTCTTGAAGTTGGTGGGTTCAACCTGTCCTATTAGAAGTAATCGGGTTCTAAGGGTCCCAATATCACCGAATTTCTTTCATTGTTCATCGTTTCGATTTAGCCACTGAACTGGCGACCGAAATATTCCAGGAAAGCAACCCTCAATTGAGCGTAGTATCGAGTATCAACCAACCTCGGACTGCACCAAAGTCAGTTATCTCACTACCCTAAAGAGGCCAAGATAGTTCAATTAAGGTTCCTAAGGTCTGTTGATGCTTCACGACACCACGCGGAGGCCCCGTACTCTCCTTGACTGAACTCAAGGGTTACCGGTACACACCAAAGTGCCACATCAATGTAGCAGACTGTTTCAACCATGTCGGTATACCCCGCACAGTTCCCTCACAGCCTTGTTGCTACTTTCTAAGAAGGTATCCCCCAGATCCGGGTTAGGATCTATAGAACTCCCAAGACAGTCCCACAATAATAAAGCAAGCAAGTCAATACAATTGAAAACACAGTGATCTTAGTCCTAAGGTACACCTCACTTTAAGTTAATATCCCCAGCAGAGTCGCCAGTTCTGTGATCGGTGGATTTAGAACTGACTGTTTATCGCTGGTTCGCGAAATGTCGCGGAAGCAAGAGTCGCCACCGTCTTTTATTTTCTCCAAATGGAAAGGACAAAAGCACAGAAAAATTCCTTATAGAGATTGCTCTCGGTTCGGGAGGTAGATTATAGAAAGGGAAGGTGTTAGCACCCTTTCTATCCATGGTTATCCATGGGCTCTTAGATACTTGCTCATTTGTGTTTTCAAAAATGTTTGTTTGCTTTTCAATTGTGGGTTTTAAAAAAGTTTCTTTGAAAATTTCAGTTCGACTCTTGTATCGGTCCTCAAGAGTGTTTGAAAAATTGCTTTCGAAAGCTTTTTGAAAAGGTGTCGGTGTGAAAAGTATTTTTTTGAATTTGTTTTGAAATTAGAGCAAGTATCTAGAGTCGTCTACCTACCCTAAGGAATTCGTCTGTGTAAATGTCCTTTAAGGTAGTGCCATCCCATCATTGAGAGGTAGGTAGCACCACCGTTGGAGGTGTTCGGGTCAATTCGAGGTTCGGGACATGGTGATCACCAGAGCAATAGGAAGACACCTTAGAAGCTACCCTCATGCCAGGTTCCCGGATCATGAGGACTTACTAAGACATCCTCTACTCGACGATCACCTTTCGAGGCAAGGCAACAGTGAGGCGTACCCTAGGGGTGGTGTGTGATTTGTGTGTCATGTTCAGTTATTTTGTCTTATTCATGTCAAGGTGATCTATGCGTTTGTTTTTATTTTATCATTCATTCTTGCATGCATTTATTAACAGTTAAAAAGATGCGGAAATTAAAAGTTCTAAACTATTACAAAGGCGCGGGTCCACATCGCCAAATTTAATCCAGGACCCGATTTGACAGAAAATAAAGAAGTAAAGTGCGAGAAATAAAATGTCCGAGTTTACAAGGCTTTGGGAGAATTACATTAATATTATAAGAAATAAAATAAAATGCACGAATTGGAATTAAAATTGGAAGCGAGGGCGTTGGACCCTTTTTAATGAAATTAAATTAAATGATTAAACTAATGAAATTAAAGAGAAAAAAGAAATTATTATTTTTTTTGAGTTTTTGGTATTTATGTTTTTTATGTATTTTTATGAGAAAGATTAAATGAAATTAAAATATTAACCCTAATTCTAATTTTTTTTATTTATTAAGAAAAACATGTTAAAATTAAACCTAAAATTAATCTAATTATTTACATGCAATTTTGATTTATAAAAATAAATAATTAATTATTAGTGAAATTTATTTACAAAAAATATTAATTAAATAAATATATTTTGATTTTTATGACTTTTCTGTTTTTTACTATTTTTTATATTTTATGAAAATAAGTTAAATTAAAGGAATTAATTAAAAAAAGAAATAATTGAAATAAATAAAATAAGGAAAAGAAAGAAAATACAATACCTTGGGGGGTTTCTGTCCCCTTTTTGGAGGTGAATTGGAGTGGTTTGGCCATTTGTGTTCTGGCCTCATCATGCATAAGTTGTTCTACTTTGGCCATTTGGCTTTTGGCTTTTGGCCATTTGCGTTTTGGCCTCAACGTTCCTTAATCTTCTCAGGATGTCTGTCTCGCCATGTATTGGTGTCATGTGTAAAATGTTCTGTTTTGGCCATTTGGCTTTTGGCCTTTTGCCCATTTGGCTTTTTGGCCATTTGGCTTTTGGCCTCAACGTTCCTTAATGAATCTGGGATCCTGTCTAAATCTGCAGTGTTGAATCTCACGAACACATTAAATAAAATCATAAAATGCAAATAAAGCCAATATATGAAGAAATTTAATGTTTAGGCACAATATGGCATGTATGAATGATTATACCCTTTTGATCATGGAGATCAAATCAATCTTACCCTTACTGGAAAATCAGTGGCCTGAATGCTTTTATGCCTTACTGGAAAATTAGGATCATGGAGATCAAGTCAGCCTTACCCTTACTGAAGAAGTAGTGAGGTGTTGGTTTGTAACTGTGATGGCTTGTTTGTAGTGAGAGAGAGATTTGTAATAAGGATTTCAAGGTTTTAGGGTTCTTGAAAGAGTTTGATATTCCAACAGTGTTGTGGCAAAGTTTTTTCTCTCTTTTCCTCTCTTTTTTTTCTTCTTTGGTTTGTGTGAAAAGAAGGTGATTATATAATGAAAATTAGGGTAAAGCAAATGGGCTTTGAATGTGCAATTGGGCCTTCAATATTCACTTGAATTCGTCACTTTCCAGGCTAAATCGCAGAGACTTAAGTGCATTTTTTGAAGTTGAAATGTGAAAACAAAATGTAGCCGACATCGAGAACTAATTCCTGTCCGAAAATCGACTTAATCGGATAAACGGTGAATTAGTTATGAATTTTTGAAGTTACAGCTCAGACAAACTTATTTTGGGCTTCAGTGTCGACTCTGACACGTTCTTCAATAAAAAACTGGTATTGATCGGTGCATAATTTGGTCTCGACTTTTGAAGCAAAGTTGTAGATCTATGAGTCAGTAACCTTGTGTAAACATATGAGTCCAATCCGATACAAATTGACCGAGTTATGAATTTTCGAAGTTTCGGCCCAGATGAAATAATATTCAGCATTCAGGATTTTCAGCGTGTCACGCACTATGAGCAAAAAACGAAGGCCTTTTGAATACCGTTTGAACTCAATACCTTCTGTGAAAATGTAGCCAACTCAATTTGTGAAATTTTGGCGCCAGAACCAGCTCGATACGATGAAAATCGACCAAGTTATGATTTTTTGAACATGACGCAAATAAACTTCTGTCACAAATTTTCTGCACGAAAATACTTGATAAATCCACATTTTTGAAGACCTTCTGATCGAAATTGGCTTTCAGCCGTGAGAGATGAAAACGTAGATAATGTCAAGACGGAATTTTGGCCACCGGAACGGGTTCAAAACGAGTCACGATCTTCAAGTTATGAATTTTTTAGCGCGTAAAGACTGCACTTTCAGCACACTTTTTCACCATATTTCTTCGAGAAAACTCACACATTCGGATACCTTCTTTAAAGAATTGACTCTTGAGCCGAACCTGAATTTGAGAATATGTTATCAGAGATATCTTGACAAAAGAATACCTGAATATGACGCGCCGGGTTGGACTTGTGAATTTTTCTTGAAATATTTTGAGAAATATGGGAGGACAAATTTTGGGGTACAACACCTGTTGTTGAGGAAGATTCTGCTAGGGAAGTCTGATCTTTCATGGAGAGAGATAGAAATTTAGGAGCTTCGTCGTTCGTCATTCTGCTGGTGAGTCGTCTCTGTTGTTATTTAGCAACTTCGATCGTTCGTACTCAACTGAGGGAACATCCTTTGCTGAGATTTAGGAGCTCGTCCGTAATTCAACTAGGAAAACATCTTTGCTGAGATTTAGGAGCTAGTCCGTAATTCAAATGGCTTTGTCGAGATTTAGGAGCTTGTCCGTAATTCAACTGATTTTGTCGAGATTTAGGAGCTTGTCCGTAATTCAACTGATTTTGTTGAGATGTAGGAGCTTGTCCATAATTCAACTAAGCAACCATCTGTGTTGAGATTTAGGAACTTGTTCGTAATTCAACTGAGGTGAACATCTCTGCTGAGATTTAGGAACTTTTCCGTAATTCAACTGAGGAAACATCTCTGTCGAGATTTAGGAACTCGTCCGTAATTCAACTGAGGAAACGTCTATGTCGAGATTTAGGAACCCGTCCGTAATTCAACAACTTTGCTGAGATTTAGGAACTTGTCCGTAATTCAACTGGGGGGAAATAACTTCGTTGAGATTTAGGAACATCATCCGTAATTCAGTTGAGGTAATATTTGTCGAGATTTAGGAACTTGTCCGTAATTCGACTGCTTTGCTGAGATTTAGGAGCTTGTCCGTAATTCAACACCTTTTCTGAGATTTAGGAGCATGTCCGTAATTCAACTGAGAAAATGACTTCGGTGAGATTTAGGAGCTCGTCCGTAATTCAACTGACTTTGTTGAGATTTAGGAGCTAGTCCGTAATTCAACTGATGAAATATTTGTCGAGATTTAGGAACTCGTCCGTAATTCGACTAAGGTGATATCTGCTGAGATTTAGGAACTTGTCTGTAATTCAACAACTTCGCTGAGATTTAGGAGCTCTTCCGTAATTCAACAACTTCGCTGAGATTTAGGAGCTCGTCCATAATTTAACTGATGTAAAAGCTTCATAGCTTGACTTTTGTGAAAATCTTTCCTGAAAGGTAAAGGTTAGCTGTATGTAATGCATGATATATATCAAGAAATGATGTTCTCAAAATAAATGAGATTGTGTTGTATGATGCGTATATGCATGTCATGATGCATGAAATGTGATGTTTTTAGCTGGGGAAAATAAATCCCAGATTTCTGTTGGAGAAAAGAAGTGAACTCTTCATTTCTGTTAGAGATAGTGGGTGAAGATGATTGTGAGAATAAACTTGCAGGGGAAGATAACTTCTCTGGGGAATAAACTGGTGAGAGAATGACTCTGTGGGGAAGAGATACTCCGCCAGAGGATTCTGTCGATAAGTTCAATTGGGGATGAATTACCGCTGCTGGTGATAATGAAATCTTGTTGGGGATTGAATTCCTGTTTGGTGAAAGGGAAGAACTCCGCTGGGGATGATTTTCCAGTAGCGACCTTACTGGGGATAGCCCTTTCAGACTTTACTGGGGATAATTCTTCCAACTCCACTAGGGATATTTTTATACTCCACTGGGGATGATAAGACTTTTTAGTGCTGACAGTAGATAAACTCTGCTTGGGGATAATAGTACCGATTCATTCGCAGTTACGAGTTTCAGCTGGGGAGAGCTAACACCATTGTCTTTTCTTTTGCTCTGCCGGGAATGAATGTACTTTCAATTGTTTCTTCCAGCTAGGTCTATCCCTATACCTGGTGGACAAAGCAATTGTACAGCTTGGAAATTTCTCGTTTTCCCTTGTCTCTGATATTACAAGTAATCGTCTTTTGTTTCGCATGTAAATTTTTATGAGCAGCAATCAATGTCAAATGGATATATCAAAAACTGAACATTGGACGTTCTTTGCAAAACAAAAAAGAAAAAGGAAAACAGTTTGATATTTCTTTGGTAAAATGACTTGTATTGATTTTGAAGTTAGCCTGTAAATAGGCGTTTTTTGTACAAGAGGATGACGTCCTAGTAAGAGAACGCCGCCGATCAATAGAGTTTATACAATTTGTGAAAAACAAAGAAAAACAGCTATGTGAATAATCCCACTCGGTTCCAACTCTGTTATTACCTTTATGTCCTCGAGCATCTCATCACTTTGCTACTTGGTTGAAGGTAGATCAAATTGATTAGTGTCGTCCGAGCTTGATAGTCGATACCGAAGTCTGGTCGCAAGGTGATCCAATGAGACATAGTGTTACGATTTAATCCCTAATTTTTGCCTGGACCTCCCTTTCAGGTTTCCAGTCCACCGGGATACCCTTTTTTGCCCAAGCCGCCTTTTCAGGTTTTCGACTTGCCGGGTGTACAGATTTTTTCATTTTTATCCCTTATTTTTTCCCGAACCCTTTTGGTTCGCCGGGAAGCCCTTATTTTTGCCTAGGCCAGTCGACCTAGCGGGTCTTTGATTATGCGTAGTATCTTTTCACTATGTCTACATTGACGGGGTAAGGAAGGTCGTCACCATCCATGGTGGTTAAAATCATAGCTCCTCCTGAGAAAATGTTCTTAACCACAAATGGCCCTTCGTAAGTAGGGGTCCATTTGCCCCTGAGATCACCTTGAGGTAATATGATGTGCTTGATAACCAGGTCTCCGACTTGATACTCTTGTCGTCTAACTTTCTTGTTAAATGCCTTGATCGTCTGTTGTTGGTACGTCTGACCATGACAAATAGCAGTAAGTCTCTTTTCGTCGATTAAGTTTAACTGATCAAGTCGGGTCTAAATCCAGTCATCTTCGCTCAAATCTGCATCCTTCATAATCTGAAGAGAGGGTATCTGAACTTCAATGGGCAAGACGGCCTCCATGCCATAGACCAAGGAATAGGGTGTTGCCCCTGTCGACGTCCGTGCTAAGGTACGGTACCCATGAAGAGAAAAAGGTAACATCTCGTGCCAATCTTTGTATGTCACCGTCATCTTCTGCACAATCTTCTTAATGTTCTTATTAGCCGCTTCTACAGCCCCATTCATCTTCGGCCGGTAAGGAGAAGAGTTGTGATGTTGTATCTTGAACTGCTTGCAGAGCTCGGTGATCATCTTGTTGTTGAGATTTGTACCATTGTCTGTAATGATCCTCTCTGGTACACCATATCGACAAATCAGATTATGCCGAATGAACCGTGCCACGACGTTCTTGGTTACAGTAGCAAAGGAAGCTGCTTCAACCCACTTCGTAAAGTAATCAATAGCTACCAGAATGAAATGATGCCCGTTGGACACAGTAGGTCTGATCTCGCCGATCATGTCGATGCCCCACATTGCAAAAGGCCAAGGTGCTGTCAAAATATTCAGAGGAACTGGAGGTATGTGCACCTTATCAGCATAGACTTCGCACTAATGACAGGTACAAGAATACTGATAACAGTTGGCTTCCATTATGGACCAATAATATCCTGCCCGTAGGATTTTCTTTGCCATGGTGTGTCCACTGGAATGAGTCCCGAAAGTACCTTCATGTAGCTCTATCATGATCCTTTCTGCTTCGTTCTTATCCACACAACATAGTAAGGTTGAATCATGGTTACGCTTATAAAGGATACCATTACTAATGAAGAACTTCGCCGCGAACCTCCTCAGAAACTTCTTATCATTAACAGATGCACCTTCGGGGTACTCCTGAGCCTCAAGATATCTCTTCACTTCATGAAACCAGGGTTTATTTGTTACCTCTTCAGTCTCAATGTCGCAGCAATTTGCAGGTTCGTCCAACCTCTCAATGGTAATCTGGGGAGCTTCATTGTCCCATCTGACCTTGAACATAGAAGACATCGTAGCTAGCGTGTCCGCCAACTGATTCTCCTCTCTAGGGAAGTGTTCAAAGGTTATCTCCTCGAAGTGTGGAAGTAACGTCAATACATACTCCTTGTAAAGAATAAGATTAGGGTGTTTCGTATCCCACTCGCCTTTGATTTGACTGATCACGAGAGCGGAATCCCCGAAAACACTTAAGAACATAATCCTTAGGTCAATTGCTGCTCGAAGACCCATAATGCATGCTTCATACTCCGCCATGTTGTTGGTGCAGTTGAAACATAGTCGGGCGGTGAATGGAGTATGAGAGCCTTCAGGAGATATGATCATGGCACCAATGCCATTACCTAAAGAGTTTGAAGCTCCATCAAAGTACATAGACCATCGGGATCCTTCCTCAGGTCCTTCATCCAGTCCAGGTGTTTCACAGTCAGTTACTAACATAATGTTCTCATCCGGAAACTCAAAGTTCATAGACTGGTAATCATCCACTGCCTGATGTGCCAGATGATCTGCCAACACACTTCCCTTAATTGCCTTTTGGGTCGTATATTGGATGTCGTACTCAGTCAAGATCATCTGCCATCTTGCTATTCTTCCGGACAAGGCAGGCTTCTCGAAGATATACTTGATTGGATCCATCTTTGATATCAATAGAGTGGTGTGAGTCAGCATATACTATCTCAGCCCGCGAGCAGCCCATGCCAAAGCGCAGCAAGTTTTCTCAAGCAATGAGTATCGGGTCTCGCAGTCGGTAAACTTTTTGCTAAGGTAATAAATAGCATGCTCTTTTCGGCCAGACTCATCATGCTGCCCCATCACACACCCTATTGAATTATCGAGTACTGTCAAGTATAGGATCATAGGTCTCCCTTCAACTGGAGGCATCAAAATAGGTGGCTCTTGGAGATACTCTCTAATCCTTTCGAAAGCGGTCTGGCATTCATCGTTCCATCTTACCACTTGATCTTTCTTCAGTAACTTGAAGATTGGCTCACAAGTAGCAGTCATGTGTGAGATGAATCGGTAAATGTAGTTCAGACATCCCAGAAAGCCTCTGACTTCTTTTTCAGTTTGGGGAGCTGGCATTTCCTGTATAGCCTTCACCTTTGTAGGATCCACTTGAATAACCTTATCACTTATGACGAAACCCAGCAGCTTACCAGACCTCACCCCGAAGGTGCACTTGTTTGGGTTTAACCTCAGCCTGTACAACTTCAACTTGTCAAACAATTTCTGAAGATGGTCAAGGTGTTCTTCCTCTGTCTGGGACCTTGCAATCATATCATCAATGTATACCTCAATCTCATGATGGATCATGTCATGGAATAGAGCGACCATGGCGCGCTGATACGTTGCCCCAGCATTCTTCAATCCGAAAGGCATGACCTTGTAGCAAAAGGTACCCCATTGAGTAACAAAGGTTGTCTTCTCCATGTCTTCAGGGGCCATTTTAATCTGATTATAACCGGAGAAACCATCCATAAAGGAGAAGACCTTGTGTTGTATGGTGTTGTCAACCAGAACATCGATATGAGGCAGAGGGAAATCATCCTTGGGGCTCGCCCTTTTCAGATCCCTATAGTCAACACACATTTGAACCTTGCCATATTTCTTCGGCACTGGAACCATATTGGCAACCCACTACGGGTAAGAAGTAACTGCTAGAAAACCGGCATCAAACTGTTTCATAACTTCAGCCTTGATTTTCTCAGACATCTCCAAGCATATTCGGCGAACTTTCTGTTTCACTGGAGGGTAGTCTTCCTTGGTAGGAAATCAGTGAACCATTATATCAGTATCCAACCCAGGCATATCTTCATAAGACCATGCAAAGATCTCAACATAGTCATGCAACATCTGAATCAACCGTTGTTTAACACTAGATTCTAGATTTGCACCGATCTTGACTTCTTTCTTGTCTTCCTCTGTACACAGGTTTACTGATTCCACTGGCTCTTCATGCGGCAGTATGGCCCTCTCTTCCTAAAGTAACAGTCTAGCAAGTTCATCGGGCACTTCGCAATCATCCTCACCTTCATCCTCGGCTTGGTTGATCGGACTTTCAAAGTCATAACCAGCAGTAACAGAGTTGTTGTCAGTGGGATCCGGAGTGGATTCAGACCTGTATATGTGAGTGTGTGTAAAATAGCTATTTTGCAAGATAAAAAATAAAAACAAGGAGCGCAAAATTTGTAATGCAAGAAAACGTCCAATGCTTTTATTAATGATATATGGAAATGACACACATAAAGCCCTCACAAACAAAGCCACGGTGTCTCGGGTAAGGCATCGAGTCGTAAAGTTTTTAAAAATTGTCTGTTACAAATTCGAAACAAAAGTCTATTACTGTGTAATGAAAGAAATTGGCACGAGGTCCTTCGCTGTCCAGTTTCTTAGTCCACCGTCGATAGTCGGGTAGATCCAGCTATCAAACTCAGACTCTTCATCATCGTCTTCAATCATATTCACTCCCGAATTGCTGATAAACAGGGGAGGTCCTCTGATCCGTGCACGTTGAACAGCCCTTTGAGCTTCTGTAGTGAAAACTAAACCAAACTTGTCAGTCTTATGTGCAAAGTTAGGGAGTTGGCCCCAATTCGCACACCCACCTTTCTCAATAACAGCCCGGGCATCCTTAAGGGAAGCCATCTTCATTGGAGGATCTTCGGTAACAGTTTCAGTTGATGCCAGCGTTTGGGGGACTTCTTCAAAATGTTGAAACGGGGTCTCAATGAACTCCTCGCCCATCTCCACATACCAGAATGAGTTGAGGTGGCTCACCATGTACTCCTCATCTCCTCGTACTGTAACAATTTTACCTTTTACTAGGTATTTTAGCATCTGGTGGAACGTCGAAGTTACTGCCATAGCTTTATGGATCCACGGGCGACCCAGCAAACAAGAATAAGATGGCCGAATGTCCATCACATAGAATGTAGATGCGAAGATCTGAGAACCAACCTTAACCGGGATATCCACCTCTCCATGTACCATCCTCTTGGACCCGTCAAAGGCCCTAACCACAATGTTGCTTGGCTTCAGCACCAAACCTTCACAGTCCAATCGGTCTAAAGCTTTCTTAGGCAAAACGTTCAACGAGAACCCAGTATCCACCAACACGTGAGCTAGAGTAGTGCCCCTGCACTCAATGGAGTCATGCAGGGCGTCATTGTGATTCTTCCCCTTAGCATTCAAGTCTGCATCGGAGAAACCCAACCCATTATCTGCTGTTAAACTAGCCACACAATCTTTGAACTGATTAGCTGACGTCTCCTGCGGCACGTGCGTAGTCTTCGGGAAAGCAATCAGAGCCTTAGCATGGGCCTCTGAACACAACAATAAGGACAACATAGAGATCTTCGACGGGGTTTGCCCCAGCTGTTCGACTACATTGTAGTCGCTTTTCTTGATGATCTTTAAGATTTCCTCTATCTCTTTCCTAGAGGCTTCAACAGTAATCTTCCTCGGTGCCTCCGTCTGGATAGGCCCACTGGTGATCCCTTTGCCCCGAGTGTCGGATGACTCGACGACAAGGGTAAGAATTGGAACATGAACAGGGACAGTAGCAGACGTACTGGCAGGTGTAATAACAACAGGCTTCTGAAAAACTGGTGGAGAGATCTCAGGGGAGAAAAGTCTTCTGCTTCGGGTGACTTTACTAGATCAAACAATATTGCTGACATCAGTATCAGCCTCTTCACCCTTCAAGTCTTGCTTCACCCCGTGATAATACACATCAGCCCCGTAGTGCCACGGGGCAGCCTTATCCGACGTATAGGGGATAGGTCCAGGAACAATAATGATCAAAGTAGCAATTCTCGGAACAAATGTAATTCTAACAGGCTTTCTCAAGGAAGCCTTGGAAGAATTGGCGAAAATGGTGATTATAGAAACTTCTTCAACAGGAACCAAAGGAACAAAAGTTTTCTCGAACAAGATTTCTTTATTATTCATCAGGCGCTGGACACCTGACTTCAAAAGATGGCAACCGGTAGGTAAGATGGAACACAGATGGTAACCTTCGCCATAACCCAAAAATAAACCGGCTAACAGAAGGTTCTTCTTCACAGTCATTAACGGAGTAGCAATGTCTTTCACAGAAGATACAAACACATCATCATCCACATCATTTACTCCATGATTCGGCATAGGAGCAGTCATAACATTGGGTTTTTCTGGCCCTTCGAACTCAATCTCCTTAGCGTCAATCAGATCTTGTACCTTATTCTTCAAGGCCCAACAATTATTGGTATCATGCCCCGGGATATCAGAGTGATAAGCACAGCGGGCGTTTGGATTGTACAGCGGTGAGGTGGTGTTAGGATTCTTCGGATCTTCCCTCAGAATCACCAAATTAGTCTTCAATAGTTGTGGCAGAATTTGAGATAAAGACATGCTGAGCCAAGTAAACTGTCTTTGAGGCCTCTCTGCCCTTGGCTGAGTGTTGCGTTGTGTGGCAACAACTGGTCTTGAAATAACTACCGCATTAACAGCTTGGTGGCGCTCGGGTCGACTTTGGTTCCTAGAGCTGTAAACTGCACTAGATTCCTTCTTGAAGGGCTTCTTCTCGGTACTCGACGAAGAACCTTTCTGTAACTTGCCGCTCTTGATACCGGCTTCAATTCTCTCCCCAGTCATAATTAACTCGGTAAAACCTGACGATGAACTTCCGATCAAATGGTTGAAAAACGGACCAGACAAGGTCCCCAGAAACATACCCACCAACTCCCTGTCAGCCAGCAGGGGTTGGACTCTACCAGCGAGATCTCTCCACTTTTGAGCGTAATCTTTAAAACCTTCGCTCGCATCCATAGACATACCTTGAAGTTGGGTACGTGCGGGAGTGAGGTCGACATTATATTGGTACTGCTTGTAAAAAGCAGCAGCAAGGTCCTCCAAATTACGGACACTAGCACCTTCTAGCTGATAGAACCACTCAAGTTGAGTCCCTAAAAGACTATCTTGAAAGAAGTGGATCCAGAGGTTCCTGTCAGAAGTATATGGCTGAATCTTTCTAACATATGAACGGAGGTGTAGCTTTGGGCAGGAGACCCCATTGTATTTATCAAAGACTGGTGCTTTGAACTTGTTGGGAATCACCACCCCAGATGCCAGACCCAAATCACCAAAGTCCAATCCAGGAATCTTCTGGATCTCCATCGCACTCAAACGATCTTAGAGCTGCTTATACATGTCCTCTGCAGAAGGATACTGGTCTTCATCAAAGTCAGTCTCATTGTCAGAAACAACAGGGCTAGGAGCACTCCTTTCTTCTTGGTTCTCTCCCCCTCCAGATGAGTGAGATAAATCAACCTCCTCCCGTAGTCTGTTTCCAAACCTATGACCCATGTTCAGGAGGACTGTCTTCTTCTTCTTCTTCTTCTTCTTATCCTTCAAGATAAGAGTCTTCAGATCTTTCTGCCCCTTGGCCAGGTTCATGAACATTTCCTGGAACTGAGCGTTTTGAGCTTGTAGAGCCTTAATAGCTTGATCAGTGGATGTTTCAGCAGACATGATGCTGAAATAAACAGCGAAGAAGATAAGAGACATGTAATGGTACCTGTTATGAGGTGCATGGGAATGGAATGCATATGATATGATTTCAAAGACATCGGGAGATTCAAATTTGTAAACCAAAAGGAAACACACTTTTATTAGATTAAAAACTTGAAACAGTGTTTGACAAATGCCTTTAAGGCATTACAAAGAGAAAAACTGTAAAGTAAATCAAAACTATAAATAGCAAAAGACATCAGCGCTCCCATGGTCGTTTTCCGTTGGTGCTGACATAGTCGTTGAGGACCTTCTCATTCTCCAGCTGCCTTGTAAGCTTTAGAATCTTCCGCTCCTGCTCATGATACTTTTCTCTGTAAGTATCCCGTTCTTCTCTCAACTACATCCAAGACCTCTTTAATTCCCCAATGTCAGTAGGCATGTATGAGTGGAGGATGGTAGGTGAAACCCCTTCTTCATCAGCACTCTCAACAATTACCGGTAAGACAACTTCGTACGACATTCCCAGCTTTTAGGCACGGATTCGAACCCATCGGAGATACGGTTCCATCGGAAGAGAGGTCTCCATCCCCAACTCATGCGGATCAGACATGTGTACCCTATTCCAAGCTCGTATGAATATGCGGCGATGCTCCTCACTATCCCCTTGAAAGTCAAAGACAATGCTCGGAATCAACAACTCATGAGGACCGTCCTTTCTAGTTCGCCCAAACTGTCGCAAGGCCAGACAAGGATTATAAGTGATTCCTCCCCTAATTCCAAGTAAAGGAACATTGGGATATTCTCCGCATCGGTTAATAACAACTACTTCTTCCATGTCTTTAGTAGTCCAAATGATGTCCGTATGAGCCAGGGACATAATTCTGTAGGCCCAACCCATACCTTCCTTGTTCTTCAAAACAGATTTGGGGAGGTGAGAAATAAACCACCTTGCCAGCAATGGTGCACAACACATAAGGGTTTCCCGTTTCTGAGCAGTACAGGCATAAAGAGCATGAAGAATGTCACCTAAGAGAGTAGGCACTGGATTACGGGACATGAAGATCTTCACTGCGTTCACGTCGACGAAAGAATCTGAGTTCGGAAACAAAACCAAGCCATATATGAGAAGTGCCAGGATATCTTCGAATGCTTGAAAATCCAAACTGTCCCAAAACTGATTAGCCTGATCAACCAAGAACTTAGCCAAGAAGCCTTTTGTCCCACTCCGAGTCTCCCAATTATACATTACGTCAGACTTTGTTAGATGTAGGGCTGTAGCAACATCCTCTGGCCTAAGAGCTTTCTCCCAACCTGTAAATGGTGTCTTCTCTAGAATAGAAATACCAAGAAAATCAGAGAACTCCTCTAAAGTAGGGACCAACTGATAGTCCGGGAAGGTGAAACAGTGGTGCAATGGGTCAAAGAAATGGCACAAGACACTCAACATCTGCTCATCCATCTTAGAAGTGGCCAAACTGAGGAGGTGACCATGTCTTCTGATAAAGGAGGAAGTATCAGGAACCTTTGCAACCAAATCTCTAAGTTGAGTAGGAATCTGTACAAAGCTGATCCGAATAGTGTTTCTACGCATAGAGGCCATGACCTACAAAACAGAACAAAGATGAATCCCCTTTGTCTTTGAAATAGGTTAGTCTGATGCAAGATGCATGCAATGTCATGATGCATGATGTTATGATAGAAACACACCACAAGTATTCACAGATAGCAAATATGGTAAGGGCAAACAAGTCATACAGTAGCCCTTAGATTTCAGGTTGGCATGAAGTTTAGGTATTACCCTCTTTCAGTTTAGTTGGTTTAAACCTGTCCTAGTAATAGTAACTGAGTTTTAGAGGATCTCAATATCACTGACCACCCTCGATCGGTCATAATTCCAGTTTGGCAACCTTTTCTTGCAGCCAGAATCATCGCGAGAGTTTGGTCTCAATGAGTGTAGCATACTGCTACTTTTCTATGGCCAAGTTGGTCAATTATTGGTTCTAAGGTCAGTTGGTGCTTAATGACCCCTTAGCTGACCCATATTCTCATTCTTCCACCACAAGGGATATCGATACAAACTAAAGTGCCACACCAACGTAGCTACCGCTTCAATCGTATCGGTCTACGTCGTACACTTCCCTCATAGTCTATTGCTACTTACCTAAAAGGTATTCCCCAGATCCGGGTTAGGATCTATAGTAACTCCGATTCAAACCCACAAAGATAAAGCATACAAATCAAGCAATTGAAAACATTATGATGAACTATTCCTAAGGTACACCCTACTTATTAAATCCCCAGCAGAGTCGCCAGTTCTGTGATACGGTGGGAAGAACTGACTGTTTTTTGGAATGCTAGTTCGTGTTTTGCGTTTTGTTTTCGCAAAATGTCGCGGTAAGCAAGAGTCGCCATCGACTTTTATTTAATCCAACAAGAAAAGGAAAAAAGCACAGAAAAATTCCTTTTTCAAGATATTTCTGAGTATGGGGGGTAGATTATAGAAAGGGAAGGTATTAGCACCCTTTCTATCCGTAGTTATCTACGGGCTCTTAGGTGCTTGCTCATCATTTTCAAAATTGTTTTCTTTGTGTTTGTGCGCTTTGAAAAGTTTTTGTTTTGACTTCGATTTAACTCTTGCTTCTGTCTTCAAGAGTGTAATGAAGTGTTTTTGAAAACTTTGTTTATAAAGGAGTGTAAGTGTGAAAAATTTGTTTGGAATGAGCAAGTACTTAAGAACTAATCTACCTACTCGAAAAAAGAATCATTCTGTATTCGTTTCCTTTAGACAACGCTATCCCACTATTAGTGAGTAGGTAGCACCGTCGTTGGAGTTTGAGGGTCAATTCGAAAGGGACGCACAGTCACTAAAGCAATATTAGGACGTCTTAGTAATAACCCTAATGTCTTAGATCATTTATTCGAGGCAATGATATCTGAGGCAACCTTTTTGATGCAACTATGATCTTTTAGACAAGAGGGCGACCTCTAAAACGACCTATACTCAATGACCGTGTACGAAGGCAACCAAGTGGGGCGTACCCTAGGAGTGCGCATGTGCGAGTGTATTGATTTTAGTTATTTTTATCTTTGCACATGTTTAGGGTGATCTAATTGATTTTAATATTAAGCATTCATTCTTGTCATGCAAACCCTATTATCAAACATCTATCAGTTGTATAATTTGTATAATTAAAATGCGGAATTTAAACTAAATTATTACAAGGCGTCGGGTATTTACATCGCCAAAAGCAACCCTTTGAAATTAAAATAAAAGCGGAAAAATAAATATCCTAATTAATTATTACAAACTGTGAGCAGATACATTAATAATTGAATAAGGAAAAATAAATCGCGCGAGTGAATTGGATCGAATGTGAAATTAGGGTTTTAACCCTTTTTTAAAAGAAAATGCTTTTTTTGTTGTTTTTATTTTTAAGAAAAGAAATTAAATCCTAAAATTAAATACTAAATTAATTATTAAATTAATTAATGAAAAACAATTAATGACATATTTTTGGAATTTTGTTAAATTTAAGAAAGAAAATAAAATAATTAAATTAGTAGTTAAAACATATTAATTCTAATTAATTTTAAATATTTACAAAATAAATGAAAGTTATCTAAAATTAATGCCCTAATTAATTAATTAATATTTATTAAATAAAAAATGAAATTCTGAAATTTAATTGGATAAAAAGTATTTTTGTGATTTTTTTTGTTAATTAAAAAAAACAAATAAAATAATTAAATGAAATAAACAAAATAAAAGAAAAGTATAGAAAGTGGGCCTGATTATTTGGAGGTGTCAAAAGCAATTTTGTTGGCCCAATGATGCTGATCCAATTGACTTTTCTGATCCAGTGTATTTCGCTGACCTGCCTATGGTGTGCCTCCAATGCTTGACCACCAGATCTGGCCATCTGGCACGCTGAAGAGTGAGAGTCCATGGTGGATGATAGGCTAGAGTATACACATGATTTCCTGTAAGAATAATGCAAAATAACAAATGCTGGAGGCAGGTATCGGACCCCTGACCTCCAGCCTCCAATACCTTAAGACCTGCGTGGCTACCACTGGAGCATTTATATTTATTTGTTTGTTAATCAAATGCTGAAAATAATATATAAAACAAAAGAATATTGAAATAAATAATAAAAAACGCGCGCGGAAATTTGAACGGGCGAATGGGGAAGCGACACGCCTTTGTCCCCTTCCTTGAACCGTTGCTAAAAACACAGAGGCTATACCTACGAACGAAGGTCCGTCGCTACAAGCCTGTCTTATTCCAAAATCTTCTATAGGCCATGGAAATGCATTCTAGTACCATGGTTGACTTCGTCTCCCTCTTCTGATCACAACCATAGCCATTTCTAAGGCTAATTTTTCCTGAAACAAAAAGCCCTAAACCAAAGCTTGAAACCCTAACTATGGTCAATCACAATATAGGTCAGATAAATGCAATTGAATAATACCAAAAGCTTGCAAATGCTCTGTAGATTAAGATTATACCATTAATTTAGATCAACCATGCTTAAATTGCAAGATGCAAATTCAAGAACAGAGCAATGTTACGAACGACTTACAGCGCGTGTGAGGGTCCGAAAATGCCTGGTTTTGCTTGCTTTTGCTTGTGGAGATTGCCCGAAAGAGATTGAGACCAACACCAAGCCTTGAAACTGCCTCTAGACTTAATTTCCATCCCACACTTTTTTGGTGTTTTTGCAAATTTTGTTCTTTCTCTCCAACTGATCTCCAACCCTTCTTTTCGTCTGCACACGACCCTTATGTATTGCACAATGTATTAGGATTGTTTTTGCTGTCCAAATCTCTCTCTTTCAATGCTTGGATATTTGATTTGATTTTCTTTTACAACCTTCCAAATTTGGCTTAATTTGAATCTTTTTGTATACAACTTACCTTGATTCGAGTTTCAATGCCTTGCTAGCTGTGATTAAAGCCTGAAACAGTCAAAAGATCCATTGTTATCAATGCTTTGGATTTTATTTGATTTTATTTGATTTAAATCAAATTAATTCAAATAAAAATCAAAATAATTAATAAAAATATGATATGGACACATGTCCAAGGCTAGAGCACGTGGGCAATAATTCCAACCCAAAACAAATGAAAAAGAATGGGCCGATTTGGCAAAATTTGAAGTTTTGGGGATAGTTGACTTTTGGAAATTTTGCAAAAAAAGTCCAACTTCAATAATGCATAACTTCTTCAATTTTGAACTTTTGGAGGTGTTCTTGGAATTTTTAGAAATCTTTAGATGTCCTCTAATAAACAATTTTGGTCTCATCTCATTTTGACATTCCATACTCATGTATGAAGCTTTGACAAAAAATGTGTTGTTGTTGACTTTTCAAAATGACCTATAATGTCCAAATTCATAACTTCTTGCGAGTGCATATTTTGATCTTGGGATATGAAGATGGATTGTAGGGAATTGCATCCTGTTAACAATGAGCTTTGGATGGGTCATTTATCGTAAAGTATGATAAAGTTATGCTTGATCAAAGTTGAGTTGACTTTTCCTACAAAACCCTAATTTAGCAACTTTTTAATCTTGATGAATTTTGAGCAATCCTTGATGAATCATGATCAACCATTGATCAAATGATGAAATATACTTCAAAATGAGGATGTTGACCAAAAAGCTTGAAGTTTGACTGTATGCGGGTCACAGTTGACTTTTGCTCTAGTAGAGTCGATTTTTGGACATTTAAGCAATTGACTGAGCAAAATTCCTCTGCAAGGCTTGAAACTTGACATGGATGATCTTGAGAATATATTAGGACATTGGTGAGCATTTGGGACCACTTGGTCTCAAGGACCTTGATGCAATGTGAAACCCTAATTTGGGGAAGACTGCCTTAGGAGAGGGCTTGTCTGACCAACTCTTGGGCTATCTTGAGCAACTTGGAGATTTTTCTTGACATATTTTGAGAAATATGGGAGGGAAAATTTTGGGGTACAACACTTTGGACATGAGACACCGTCGTACTTGGAAAAAAATGGGATCTTGAATTTGTGGGGAATGACTACCCCAGGAACCAAACCCAAGTCACCGAAGTCCAAGCCAGGCACATCTTAGATTTCTACAGCCTTCAATCTGTCTTCTAGTTACTTATACTTGTCGTCGGCCGGTGGATATTGCTCATCAAAATAATCTCCGTCTTCAGAGATTTGATTGTTTCCACCCCATAACGGGTGCTCCTAACATCTTCATCTTGATTTTCATCCTCTTAAACTTGGACTTGTCTTGCGGGCCCTTTAAACCTCTTCCCCATGTTGATTAAAGCTTTCTTCTTTATCTTCTTCTTTGTTACAAGAAAAGCCATCATTTCTTGTTGCCCCTTTGCTAAGTTGAGCAAAGTTTCTTGAAACTGAGAGTTTTGAGCCTGAAAGTCCTTGACAGTTTTCTCGAGATCCATCTTATACTGAAATAAACAGTAAAAGGATGAAGAAAGCTGTGTCAGAAAACCTGCTTATGATATGATGCATGTTATGCGAATGCAATGTTTTCAAGGATTTTAAGAAATTTAAATTTGCTAAACAACAAGAAGACAACAAACATTAATTGCATTAATAAGTTCATGAATTACAAACGCCTCTTGGGATTACAATGGAAGAAACACAAATGATACAAAAATAAACTCCTAAAACATAAAGGACTCAAGCTTCCCATGAGCATATCCTCTTCGGTGCAATGTAGGCATTCAAACTTCACTCTTCATGAAGTTTCCTTGTGAGCTCCAAAACCTTCTTCTCCCTTGAGTATAACTGTGTTTCAAAGGTATCTCGTTCCCCTTTTATTTGAATCCACGATCTTTGCAATTCCTAGAAGTCGGTAGGGATGTCGGGATGAAGAAGAGTGTAAGGAGTGTCTCCCTCAACAACGGGATCCATAATCACAAGTAGGATGGCTGGGTAAGGCATCACGATACTTTGAGCACGAGTTTGTACCCACTTGAGGTAAGGCTCAAGAGGGATGGAATTTTTATGCCCCAGGGTCTTGCTATCCACCTTGTTTACCATTCTCCAAGCTCGTATAAACCTTTGACGATAGCCTTGGATGTCGCCTTCGTATTCGAATACCAAACCTTGGATGAGCACATCATAGGGACCATCTCTTCACGCATACCCAAACTGTCATAATGCAAGAGAAGGGCTATAGGTAATACGTCCCCTAATACCCAAGAGTGGAACATTAGGGAACTCCCCACAACGGTCAAGCCTTACTCATTATTCAATGTTGATCGAGGTAGGTGCGAAATAAACCACCTAGACAGCAATGGAATGCAACACAAAAGAGTGTCCCTCTTCTTCATGGTGCGAGTGTGGAAACAATGTAGAATGTCTCCAAGCAAAGTAGGTACGGGATTACGAGAGAGAAAAAACTTGATAGCATTCACATCTATGAGTTGGTCCGGATTGGGAAATAGAACCAAACCATAGATTAGAAGGGCCAAGATATTCTCAAAAGCTTGAAAATCCATATCTTCCCAAAACAAACGAGCCTTTTCCAATAGGAACCTGGCTAAGAAACCCTTAACTCCACTCCTTGTTTCCCAATTTGCCACAATGTTGGATCTCTTCAAATACAAGGCTTTAGCAATAACCTCGGGCTTTGGAGTTTCCTCTAAACTGGTGAATGATATTTGATCAAGCACATGAACTCCTAGCAGTTTAGAGAATTCTTCTAATGTATGCACCAATTGGTAGTTGAGAAATGTGAAGCAATGATGCATAGGATCAAAGAATTGGAAGAGCACACACAACATTTCTTCTTGGAAGTTTGAGGTAGCCAAGTTGAGAAGTCGACCATATTTCTTGGTGAAGGGAGAATCTCAAGGCACCCTTGATGCTAACTCTTGAAGTTGAGGAAGCACTTTCACAAAGTTGACTCAGATGGTATTTCTACGAGTGGAAGCCATGTCCAACAAAATAGAACAAAGATAAATTCCTAAATCCTTGAAATGGTTAGTGAGAATGCTTATGATGTTATGATGTTTATGATGTCATGAGTAATTAATCACAAAAAATCACACAAAGACCTTAGGTTTAGGCTTGCATGGGTTTCATAGGTAAGTACCCTCTTGAAGTTTAGTTGGTTCAACCTGTCTTAAAAAGTAAACGGGTTATAGGGAATCTCAATATACTTGATTTTTCTTCATTGGGCATTTTTTTAGCATAATCAATCTTTTCTTGCGGCAAAAATATCCCAAAAGTCCGATCTCAATGAGTGTAGTATCAAGTATCAACCAATCTTTAGCTTTGCACCAAAGTCAGCTATCTCACTACTTCCTAATGTCCAAAGTTGTTCAACTAAAGGTTCTATGGTCAGTTAGTGCTTCATGACACCACACAGAGGCCCCGTATTCTCCTCGATTCAACACAAGGGATACCGATAACAACAAATGTGTCACACTAACTTATCCATTGTTTCAACCATATCGGTCTACGCTGTACAGTCTCCATAATGTATTGTTACTTAACTAATGGTGCTCCCAGATTTGGGTAGAGGATATATACAAAACCCAAAACCCTTTTAAGAGTAAAACAAGCAAGTCAAACAATTAAAGCATTTAAACGTGATCTAGTCTCTAAGGTAACCCCACTTTTAACAATTTCCCCAGCAGAGTCACTAGTTCTGTAATACGGTGGGAGAACTGACTTGGTGTTTTTGAGTTTTATCACAATTGTTGTGGATAGCAAGAGTAGCCACTGACTTTTCTTTTATCTAATAAAGGAAAGGGTGAAAAGAACAAGAAAGACCTTTTGAGAATTTTTCTTGAGTTCGGTGGGTAGGTTATGAAAAGGGAAGGTGTTAGCACCCTTTTCATCCGTAGTTATCTACAGGCTCTTAATTGCTTAATCACATTGAAATTCTTTGTAAAATGTGTTTGTGATTTGTTTCGAAAGTATTTTTGAAAAATGCCTTTGTTTAGGCAAACTTTGTAATGATTCTCGTCTCTATAAGAACGTATACAAAATGTTGACTTTTGAAAACATTTTATGGAGAGTGTTGGTTTGTTTGGAAAATGTTTGTTTTGAAATGTTTGTGAGAAAGCAACTATGAACGTTCTACCTACTCAAAAAGTCTTTGTTCTTTTCCTCCTCCTTTAGATAGTGTTGTCTCACCATTAGTTGGTAAGCAATCATATCATTGGATGTGAAGGGACAGACGTGGGTCATCGTACAGTCATAAAAGGCAATATTGTAGGATACCTTAGAAAATTATCATAAGGGTCTAAGATCGTTTACCAAAGGCAACATCGAAGGATCATCGATGGACTACGATCTTGTAATCGAGGATCTTTGCTAAAGTGTCCCACATTCGAGGGACATGATTGTTTTATTCTAAGGCAACAAGTGCGGGTTAACCCTAGAGGTGCAAGTGTGAAAAGTGTTTGTTTTTCATGCTTTTTTGTCTTTGAATTAGGGTTTTCTACTTATTTATTTTATGTCTTTCCATACAAACCCTAATTACTAGGAATTATATTAAAAGCGATAAATTGCGGAAATTTAAAGTTCTACGCTATTTCATCATTTAGGGGATGAGGATACAAGTCACAAATGGGGGATGAAAGCGATTAAAACCTAATTATTATTATTACAACCATATTTAATAATGAATAACAATAAAAAAAATACAAGAATATAAAGATGATATAAAAGAAAAGAAAATTGTGTTTGAGTTTTTTAATGAAAGGTTTTAACCTTAATTAAACTAATAAAGAGAAAGAAAATAAATGATTAGCCTAAGTTGATTTAATGAAACTAAACCTAAATTAGCTTAAGAAAAGAAATCAAATTAATTAAGAAAAAGAATTAGATTTGTTAAGAAAACATTTTTTAGGGTTTTTGATGAAAGAGATATTTTAGTAATTTTTAACCTAATTAGAACTAATTAATTATTTAAAAAAATATATTAACTAATTATTTAACCTAAATTCTAAGTTAATTAAAAGAAAATTAGATAAACCCAAGTCTAATATAATTCTAATTCTAAAAGAAATTAATTAGCTAAGAAAATGTTTTTATTGTTTGATTTACAAGAATAAATAAGGTTAAAATAAAATAAAATTAGAAAATTATTTAAGAAATTGTATTTTTTTATATTTTTGGTAAAAATAAAAAATAATAACATAAATAGATAGATAAAAGTAAAGAAAAATATTGGGTTGGGGGTTTAAAAAAGTGAAATGGGTGATTAATGTAGCAAAGGCCCAAAAACCAGTTTTTTTCCTGTTAAAACAGAAAAAATAAATAATACAAAATGGGCCTGCGAGTGTTGAAGTATACAGAGGGTAAGAGTGAGAAAAAATGCATGGCCCAAATGTATGAGGCCCAACGCTGCAAACAAAAATGAAACAAGGAAAAATATGGGAAAAAACCAAAAGATCTCGTTGGGGCTTGAACCCAAGACCTCCTATAATAATGCCTTACGCGCATGCTTGCTGCCACTGGGATGACTTGTACATCTGGTATAGAAACAACAACCAATAAACTTAACATAAAACAAGTTCATGAGGCCAACTTCATCTTCTTCCTCGTGCCAGCCAGAACTTCTTCAACTTATTCATTTCTCATCCATTCTCAAAAGTATGAACATCAAACTTGTTAGAAATTTCATCATGATTTCAGAAATGTAAATAACTTAAGCAATGGATCAAAGATGAGCACGGATTTTAAATAGTACCAAATTCTGACCTAATTTTTCAGGTAGTTCAAGTTTAAAATTCTCAGTTCTCAGGAAACATAAATGAATTCTAAGGAAATGGTTAGTTTCAGGGCTATAATATCTATATTTTATCTTCACAAATGGAAACCAAATGATGCCTATATGAAGAGTTCAAAAGTCAGAAAACTCACCTTGAAAATGGAATTCGTGTTTTGAGTTTGAGTAGCTTTCAAGGTGTTGTAATGATCTGGTTAGCTTCCTTGAACCTCTAGGAAGCTAATGCAATGATTAGTTCGGGTTGAGGATGGTTGAATCATGCTGGAGAAGTCAATGTGCAGCATCTTGTTTTTGGTTATGGAGGATAGTAAAGATGGAGTTATAGTTGTGTAATAGGTGTTAGGATGATTTATATTTAATGTGAGGAAGCTTTAGGATTGATTTGGAGAAGAAACACACGAGTGGTTTATGAGATGGAAGTTCTTGGGCAGAACTGTGGTAAAAATGGATTTTTTGTGCAACTTCTGGTTTGAGTGAGTTTGAGGGAGTTTCAATGCTTGTTCATTCATGTTTGTGATATGGTGGCAGAACCGACTGTTTTTACTGGTTTGCATTTTGCGTTTTGTGTTCACAAAATATCGCGGTAAGCAAGAGTCGCCACCGACTTTTATTTCATCCAATCGGAAAGGAAAAAAGTACAAAAGAAATCATTTTTCGAGATTTTGAGTACGGGGGGTAGATTATAGAAAGGGAAGGTGTTAGCACCCTTTCTATCCATGGTTTTCCATGGGCTCTTAGGTACTCGCTCATCTTTTTAAATTGTCTGTGTGCGTGCTTTGTTTTTGAAAAGGTTTTACTTCGTGATAACCCTTGTATCAGTCCTCAAAGGTGTGACGAAGTTGTTTTGGAAATTGTTTTGAAAAGTGTAAGTGTAAAAAGTTTTGATTTGAGCAAGCACCTACTAGCATCTACCTACTCGAAAAAAAGATCGTTTCTATTCTTGTTTCCTTTAGACAATGCTATCCTACTATTGAGAAATAGGTAGCACCGTCGTTGGAGTTTGTATGGGTCAATTCGAAAGGGACATACGATCACTAAAGCAATGTTAGGATACCTTAGTAATAACCCTAGAGTCTTAAGATCTTTTCGAGGCAACATTTCTGAGGCAACATTCAAATGGGACATTAGATCTTTTTAGACAGGAGGGTAACCACTAAGGCATCCTATACTTAATGATAATTTACCGAAGGCAACCAAAGTGAGAGTATACCCTAAGAGTAATATGTGCGAGTGATTTGTTTTCAGTTATTTATCTTTGCACATTGGGGTTTTCTAACCGTTTTAATCTTGTCATGCATTCTGGCCATACAATCCTATTAACATACACCTAGACAGTTGAATATTTGCAGGAATTAAAAATGCGAGAAAGTAAATCTACGCTATTACAAGGCTTCAGGGTGGGGGATTTAATTACATAGCCAAAAAACCCGAGGATTTAATAGTAAATAAAACCCTAAATTAACTACTACAAACCAGTGAACAGTTACAAAATAATGGTGAAATAATAAACAAGCGCGCGACGAATTAAATGCGAGATGATTAGGGTTTTGACCCTTTGACTAATCCTACTCGCGATTAAAAAAAACTGATGTTTTTGCCATGTTTTTGTTATTTGAGAAAATAGTGAATAATTGAATCAAAAAAAGAAAATCCTAAGTTCTAATTAATTTTAAATTAAGACAAATAAATTTATTCATTCTAAAAACCTATTTTTGTGTTTTGGTTTATTTGAGAAAAATAAAAAGAATTGAATCAAGAACTTAACCTAATTTCTATTTGATTTTATTTGTGAAAATAAATTACAATTTCCCTAAGTTAAACTAAATTAAATTAATTTTGATAAAAAAAAAACTAATTCTAATTTTTTATGAAATCTTGATTTTATGATTTTTATAAAAAAAAGATTAATTTTATGAATTAAAATAATTAAAAGAAATATTAAGAGAATTAAATAAAATAAGAAGAAATAAGAAAAGAGTAAATGGGCCTAGTTGTTAGCAATTATGGGGGGTGCAGATCTGATTTTCTGGGCCCAACAAGGCTAAAGCCTGTTTGACTATGCTTGATCTGGTGCGTGTGTTGACTTGAGGTACATGGTGATCCTTCAATAATGGCACGTTGGATCTTGGCTGGAGATGCATTTGATGGTTGGATTTTGATGGCACATGGTGGACGTCATGCTAAGCAACGCGCCTGATCACCTGATGAAAATTAACATGAAATAAATGTTGGGATCTGGGGATCGAACCCAGGTCCTTCCACTCAACACCAACACGCCTTACCATCTGTGCCACCTGCTTCATTTGTTAATATAACAAGAATAATATATAATATATAAAACATGGTGGTTAACAGAAAAAACGCGCAGAATTCAAACCAACCAACCAACGATTGCCACGCCTCATCTTCTTCCCCAGACTGTCGTTTTAGACCATGGCACTTTTACCTAAGGACATCTTGCTGTAACTACAGAACTGTGACATTCAAAAATCCTATACAAGAAATATAAATGAAAGGTAAAGGTAACAATCAACTCGTCCCATCCTCACGAGTATCATTGTACCAGAATTCAGGCCTAATTTTGCTTATACTGCAAACCCCTAAAACGAGCCAAGGAACCCTAACAATGACATATCGTGATTCCTACACTGTAAATACAATTAAGTGGTACCAATAACTTGCAAACTCAATGATGAACAAGAATATATAATTAAAACATGCTTATGATGAGTAAATCAATGAAATCGAAATCAAGTTTTAAGGTAAACTGTGACATCTATAACTTACGATTCCAGATGTGAAAATGCTTGCAATTGATTGAGATCCCTTCTGGAGATGTCCAGGAGTCTATTGGGAGCCTTAGAATGGCTTGGATCACTCTCTAAGTCCAAGAACGATCACCCACTTTCTTTTCAAATTTTTGAGTTTTCTTTTTGTGTTTTCACGACTGCTAACCCTCTTTTCTTGCCTTGGTTGCATTCTCTATATGCACTAGAGTGAATTAGGGTTGTAAAAACCACTAGTATCTTTACAAATTTTGAAGATTTGATTTGGTTATCATGGTGTATGATCTCCTTCCAAATTTGGCCTAATCATACTCTTTTTGTACAAGTTGCCATTGATTCGAATTGATCTTGCAAGCTCAGCATATCTTGGTTGCTAACCTGTCAAAAAACCAATCAAATCATATCTTTGATATTTTTCATCATTTATTTGATTTAATTCACTTTTTAATTAATGAAAAATCAAAATAAATTGAAAAATGAAGAAAATAATTTGTGGATAAGTATTTGAGTCGTGGACCACATTATAATTGAGGTGCAAGCATAAAAAGTTGGGCCCATTTAGTAAAAAATGCAAATTTGAGCACATTTGACTTTTGGCAATTTTGCAAAAATGGCCAACTTGGCCAATGCATAACTCCCTCAATTTTGACCCTATAGAGGTTTTCTTGGACTTTTTAGAAATATTAGGATGTCCTCTAAGCAACCTTTTTTGTATCATCTCAATTGAGTCTTCCATGTTCATGTATGAAGCTTTGACCCAAAAGGTGTTTTTGTTGACTTTTCAAAATGACCTATAATGTCAAAATTCATATCTTTTTGTGAGTGCATATTCTGAGTTTGGGAGCTGAAGATGAATTATAGGTAATTGCATCCTCTTCAAAATTAGATTTGGATGGGTCATTTCTGATAAAGTATGAGAAAGTTATGCTTGGTCAAATTTGAGTTGACTTTTCTTGTAAAACCCTAATTTAGCAACTTTTGGGTTTTGATGAATTGTGAACAATTCTTGAGGAATATGATCAACCCTTGATCAAATTATGAATAATACTTCAAAATGAGGATGTTAACCAAAAATATTGAAGTTTGACTGTATGTGGGCCACAATTGACTTTTGACCTAATACAGTTGATTTTCAGGCATTTGAGCAATTGACTGAGCAAACTTCTTCTACAAGGCTTGAAACTTGACTTGGATGATCTTGAGAACATATTAGGGAAATGGTGAGAATTTGTGTCCTTTGTGGTTCATACATCTTGATGAGAATGGAAACCCTAATTTGAGATAGACTGCCTTAAGAGAGAGTTTGTCTGGTCAACTCTTGAAATTTCTTGAGCAATTTGAGGACCTCACTTGCCATGTGTTGAGAAATATGGGAGGGAAAATATTGGGGTACAATAGCTGCCCATGTTCAATCTTCTTAAACTTGAAGATGTAGATTGGCTTGTCTGCCTTTCGTGATCTGAAGGTGGAAGATGATTGAACACTAGAGTGCCTAGAAATTTGCACTCGCATGAAGTGATACTTGACTTGTGATATCGGGAATGGGCTTATAGATGCCACTTGGTAGTTTATAGAGAATTGTCGGAGATGGGCTTAAAGATGCCATCCGAAGGGGTGTCGATTGCATAAGAGATTCCTTTGCGAGACCCGTATACCTGTTGTTGAGGAGGACTTCGTTGGGGAATGCTGGTCTCTGTCTTGGGAGAAATGGAGTTTTAGGAGCTTCAATTGTCCATTACTCTACTGGGGAAGAGGAAGTGAACTGCGTATCCAGTCGGGGTATATGCTGCACCGCGACTTTCTCGGGAAATGTGAAATCAATTGTGTTTGATCGGGTCCCGGCCTTACAATGTTGTGGATTGTTGTCTGGAGATAAGGGAAAATAAACCAGGATGGTAAGGTTATGAGAAGGAACTTGGATAGTAGGGTTACTTCGATATGAATGCCTGGATAGTTGGGCTGTGAGAAGGAACCTGGATAGTAGGGTTACTTCGATCTGAAAGCCTGGATAGTAGGGCTGTGAGAAGGAACCTGGATAGTAGGGTTACTTAGATCTGAAAGCCTGGATAGTAGGGTTGTGAGAAGGAACCTGGATAGTAGGGTTACTTCGATCCAAAAGCCTGGATAGTAGGGTTGTGAGAAGGAACCTAGATAGTAGGGTTACTTCGATCTGAAAGCCTGGATAGTAGGGTTGTGAGAAGGAACCTGGATAGTAGGGTTACTTCGATCTGAAAGCCTGGATAGGGCTGTGAGAAAGAACCTGGATAGTAGGGTTACTTCGATCTGAAAGCCTGGATAGTAGGGTTGTGAGAAGGAACCTGGATAGTAGGGTTACTTCGGGATGAAAGCCTGGATAATAGGGCTGTGAGAAGGAACCTGGATAGTAGGTTTGCTTCGATATGAGTTTGGGTAAAATTATAGAGGGAACCTGGGTAAGGTTGCTTTTGTCGCATCGATGATTACTCCGTCTAGCTTCAAGTGTTGATCATGGACCTGCTGGAAATTGTTGATAATAACTGTCTTTCCTGATAGAAATACAGGGTTAGTTATGTGTGATGCATTATGATGAGGTTCTAAAAATAATTGAGATTATGTCATATGTAATGTATGCACATGTCATGATGTATGAATATGAACAACTGACGTGATAATCTGAGTCTGGGAAAATAGATCCCTGACTGCTATAAAAACCCATAGTTCCTCTACTTCTGTTGGGGATGGTGAACAAAGATGACTATGCGGGGGATTGGCCCTTTGTTTATGGATATTCTGCCGAAGAGAGACTCTACTTGAGAACAACTCCGTGGGAGAATAACTCTGTTGGAGAGGAGATTCTCTGTTGATAGATCCGCTGACCTGGAGAAATAAACTCAGCTGGGGATGAACTTCCGTTGCTGGTGATAATGAATTCTGTTGGAGGTTGAATTTCTGCTGGTGAGAGAAATAAACTCTGTTTGAAAAAAAAAACAAAATTTACTGACTCACTCGCGATTGTGAACCTCAGCTGGGGAGAGTTATGTCTTGTTTGGGAAAGCTAACATCACTGTCTTTGGATACTTTTTACTCTGTGGGGAGTGTATGTACCGCTACTCATGTTTCAAGCTGGCTCTATCCCGGTACCTGATGGGCAGAGTAAATGTAAGGTTTGGGCACTTCTTGTTTTTCATGTTCCTGGAATTACGAGTAATTGTCTTTTGTTTTTCATGTAAATATTTATGAGCAGCAATTATTTTCAAATGCATATATCAAAAATTAATCATTGGACGTTCTTGCAAAACAAAACAGAAAAAGAAAAATTGAAATTTCTTGTGAAAATGAATTGTATTGATTTTTTCAAGTTGGCCCGTAATAGGCGTTTTATACAAAGAGGATGACGTCCTAGTAAGAGAACGTCACTGAAAGATTACAATTTGTGTAAAAGAAATAAAAAATAGTTATGCGAAACAATCCCATCAGGTTCCAACTCTTCTATTGCCTTTATATCTTCAAGTGTATCATCACTTTGCTTCTTGGCCGAAGGTTGATCAGATTGGTTGGCGCCGTCTGAGCTTGATATTCGATACCAAAGTCTGGTTGCGAGATGATCCAATGAGACATAGTGTTACACTTCGATCCCTAATTTTTGTCTGGATCGCCCTTTTGGGTTTTCAGTCCACCGGGATACCCTTTTTTGCCCAAGTCGCCTTTTCAGGTTTTCGACTTATCGGGTGTACAGTTTTTTTCATTTTCATCCTTACTTTTGCCCGAACCCTTTTGGTTCGCCGGGAAGCCCTTATTTTTTCCTAGGTCAGTCAACCTAGCGGGTCTTTGATTATGCGTAGTATCTTTTCACTATGTCTGCATTGACGGGGTGAGGAAGGTCGTCACCATCCATGGTGGTTAGAATCATAGCTCCTCCCGAGAAAATGTTCTTAACCATAAATGGCCCTTCGTATGTGGGGGTCCATTTTCCCCTGGGATCACCTTGTAGGAGTATGATGCGCTTGATCACTAGATCCTCGACTTGATATTCTTGACGTCTGACTTTCTTGTTAAAAGCTTTGATCATTCGTTTTTGATACGTCTAACCATGACAGATAGCAGTAAGTCTCTTTTCATCGATTAAATTCAGTTGATCAAGTCGGGTTTGGATCCAGTCGTCTTCGTTCAAACCCGTATCCTTTATAATCCTGAGAGAGGGTATCTGGACTTTGATGGGTAGGACTGCCTCCATGCCATATACCAAAGAGTAGGGTGTTTCCCCTGTTAACGTCCGTGCTGAGGTACGGTACCCATGAAGAACGAACGGTAACATCTCGTGCCAGTCTTTGCATGTCACTGTCATCTTCTGCACAATATTCTTGATGTTCTTGTTAGCCTCTTTGACAGCTCCATTCATCTTCAACCGGTAGGGAGAAGAGTTATGGTGTTGTATCTTGAACTGTTTGCAGAGCTCGGTGATCATTGTGTTATTGATATTTGTACCATTGTTCGTAATAATCCTCTCTGGTACACCATATCGACAGATCAAATTGTGTCAGATAAACTGCGCCACGACGTTCTTGGTTACTATAGCAAAGGAAGCTGCCTCAACCCATTTTCTAAAGTAATCAATGGCTACCAGAATGAAGTGATGCCCGTTAGACACAGTAGGTCTGATCTCGCCGATCATGTCGATGCCCCACATTGCAAAGGGCCAAGGAGCTGTCAAAACATTCCGGGGAACCGGAGGTACATGCACCTTATCAGCATAAACTTGGCACTTATGACAGGTTCGAGAGTGCTGATAACAATCGGCTTCCATAGTAGACCAGTAATATCCTGCCCGTAGGATTTTCTTCTCCATGGTGTGTCCACTGGAATAAGTTCCGAAGGTACCTTCATGTAACTCTGTCATGATCCTTTCTGCCTCGCTCTTGTCTACACACCACAGTAAGGTTGAATCATGGTTACGCTTATAGAGGATTCCATTACTGATGAAGAACTTCACAGCGAACCTTCTCAGAAACTTCTTATCATTAACAGATGCCCCCTCGGGGTATTTTTGAGCCTCAAGATACCTCTTTACCTCATGAAACCATGGTTTATCTGCTACCTCTTCAGTCTCAATGTCACAGCAATGTGCGGGTTCGTCCAACCTCTCGATGGCGATCTGGGGAGCTTCATTGTCCCACCTGACTTTGAACATAGAAGACATGGTAGCTAGCGCGTCCGCCAACTGGTTCTCTTCTCGTGGGAAATGTTCAAAGGTTATCTCCTCAACGTGTGGGAGCAATGTCAGTACATACTCTTTGTAAGGAATAAGATTCGGGTGCTTCGTATCCCACTCGCCTTTGATCTGACTTATCACCAGAGCGGAATCTCCGAATACACTCAAGAACTTAATCCTCAGGTCAATAGCAGCTCGAAGACCCATGATACATGCTTCATACTCCGCCATATTGTTGGTGCAGTTAAAACATAATCGGGCGGTGAACGGAGTATGACAACCCTCAGGAGATATAATTACAGTTCCAATGTCGCTACCCAATGCGTTTGAGGCTCCGTAAAAATACATAAACCATCGGGATCCTTCCTCAGGTTCTTCATTCGGTCCAGGTTCTTCGCAGTCGGTTACCAACATGATATTCTCATCCGGGAACTTGAAATTCATGGACTGGTAGTCATCCACGGCTTGATGCGCCAAATGATCTGCCAATACACTCCCCTTGATTGCTTTTTGGGTTGTATATTAGATGTCGTACTTGTTTAAGATCATCTGCCATCTTGCTATCCTTCCGGAGAGAGCGGGCTTCTCGAAAATATACTTGATTGGATCCATCTTTGATATCAATAAGGTAGTGTGAGTCAGCATATACTGTCTCAGTCAGCGAGCAGCCCATGCCAAAGCACAACAAGTTTTCTCGAGCAATGAGTATCGGGTCTCACAGTCGATAAACTTTTTGCTAAGGTAATAAATGGCGTGCTCTTTTCGTCCAGACTCGTCATGCTTCCCCAGCACACACCCCATTGTGTTGTCTAGCACTGTCAAGTATAACATCAAAGGTCTTCCTTCAACTGGAGGCATCAAAATTGGTGGTTATTGAAGGTATTCCTTGATTCTTTCAAAAGCAGTCTGACATTCATCATTCCACTTTACCACTTGATCTTTCTTTAACAACTTGAAGATTGGCTCACAAGTAGAAGTCAGATGTGAAATGAACCTAGCGATGTAATTCAGACGTCCCAAGAAACCTCTAACTTCCTTCTCTATACGGGGAGCCGACATCTCTCGTATGGCCTTTACCTTTGCAGGGTCTACCTGAATAGCTTTGTCACTGATAACAAAACCCAGAAGCTTACCAGACCTTACCCCGAAGGTACACTTGTTCGGATTCAACCTCAGCTTGTACGTCTTCAACCTGTCAAATAGTTTTTGGAGATGATCAAGGTGCTCTTCCTCAGTCTGGGACCTGGCTATCATGTTATCAACATAAACCTCGATCTCGTGGTGAATCATATCGTGGAACAAAGAGACCATGGCGCGCTGGTAAGTTTCCCCAATATTCTTTAGCCCAAAAGGCATTACCTTGTAACAGAAGGTGCCCCACTGCGTAACGAAGGTTGTCTTCTCCATGTCCTCAGGAGCCATCTTGATCTGGTTGTAGCCAGAAAAACCATCCATGAAGGAGAAAATCTTGTATTGCGCGGTGTTGTCGACTAGATTATCAATGTGAGGAAGTGGGAAGTCATCCTTGGGGCTTGCTCTGTTTAGATCTCTGTAGTCCACACACATTCGTACCTTACCTTCCTTCTTAGGTACCGGAACGACATTGGCAACCCACTGCGGATAAGAAGTGACAGCTAAGAATCCTGCGTTAAACTATTTCATGACCTCTGCTTTGATTTTCTCTGACATTTTAGGGTGCATACGGAGGACCTTCTGCTTCACCGGAGGGCAGTCTTCTTTGGTTGGCAGGCGATGTACAACAATATCAGTGTCCAAACCAGGCATGTCTTCATAGGACCAGGCGAAGATCTCAACATAGTCGTGTAGCATCTGTATTAACCGTTGTTTGACACTAGGCTCCAGATTCTCCCCTATTTTAACCTCTTTCATGTCTTCCTCTGTACCCAAATTCATGGATTCAACTGGCTCTTCATGAGGCTGTATGGCCCTCTCTTCCTATTGCAATAGTCTAGCAAGTTCTCCAGGCACCTTACAATCATCCTCACCTTCTTCCTTGGCTTGGTTGATCGGATTTTTGAAGTCATAACTGGCAGTAGCAGAGCTGTTATCAATGGGATCCAAAGTGGATATGGATCTACAGTATGATACGTGAGTGTGTGTAAGAGCATAGCTGTTTTGATAAAGTGAGAGACAGAAAAAAAAAACAAGGATCGCAAAATTTTTAATGCAAGAAACGTCCAATGCTTTATTAATGATATATAAAATGAAAAATAACGAGCCCTCACAAGCAAAGCCAAGGTACCTCGGGCAAGGCATCGGGCCGTAAAGTTTCAAACTGTTTATTACAAATCTTAAAACAAAAGTCAATTACCGCGGAATAAAAGAAACAGGTATGAAGTCCCTAGCCGTCTAGTTATTCAATCCACTGTTGGTTGTTGGGTAGATCTAGTTGTCGATGTCTGAATCTTCTTCACTATCCTCAATTGCATTAACTCCTCGATTGTTGATGTGTAGAAGAGGTCTTCCAATCCGTGCGTGCCTAACAGCCCTTTGAGCCCATGTAGTAAAGCCCAAACTAAAATTTCCAGTTTTGTGAGTGAAATCAGGGAGCCGACCCCAATTGGTACACCCACCTTCTTCAACTATAGCCCTGGCGTCCTTGAGAGAAGCCATCTTCAGCGGAGGTTTGTTGGTAGTCACTTCAGTTGATGCCAAAGTCTGAGGGACCTCTTCGAAGTTCTGACAAGGAGTTTCTATGAACTCCCCGTCCATCTCTACATAGCGGAAGGAATTGAGATGACTCACCACATACTCTTCTTCACCTCGCACTGTGACAATGTTCCCCTTCACTGGATACTTCAGCATTTGGTGGAGTGTGGAAGTAACCGCCCCGACCCTATGGATCCAAGGACGACCCAACAAGCAAGAATACGATGGCCTGATATCCATTACGTAGAAGGTGGACCCAAAGGTCTGAGAACCCACTTTGACAGGGATGTCCACCTCCCCGTGCACCATTCTCTTTGACCCATCAAAAGCCCTTACCACAATTTTACTAGGCTTTAGAGTCAAACCCTCACAATCCAAACGGTCTAACGCTTTCTTCGGCAGAACATTCAGCCAAGACCCGATATCTACCAACATGTGAGCCATAGTGGTGCCCCTACACTCAATCGAGACATGCAGAGCATCATTATGATTCCTCCCCTTAGGGGTCAGATCCGCATCTGAAAAACCTAGCCCTTTGTCAGCAGTCAGGCTAGCCACACAATCTTTGAACTGATCTGCTGAAGTTTCCTACGACATGTGCGCAGTCTTGAGGAATGAAATCAAAGCCTTCACATGGGCTTCAGAACACAACAACAGAGACAACATGGAGATCTTTGACAGGGTCTGCCCCAGTTGTTCGACCACATTGTAGTCGCTTTTCTTGATAATTTTTAGTATTTCCTCTATTTCTTGTTTAGAGGCTTCCACAACAATTTTTCTAGGCGCCTCCGTCCGAGCAGGCTCACCTATAATTTCTTTGCCCCGAGTCCTAGATGGCTCGACGACAGGGGTGATAACTAGAGTAAGAATTGGAACAATAGTTGATGTACTAACGGGAACAGCAGATGGAATGACAATAGGTTTGTTGACAGTCAGGGGGGAAATCTCGGGAGAGAAGATCCTTCTGCTTCTGGTAACTTTACTAGTCCCGACAATATTACTGACATCAGTATCATCTTCTTCATTCTTCAGATCTTGCTTAATGCCATGATAATACACATCAGCACCATAATGCCATGGGATAGCCTTGTCTGAGGTGTACGGGATGGGACCAGGAACAGTGATTATCAGCGGAGCAATTCTTTGAATATGTGTAATCCTAACAGGTCTTCTCGAGGAAACCTTGGAAGGATTGGCGGAAATGGTTATAATGGCAACGTCTCCATTTGGAACAACAGGAATCATATTCTTCTCAAACAAAATCTCTTTATTATCCATCAGGCGCTGAATACCTGACTTCAACAAGCGGCAACCAGAAGGTAGAATCGAGCATATGTGGCAACCTTCACCATAACTCGAAAATAAACTGGCCAACGGCAAATTCCTCTTAACAGCCATAAGAGGAGTAGAAATTTCTTCAACAGAGGTCACAAACAAATCAGTGTCAACAACATTGACTCCACGACCATGTTTGGGCATGGGAGCGGTTATAACATTCGGCTTTTCTGGAGCATCAAACTCTATCTCCTTGGCTTCAAGCAAGTCTTATACTTTGTTTCTCAGAGCCCAGCAATCGTTTGTATCGTTGCCAGGACTCTCAGAATGGTAGGCGCACCACGCATTGGGATTGTATCTGGGAGAGGTAGTATTTGGATTGTTGGGGGCCTCTCTCAAGGTCGCCAAGTTGGATCTTAGCAGGTGAGGTAGCGCTTTAGCCAATGTTATGCTAATGCGGGTAAACTGCCGCTGTGGTCTTTCCACCCTTTGTTGATTGTTGCATTGTGGAGCAACTGCAGGTCTTGGTATCACTACAACATTTACCGTTGGGCGATGTTCAAATCTGTTTTGGCCCCTCGGGCTATAAATTGCACTGGCTTCCTTCTTACCAATAAAAGGTTTCTTTACGGAACTCGAAGAGGCATCCTTCTGTATTTTGCCACTTCGAATTCCAGTTTCTACTCTTTCTCCAGTTAAAATCAACTTGGTGAAACCAGATGATGAGCTGTCGATTAAGTGATTCAAAAATGGACCAGCTAGCGTCCCTAGAAACATATCAACCAACTCCCTATCAGACAAAGGGGGTTGAACTATGCCATCCAAATCTCTTCGTTTTTTAGCGTAATCTTTGAAACCTTCACCTACACCCATGGACATACTCTGGAGTTGAGTACGAGTGGGAGCATGGTCGGTATTGTACTGATACTTCTTGTAGAAAGCATCAACAAGATCCTCCCAGTTTCGGACACTGTCTCCCTCTAACTGGTAGAACCATTCAAGCTGAGTCCCTTACAGACTATCTTGAAAGAAGTGCACCCACAAATTTCTATCAGCGGTGTGGGGTTGAATCTTCTTGACATAAGAGTGGAGATGGAGTTTTGGGTAGGACACTCCATCATACTTAGCAAAAACTGGATCCTTGAACTTCTGAGGGATGACCACTCCCGATACCAGTCCCAATTCTCCAAAATCCAAACCAGGTATCTTCTGAACTTCCATAGCACTCAGACGGTCTTCTAACTTCTTATATTTATCCTCAGCAGGAGGATATTGCTCATCATCAAAATCAATATCATTTTCGGAGACTGCAGGACTAGGGTCCTTTTCCCCTTCTTGGTTCTCCCCGTCTTTGGATGAAGAGGTCAGATCAGTTAGATGCTTCAACCTTTCTCTAAACCTGCTATCCATATTCAGAATACCGACCTTCTTCTTTTTCTTCTTCTCTTTCAGAATGAGGGCTTTCAGATCCTCTTGCCCCTTTGCCAGACTGATGAACATCTGTTGGAACTGGGCGTTCTATGCCTGAAGATCTTTGGTGACTTGACCGGAAGACATTTCTGCTGAAATAAATAGCAAAGAAGATGAGAAACCTATACTAGTACTTGTAATGATGTGTATGATAATGGGATGCGCATGTAATGATTTCAAAGACTTTGGGAGATTTAAATTTGCAAACCAAAATAAACAAAACTTTATTAGCTCAAATTTGAAAGGTTCAACATGCCTTTAAGGTGTTACAAATAATTAAATAAAACAAATCCAAACTAGAAAAGAAAAATCAAAAGTCCCATGGACGCTTTCTCTTTGTGCTGATATAGTCATTGAGCACTCTTTCCTCCTCGATCTGCCTGGTGAGCTTTAAAACCTTCCTCTCCTGCTCATGGAACTGCTCCCTGTAAGTATACCGCTCATTCCTCAGCTGAATCCAAGACCTCTGTAACTCCCCAAGATCAGTGGGCATGTAAGGATAGAGAACCGTGTAAGGAATACCGTATTCAGTAGTGGGTTCCACAATCACTAGTAATACTGCTGCATAAGGCATCATAAGCTTCTGGGCACTAGCTCGTACCCATTGGAGGTAAGGCTGCATAGGAAGGGAAGTCTTCGGTCCCAACTCTTTGGAGTCAGATCTGTTTACCATGCCACAAACTCGTATGAACCTCTTGTGATGCTCCTTAACATCATTCTCATAGTCGAATACAATGTCCTCGAGAAGTAGTTCATGGGGACCATCCCTTCGAGCACTTCCAAATTGTCGCAAGGCTAGACAAGGACTGTAAGTTATACCCCTGTGATACCAAGTAATGGGACATTAGGATACCCCCCACCACGGTCAATAACAGCAACGTCTTCCATAGCTCAGGAACACCAAAGAATATCCATATGAGCGAGTGACATTATTCTGTGCGACCAACCCAAACCTTATTCGTTCTTCAGTACAGACCTAGGGAGGTGAGAAATAAACCACCTCGACAATAACGGCACGCAGCACATAAGAGTCCCTCTTCTCCTCGTGGTACGAGTATAGAGAGTGTGTAAGATATCTCTAAGCAAGGTAGGTACAGGGTTACGAGAAAGAAAAATCTTGATAGCATTCACATCTACGAAAGAGTCCGGATTAGGGAAGAGAACTAGACCATAGATAAGAAGAGCCAAGACATCCTCAAAAGCCTGAAACTCCATATCATCCCAAAATAGTTGAGCCTGGTCTATCAGAAATTTGGCTAGAAAACCTTCGACTCCTCTTCGAGTTTCCCAATTAGATACCACATCGGCCCGTTTCAAGTGCAAAGCTGAGGCAATGACTTCTGGCTTAGGAACTTCTTTTATACCTGTGAAGGGTACCTGTTCAAGAATGGATATGCCCAATAGATGAGAGAATTCTTCCAAGGTGGGTACCAACTGATAATATGGAAAGGTGAGGTAGTGATGCTTGGGATCGAAGAACTGAAAAAGTATGCTCATCATCTGTTCATCAGGGTTTGAAGTAACCAGGCTAAGAAGTTGACCATGTCTCTTAATGAACATAAAAGTTTCAGAAATTCTTGATACTAGCTCTTTGAGTTGGGAAGGTATCTCCACAAAGTTGATTCGGATAGTATTCCTACGGATGGAAGCCATGATCTGCAAAACAGAACAAAGATAAATTCTCTTGGTCTTTGAAATGGTTAGTGTAATGAAGCATGAATGCCATGTTATTATGCATGATGTCATGATAAAACACAGGTATAGCAAACAACAGGTATTGCAAACACAGTCAAATCACACAAATCCCTTAGGTTTAAGGCTAGCATGAGGTCAAAGGTAATACCCTCTTGAAGTTAAGTTGGTTTCAACCTGTCCTAGAAAAGTAACCGGGTTCTAGAGGATCTCAATATCATTGACCATCCTCCATCGGTCATGGTTTCATCTCACGCAATCTTTTCTTGCGACCGAAATTATTCCGAGAGTATGGTCTCAATGAGTGTAGCATCGAGTATCAACCAGTTCTCAACTCTACTGAGGCCAGCTATCTCACTACTTTCTAATGGCCAAGTTGGGCGATTAAAGGTTCTAAGGTCAGTTGATGCTTAACGACACCACGTGGCGGCCCCGTATTCTCCTCGTTTCTCACAAGGGATACCGGTACCAACCAAAGTGCCACACCAACATAGCTACTACTTCAACCGTATCGTTTTATGATGTACAGTTCCCTCACAGTCTATTGCTACTTACCTAAAAGGTATTTCCTAGATTTGAGTGTAGGATCTATAGTAACCCCAAACAAAACCCTTAAAAGTAAAGCAAACAAAGCAATCAAGAGAAGCAATTATGATGACCTAGATCCTAAGGTATACCCCACTTATAAGTCCCCAGCAGGGTCTCCAGTTCTGTGATACAGTGGTAGCACCGACTGTTTTTACTGGTTTGCATTTTGCGTTTTGTGTTCGCAAAATGTCATGGTAAGAAAGAGTCGCCACCGACTTTTATTTCATCCAATCGGAAAGGAAAAAAGTACATAAAAAATCCTTTTTCGAGATTTTGAGTACGGGGGGTAGATTATAGAAAGGGAAGGTGTTAGCACCCTTTCTATCCTTGGTTTTCCATAGGCTCTTAGGTACTTTCTCATCTTTTTAAATTACTTGTGTGTGTGTGTGCTTTGTTTTTGAAAAGGTTTTACTTCGTGATAACCCTTGTATCAGTCCTCAAAGGTGTGACCAAGTTATTTTGGAAATTGTTTTGAAAAGTGTAAGTGTGAAAATTTTTGATTTGAGCAAGTACCTACTAGCAAGTACCTACTCGAAAAAATATCGTTTCTATTCTTGTTTCCTTTAGACAACGCTATCCTACTATTGAGAAATAGGTAGCACCGTCGTTGGAGTTTGTACGGGTCAATTCGAAAGGGACGTACGATCACTAAAGCAATGTTAGGATACCTTAGTAATAACCCTAGAGTCTTAAGATCTTTTCGAGGCAACATTTCTGAGGTAACATTCGAATGGGACATTAGATCTTTTTAGACAGGAGGGTAACCACTAAGGCATCCTATACTTAATGATAGTTTACCGAAGGCAACCGAAGTGAGAGTATACCCTAAGAGTGATATGTGAGAGTGATTTTTTTCCATTTATTTATCTTTGCACATTAGGGTTTTCTAACCGTTTTAATCTTGTCATGCATTCTGGCCATACAATTCTATTAACATACATCTAGAAAGTTGAATATTTGCAGGAATTAAAAATGCGAGAAAGTAAATCTACGCTATTACAAGGCTTCAGGGCGGGGGATTTAATTACATAGCCAAAAAACCTGGGGATTTAACAGTAAATAAAACCCTAAATTAACTATTACAAACCAGTGAACAGTTACAAAATAATGGTGAAATAATAAACAAGCGCACGACGAATTAAATGCGAGACGATTTGGGTTTTGACCCTTTGACTAATCCTACTCGCGATTAAAAAAAACTAATATTTTTTCCATGTTTTTGTTATTTGAAAAAATAGTGAATCATTGAATCAAAAAAAGAAAATCCCAAGTTCTAATTAATTTTAAATTAAGACAAATAAATTAATTCATTCTAAAAACCTATTTTTGTGTTTTGGTTTATTTGAGAAAAATAAAAGAATTGAATCAAGAACTTAACCTAATTTCTATTTGATTTTATTTGTGAAAATAAATTACAATTTCCCTTAGTTAAACTAAATTAAATTAATTTTGATAATAAAAAAAACTAATTCAATTTTTTTTATGAATTCTTGATTTTATGATTTTTATAAAAAAAATGATTAATTTTATGAATTAAAATAATTAAAAGAAATATTAAGAGAGTTAAATAAAATAAGAAGAAATAAGAAAAGAGTAAATGGGCCTGGTTGTTAGCAATTATGGGGGGTGCAGATCTGATTTTCTGGGCCCAACAAGGCTAAAGCCTGTTTGACTACGCCTGATCTGGTGCGTGTGTTGACTTGAGGTACATGGTGATCCTTCAATGATGGCACGTTGGGTCTTGGCTGGAGATGCGTTTGATGGTTAGATTTTGATGGCACATGTTGGACATCATTCTAAGCAACGCGCCTGATCACCTGATGAAAAATAACATGAAATAAATGTTGGGACCTGGGGATCGAACCCAGGTCCTCCCACTCAACACCAACACGCCTTACCATCTGTGCCACCTGCTTCATTTGTTAATATAACAAGAATAATATATAATATATAAAACATGGTGGTTAACTGAAAAAACACGCAGAATTCAAACCAACCAACCAACGATTGCCACGCCTCATCTTCTTCCCCAAACTGTCGTTTTAGACCATGGCACTTTTACCTAAGGACATCTTGCTGTAACTACAGACCTGTGATATTCAAAAATCCTATACAAGCAATATAAATGAAAGGTAAATGTATCAATCAACTCGTCTCATCCTCACGAGTATCATGGTACCAGAATTCAGGCCTAATTTTGCCTATACTGCAAACCCCTAAAACGAGCCAAGGAACCCTAACAATGGCATATCGTGATTCCTGCATTGTAAATGCAATTAAGTGGTACCAATAGCTTGCAAACTCAATGATGAACAAGAATATATAATTAAAACATGCTTATGATGAGTAAATCAATGAAATTGAAATCAAGTTTTGAGGCAAACCGTGGCGTCTGTAACTTATGATTCTGAACGTGAAAATGCTTGAAATTGACTGAGATCCCTTCTGGAGATGTCCAGGAGTCTATTTGGAGCCTTAGAATGGCTTGAATCACTCTCTAAGTCCAAGAACTATCACCCACTTTGTTGCAAATTTTTGAGTTTTCTTTTAGTGTTTTCACGACTGCTAACCCTCTTTTCTTGCCTTGGCTGTATTCTCTATATGTACTAGAGTGAATTAGGGTTGTAAAAACCACTAGTATCTTTACAAATTTTGAAGATTTGATTTGGTTTTCATGGTTTATGATCTCCTTCCAAATTTGGCCTAATCATGCTCTTTTTGTACCAATTGCCATTGATTCGAATTGATCTTGCAAGCTCAGCATATCTTGGTTGCTAACCTGTCAAAAAAACCAATCAAATCATATCTTTGATAATTTCCATAATTTATTTGATTTATTTCACTTTTTAATTAATGAAAAATCAAAATAAATTGAAAAATGAAGCAAATAATTTATGGATAAGTATTTGAGTCGTGGACCACATTATAATTGAGGTGCAAGCATAAAAAGTTGGGCCCATTTAGCAAAAAATGCAAATTTGAGCACATTTGAGTTTTGGCAATTTTGCAAAAATGGTCAACTTGGCCAATGCATAACTCCCTCAATTTTGACCCTAGAGAGGTCTTCTTGGACTTTTTAGAAATCTTAGGATGTCCTCTAAGCAACCATTTTGGTCTCATCTCAATTGAGTATTCCATGTTCATGTATGAAGCTCTGACCCAAAAGGTGTTTTTGTTGACTTTTCAAAATGACCTATAATGTCAAAATTCATATCTTTTTGTGAGTGCATATTCTGAGTTTGGGAGATGAATATGAATTGTATGGAATTTCATCCTCTTCAAAATTAGCTTTGGATGGGTCATTTCTGATAAAGTATAAGAAAGTTATGCTTGGTCAAAGTTGAGTTGACTTTTCCTACAAAACCCTAATTTAGCAACTTTTGGGTTTTGATGAATTGTGAGCAATCCTTGAGGAATCATGATCAACCATTGATAAAATGATGAATAATACTTCAAAATGAGGATGTTGACCAAAAATATTGAAGTTTGACTGTATGTGGGCCACAATTGACTTTTGACCTAGTATAGTTGATTTTCAGGCATTTGAGCAATTGACTGAGCAAACTTCTTCTGCAAGGCTTGAAACTTGACTTGGATGATCTTGAGAACATATTAGGGAAATTGTGAGTATTTGATTCCTTTATGGTTCATCCATCTTGATGAGAATGGAAACCCTAATTTGAGATAGACGGCCTTAGGAGATAGTTTGTCTGGTCAACTCTTGAACTTTCTTGAGCAATTTGAGGACCTCACTTTCCATGTGTTGAGAAATATGGGAGGGAAAATTTTGGGGTAAAACAGTGTCCTAAGTTGCATAACAGTGTCTCAATTTATAGGATAAGGTTTGAAGTCTTGGAGAGGTCAGAAACAAAAGTTCACATGTTATGGATTTTTGCCTTGTTTTTGAAGCAACTTGAAAAATATAGTTTCAATGCATAGTACAAGCATGGTCTGAGTAGTTAGAGGCTCTAGACAAGTTTCTTATGGATTTAAGATTGTGTGTGATCAGAAGTAACAAGTGCAAAGCTCAAGGAGAGTGAAATTTGTGATTAAAGCCACTTTACTAGAATGGCAATGTTACTTTGTGCCATTAATGGAAATGCAACTAGGATAAGAGCTCAAATGCTTGGACAATGGCTCTATCAGTTGTGTAATTAATTAATTATGGAGTGAAACACAAGTTAGAAGTCCGCAAAGCAAGATTATGCAGTATGGCTATGAGATTGGATCAAATGTTCACCAAGAAAATGACCTATAATACAAGTTTGTGAGGCCATCTTCATCTCTTCGAAACTCCTAGCTCAAGCATGATCTCTTCAAGTTCTTGGACATTTTATAAATATTAAAACATCCTTTACAACCTTCATGTTTACCATTTTGACAAAATCATCTTGGATCTTGGTGAAAATTGGCCAAGAAGTTAGGTCAAAAATCTACCTAAACTAGGTCAAATTTTCAAAGTGTTTTAGAAAAAATGTATGACTTTATGAATTTATAACTCAAAATCCAAGCACTTATAGGACTTGATCAGTTAAGAAAAGTTATAGATATCATAAATATCTACAACTTTCATGTTGAAAGTTTTCTTTGAGTTATATTGCATCTTGGTGAAAAAATGTCATGAAGTTATGAAATTATCAAGGTTTAAAACACTTGGAAAAATTCTAAGTATTGAACAGTTTGACTTTTCAAATTGACTTTTGACCTTCTTGATTTCTTGATGATCAAGTTTGATATTTTTGAATATCTTGATGAATTGTGATCTTTGAAATTGAATTTTGACCAAAAAGTCAAAGTTTGACTTTTTGTGTATTAGTTGACTTTTCATCAGTTGATCAAATTTCAACTATCAACCCATTGATCTTGAGGAATGTTTTGAACCATGAAATTAGGTTAACATGTTGTAATTGAATCCTTGAGAATATTTTTCAAGCCATTAGATCATGTATTAGGTCAAAAGTTACTGATCAGTCAAAACCCTAATTTTGACCATTTTGCCTTTTTTGGTAAATTGAGTGCTTTTCTTGAGGGATTGTGATCAATACTTGATAAAATGATGAATAAGACTTTAAAATATTGATGTTGGCCAAAAATTATGAAGTTTGACTGTAGGTTTACCATAATTGACTTTTTACCCCATACAACTGATTTTCAGTCATCTGAGAAATTGATTGAGCAAAATTGTGATTCAAGACTTGAAACTTGACATGAGTATTCTTGGAGGTCTATAATGATCCATGAAAGTCATTTGAGACATTATAAGTCAAATTGTCCTTGTGAAAAATCAAAACCCTAATTTGAAGCATTAGTGTTTAGGAGGTGGTTTGACCTAGTCAACACTACCATTAACCCAACAAAATCTGATTCCGTAAGATCTCCTCTCAGGATTTCCTATAATGACCACATCTACTATTTTCTTGAGATCCAACTTTCACCAAGTCTCCCAAGGAATCAATCAACAACAATTGATGGTGATCTTGTGTTTATATGAATGCTTCTTCTAAGAAGATTACACAAGTGTTTTAAGCACATATTGTTTAACACCTTTCTTAGCAACAACTCAAGTGTTAAAATAATTTACATGAAGAGATATGAACAGAAACACTACGAGCAATAAATCTAGTGTTCATTACAATGTTCTACAAAGATGTATATGATCAGAAGTTGAGTAGCATCTTGTAATGTTCTTCTTCATCTTCTTGTTGACCAAGCTACAAGCAACAACTCCTTGCTTCTCCTGAGATCTACCAAGATGTATGTGATTAAAATTTGAATAACCTCTTGTAGTCTTCTTCTTCTTTGAGCAAGCTACAAGCAACAACTCCTTGCTTCTTATGTTTCATCCAAGATGCATATGATGATAGTTGAATGGAATCTTGTTTAAATCTTCTTTCTTTCTTTTCTCTCTTCTTTTGTGGTATTTAGAATGTGTAGCTTTGCAGCTTTAACATCTTCAGCATCCACTGCTTTCCTTTCACAAGATGAAGCTTGATGGCCAATGGCAAATGGTAACAATAAATTTTCTTTGAATCTTCAATCTTAATTTATAGCCTTTGACAGAGATAGATGTTGTGAGGATAGAAAGGACTTTTCCTGCACCAATGGTTAGTTCCCAACAGATAAAATAATGTGTAAGAGTTTAGACAGTATAAAATAATACTTCTGTATCCTGCCACTATTCAATGATAACTTTCCACCTTTTCCCTGAATAATATTTTTCTATTAAACTTGTATACAAAGGTCCGTTAAGTAAAGAAAGATAATTGTAAATCCAGCTGTTTGTTCCCAACGGTTACAATGAGAGTGGTTGACAATACATTATAAAAGACTGTCCTTACGCCACCCTAAAGGGTAGAGGTCACAGACACTTTATGTACCTTTTGTACAACACCACACGTTAACCATTTGAAATTTCTTCATAACATCAGAGGCTTCAGATATTTGAATGTTGAATGTTGAAGCTTGTTGTAGAAGATTCACTCGTAAGTCTTAGAACCAAAGTCTTGGAGTCTTCAGAACATGGCACATAGAACCTTGTCTTCAAAGTCTTCAGCACTTGGTTGTAAGAACTTTCTTTTCTTCAGATCATTAGAAATTGTTCAGTAGAACCCCATCTTCATAATCTTCAAAAGTTGTAACACATAAGTAAAGCTTTAGAAGGCCTCAAAAGCTTAACCATAAATTCACGATCAGAACCTCTTGTACTAACGTTCCTTAGGCACGTTGTAGAAGATAAACTCAGAAACTTAACTTTAATCTGTAACACATAGCCACATGTTTTCTTCAGTAGTGTATGTTTAAAACCTGATGACGTCACACGCCTTGTACCAAAGTCAAACCATTATAGCAGCAACTACACACTAGACGAAACCATTTGTGTATACAAATGTTCTCTAAGATAACATGTAAAGTTATCATCAAAATATCAAGGCCAGATGTAGAAATTATTATTCTTACAATATCCCCCTTTTTTATGATGACAAAACCATGTATTTCGATAGAACAATTTATACAGGGTAATCACCATAACCGGAAAATTCACAGTTAAGCTCACAACACCCCCTGAATCAGTTAAATCCAAAATTTCATTTAAGCTTGTTTAGAGTCTCCCCCTGAGCCCAAACTTACAAAATAAAATTTGAGAGTTAATAACATAGAATAGAGAAGTAGCACTTCCCTACAACAACTCATTAGAGTCTGACTAGAACACATAGTCTTCATCTTAGAACCTGGTTTCTATAAGCACTTGATGAAGAATAAAAACTTGATTTGAGCCTGATTAAATAATGCCATGCATCATGTATCAGCGCTTCTGTTCCATGATTCTATTATCATAACCAAAACACTATACTTTTCAAGCATCAACATTTTATCTGATATATTCCACTGTATCAGATATTCAGACAATTCACAAATTCCGAATAGAGCGTATGTTACTGAAGCACACGTGTCATAACACATATTTTGAGTGGCATCTTTGTATGAGAGCATGCATCAGAATGTTGACTTATCTTCTTTTCAAGAGAGCACAACTTCTGAGCTTTAAGTCTGAATTTCATACTTTCAGAAAGTTAACAACTTTTGAATGAATCAAGCAAGATTACCTTACTTTCAGTAAGTTTATAACTTCTGAATTGTGTTGGATACTATCGTAAACAGCAAAAAATAAAGAGTCGCCACCATTAATTTTTATCCTGAGGACTGGAATATAACGGATAACCCTAATTGTGTAGAGATTCTAAGTTCGTAAGTCAATTAGACGAAGGGAAGGTGTTACACACCCTTCATCTCTCTTGTTCTCAAGGGGCTCTGCTTTTACGTTTAACGGTAAAATCGGGAGTTTGGTAGTTAATATTTCTATATGTTTGAGAAAAAGGATTTAATTTTTTAATAGCTGGACTCCCCTTGGTTTTAACCGCGTGCCTACATATCTCTATGCAAAGAATCAGAGTCCAATTTCGTAGTTCGTATGTTTGGTTAGTGTTTTTTATAGGATTGCGTAGAATTTCTTTCAAATTATCCTTGAACCGTGTCAGGGTTTGAAAAATGAGTGACCGTAGATGCAATTCACAGTTAAGTTTGAAAGTAATCCTATTTAATCCTTTTTAAAAAATATCTTGAATTTTTATTATATTAGTGAAAAAATGATTAGATGGTTGATTAGCTGTTTTAAATTAATGATTGGTAAAGAGTCGATATTTATTCGAATTAAATCGCGTAGAGAAAAATAATTAATTTAATTGAATCTTGATCTTTATCATAATTAACTCGCTTGAGGCGAAGAATTTCACTTTGTTCGTTCATTTATCGCTTTTAGTGACAACGTTTGATTATTGCTCTTGGCATAAACCAAATTTCACGTGAATTTTAATTGTTTGATTTATGTATTTTTTCAGATTTATAGAGTTTGGTGTTTTTCTCTAAAAACCAAATGCATATTTTTGGATTTTTGTATTTTTCTATTGTTTTTTTGTATTTTTAAAATAATGAATAAAAAGTTAAGATAAAAAAGTTCTTTTTTAATACTAATAATAAGAAGAAAAGTTAAAGTTAGAAAAAAGAATTTTTAAGGTTAGAAAAAAAGGGCTTTTCTATAATAATAATAAAAAAGCTTAAGATTAAAAAAAGATTTTTTTAAGGTTAGAGAAAAAGTTTTTTTATAAAAAATGGTGAAAATAATAATTAAAAAAAACACGAATTTAATAAACCATAAACAAAACAAATAACAATCAAATAATTAAACCAAAACTCAAACAAGAATAAATTCTAATCTACATCAAATACAATATTCATAAACATGCTTAAAGATATACAAAGTACCAACTTAGAATGTCGTGACCAAATTAAGCGGCTCCTTCCATTCTTCTTTGTTTCCTTTTCTTTGTGCTTTTCTCCTTTCTCTTTCGGTGTAAGATTCCCTTTTTTTTTCCTTCGGTACAAGATCCATCTTTTTTCAGATTGATGATGGAATGGAGACCTGATGGAATGGAGACCTTTTGGTGCAACAACTTTTGGAGAGTGAATTTGTGAATTGTGGATGAAAAAAAGTGTATAAACTCTAGGCTATTTATAGATGAAATTTTAGGTCAAAAATTAATTGTGGTTTATCTATTTTTGACATGACTTTGTAAATTGAGATTCAATTATGTCTTGGGGTTCAAGTCAATATGATTTTGGCAGTATCTATGGGCTTGTATCTAGATTTGATTTGATAATGAAAAATAGATATTTTTATGTGATTTTTGGCTAATTAGTGCATAAAACTAGAGATTTAACAAAATAAAAATAAAAATAAAAAATTCATTTATAACAGAAAATTATAATTAAAAAAAGAAAAAAAGGACCTTTTCTAACACTTTCAGTTTTCTTTTCATGAATTGACTAATTAAAATAAATCTAAATCTAAATTTATATTATTATAATCTAAATTAAAATTAGATGTACTAAAAAAATAAAAATAAAAATAGGGTTAAAATAATAAAAATTTAGTAACAATAATAATAAATTTTAAATATATCATTAGTAAAAGTAAAATAAAAATGTAATATTCTAAAAATTAAAATTAAAATCAAATCAAATATTGAAGATGGAAATAGAAACTAAATCAAAGATTAAAATCAAATATTGAAAATGAAAATAGAAACTAAGTCAAAGATTAAAATCAAATATTGAAAATAAAAAGAGAAACTAAATCAAAGATCATAAAATTAAATCTAAGATTTAAAATCAAAGACTTAAAATTATTATAAAAATCAAATCAAAATTTTTATTGTGTGAAAAATTACGTAGAATAATCTTTGATTTGTTTATTAAAATAATGAATCATTTTTTTTTATTTTTGGTCTAAAATTTGCACAAAATTATTACTTAAATGAAAAATTAAAATTTTAAAAAATACTTAATAATAAAAACAAAAATTAATTTAAAATAAAAGAAAAATTTAATATTTATTATTTCATGATTGGAACATAATGCAAAAAAAAGTAAGCAATAAAGAAAAGACAAATAAAAGAGAAAAAATGCACTAAAGTAACAAAGATGGGATTTGAGCTCAGGTTCTCCCATCATTACCCGCTAGGCCATTGTACTTATTCAAAATAAAAATGCTACATAGAAATTATGAAGGGTGAGAAATATTTATTATTTAAGAAATACAAATAATTTAAAGTAAACTATTATATATATATATATATATATATATATATATATATATATATATATATATATATATATATATATATATATATATATATATATATATATATATATATATATATATATATATATATACATATATATATATATATATATATATATATATATATATACATATATATATATATATATATATATATATATATATATATATATATATATATATATATATATATATATATATATATATATATATATATATATATATATATATATATATATATATATATATATATATATATATATATATATATATATATATATATATATATATATATATATATATATATATATATATATATATATATATATATATATATATAATATATATATATTATATATATATATATATATATATATATATATATATATATATATATATATATATATATATATATATATATATATATATATATATATATATATATATTAATGACATATAATTTATATTTATTGGTAATAATTAAAATTAATTGATCAAACTCGACATTATTTTTATTCACCATATTTATAATGTAATATGATGTAATATATGTAAAAAAATTCAATTTTTTCTTCTTCTTGATCACCAAATTTTAGGTTTCTTTATCACTAAGAAACTAAGTTAAAAGACTATAAATTAATGACACATTTTTTTATACATTGGTAATAATAAAAATTAAATGATCAAGCTCGGTATTATTTTTATTCTCCATATTCACATTATATTATGGTATAATATATGTAAAACATTTCAATATTTTTAATCTTCTCCATCACGAAATTTAAGGTTACTTCATCACTAAGGAACCAAGTTAAAAGACTATAAATTAGTAATATATATATTTATTGGTAATAATTAAAATTAAATGATCAAGCTTGATATTATTTTTATTCACCATAATTATAATGTAATATGCTGTAATATATGTAAAAACTTTCAATATTTTTCTTCTTCTTTATCACAAAATTTTAGGTTTCTTTATCACTATGAAACTAAGTTAAAAGACTATAAATTAATGACACATATTTTTTATATATTGGTAATAATTAAAATTAAATGATTAAGCTCGATTTCATTTTTTACTCGCACCATATTCACATTATATTATGGTATAATATATGTAAAACATTTCAATATTTTTTATCTTCTCCATCACAAAATTTAAGGTTACTTCATCAATAAGAACAAAGTTAGAAGACTATAAATTAATGAAACTTATTATTAATGAAACTTATTATTTATATATATATAAAGATATCGAAATTAATTAAAATTATATGATCAAGCTAAATAAAAGTTTTATTCGCCATATTCACATTGTAATATGGTATAATAGACGTAAATAATTTCATATATTTTTATTATTTTTTATCACCAAATTTTAGGTTTCTTTATCACTAAGAAACTAAGTTAAAAGACTATAAATTAATGACACATATCTTTTATACATTGGTAATAATTAAAATTAAATGATTAAGCTTGATATTATTTTTATTCACCATATTCACGTTATATTATGGTATAATATATGTTAAACATTTCAATATTTTTCTTCTTCTCCATCACGAAATTTAAGGTTACTTCATCACTAAGGAACAAAGTTAGAAGACTATAAATTGTTGACACTTATATATATATATATATATATATATATATATATATATATATATATATATATATATATATATATATATATATATATATATATATATATATATATATATATATATATATATATATATATATATATATATATATATATATATATATATATATATATATATATATATATATATATATCGGTATTAATTAAATATATATGATAAAGATAAATAATAATTTATTCGCCATATTTACATTGTAATATGGTATAATAGACGTAAATACTTTCGATATTTTTCTTCTTTTTATCACCAAAATTTAGGTTTCTTCATCATTAAGAAACTAAGTGATAAGACTATAAATTAATGACACATATTTTTATATTCTTAATAATTAAAATTAAATTATCAAGCTCGATATTATTTTTATTCTCCATATTCACATTATATTAAGGTATAATATATGTAAAACATTTCAATATTTTTTGTCTCCTCCATCACGAATTTATGGTTACTTCATCACTAAGGAAACAAGTTAAAAGACTAGAAATTAATGACTAATTCTTTATATATATATATATATATATATATATATATATATATATATATATATATATATATATATATATATATATATATATATATTATATATATATATATATATATATATATATATATATATATATATATATATATATATATATATATATATATATATATATATATATATATATATATATATATATATATATATATATATATATATATATATATATATATATATATATATATATATATATCGATAATAATTTAAATTATGTGATCAAGCTCAACAATAGTTTTATTCGCCATATTCAAATAGTATTATGGTATAATAGACGTAAATACTTTCAATATTTTTCTTCTTCTTTATCATCAAATATTAGGTTTCTTTATAACTAAAAAACTAATTTAAAAGACTATAAATTAATGACCCATATTTTATATATTGGTAATAATTAAAATTAAATGATCAAGCTCGATATTATTTTATTTACCGTATTAACATTATATTATTGTATAATATATGTAAAACATTTCAATATGTTGCATCTTCTCCATCACGAAATTTAAGGTTTCTTAATTACTAAAGAACCAAGTTAAAATACTATAAATTAATGACACATATATTATATATATTGGTAATAATTAAAATTAAATGATCAAGCTCGATTTATTTTAATTTATGATATATATATATATATATATTATATTATGGTATAACATATGTAAAACATTTCAAAAGTTTTATTCTTCTTCTTCATCACCAAATTTTAGGTTTCTTCATTCACTATATTTATAATGTAATATGGTGTAATATATGTAAAAAGTTTCAATATTTTTCTTCTTCTTTAATGGCAAGTTTTAGGTTTTTCATCACTAAGAAACTAAGTAAAAAGACTTTAAATTAATGACACATATTTCTTGTATATTGGTAATAATTAAAATTAAATGATCAAGCTCAATATTATTTTTATTTTCCATATTCACATTATATTATGGTATAATATATGTAACACATTTCAATATTTTTCATCTTCTCCATCACGAAATTTAAGGTTACTTCATCACTAAGGAACCAAGTTAAAAGACTATAAATTAATGATATATATATATATATATATATATATATATATATATATATATATATATATATATATATATATATATACTATATATATATAAATATATATATATATATATATATATATATATATATATCGGTATTAACTAAAATTATATGATCAAGCTCAATAATAGTTTTATTCTCCATTTTCACATTGTATTATGGTATAAAAGACCTAAAAACTTTCAATATTTCTTCTTCTTTATCACCAAATTTTATGTTTCTTCATCACAAAGAAACTAAGTTAAAAGACTATAACGTAATGACACATAATTTATATATTGGTAATAATTAAAATTAAATGATTAAGCTCGATAATATTTTATTTACCATATTCACATAATATTATGGTATAATAGATGTAAAAAAATTTAATATTTTGCATCTTCTCCATCAATTAGTTTAAGGTTTCCTAATCACTAAGAAACTTAGTTAAAAGACTATAAACTAAAGACACATATTTTATATTTATTGGTAATAATTAAAATTAAATGTCGAAGCTTGATATTATTTTTATTCACCATGTTTATAATGTAATATGCTGTAATATATGTAAAAACGTTCAATATTTTTATTCTTCTTTATCACAAAATTATAGGTTTCTTTATCACTAAGAAACTAAGTTAAAAGACTATAAATTAATGACACATATTTTTTATATATTGGAAATAATTAAAATTAAATGATTAAGCTCACTAATATTTTTATTCCCCATATTCACATTATATTATGGTATAATATATGTAAAACATTTCAATATTTTGCATCTTCTCCATCACTAATTTTAAGGTTTCCTAATCACTAAGAAACTAAGTTAAAAGACTATAAATTAATGACACATATTTTTTTATATATTGATAATAATTAAAATTAAATGATCAGGCTCAATATTCCCCCCCCCCCCCCCCCCCCCCCCCCCCCCCCCCCCCCCCCCCCCCCCCCCCATATTCACACTATATTATGGTATAATATATTTAAAACATTTCAATATTTTTAATCTTCTCTATAACGAAATTTAAGGTTACTTCATCACTAAGGAACTAAGTTAAAAGACTATAAATTAGTAATACATAATATATATATATATATATATATATATATATATATATATATATATATATATATATATATATATATATATATATATATATATATATATATATATATATATATATATATATATATATATATATATATATATATATATATATTATATTATATATATATATATATATATATATATATATATCCGTATTAATTAAAATTATATGATCAAGCTTAATAATAGTTTTATTCGCTATATTCACATTGTATTATGGTATAATAGACGTAAATACTTTCAATATTTTTCTTCTTCTTTATCACCAAATTTTAGGTTTCTTCATCACAAAGAAACTAAGTTAAAAGACTATAAAATAATGACACATAATTTATATATTGGTAATAATTAAAATTAAATGATTAAGATCGATAATATTTTATTTACCATATTCACATAATATAATGGTATAATAGATGTAAAACATTTCAATATTTTGCATCTTCTCCATCACTAAATTTAAGGTTTCCTAATCACTAAGAAACTAAGTTAAAAGACTATAAAATAAAGACACATATTTTATATTTATTGGTAATAACTAAAATTAAATGATCAAGCTTGATATTATTTTTATTCACCATATTTATAATGTAATATGGTGTAATATATGTAAAAACTTTCAATATTTTTCTTCTTCTTTATCTCAAAATTTTAGGTTTCTTTATCACTAAGAAACTAAGTTAAAAGACTATAAATTAATGATACATATTTTTTATATATTGATAATAATTATAATTAAATGATTAAGCTCAATAATATATTTATTTGTCATATTCACATTATATTATGGTATAATATATGTAAAACATTTCAATATTTTGCATCTTATCCATCACTAATTTTAATGTTTCCTAATCACTAAGAAACTAA